>CM060661.1:5187579-5330079 GCA_030686955.1 Odontamblyopus rebecca | reverse complement strand
AAAGAAAACGAGATCAGATTCATTTTAAAACAACACAATACTCATGTTTTAACTTAGGAAGAGCTCAGAAATCAATATTTTGGAATAATAAGTGTTTTTTTTCTCTTCATCAGTGCCTCATGAAGCAGAATGAGGTGTGTTTGTGTTCAATTCAACAGAATAAAGCGGCCGTCACACATGTAGAGACGCTGATTTCAAAAACAAACATGCAGTGGTCTCTTTTTTTTTCCCCCAGAGCTCTATATCAATGTTTTTTTCTAGATCTATCTCCATTTTATCTGTTAAACGTTCATTTAAGCTTAAAATAATCCAAGCAAACTGTACCGGACTTAAACACTGGCCCCTCGCTCCCGCACACCCCAACGAGGCCTCAGTGTACCGTGATCTCCAGGAGTCCAAGTGCCTTCAAGACCGAGACAAGGCCGAGTCCAAGCCTGGTAGAACCTGAGACGAGACCAAGGCCGTAAAAAAATGGTCTCGAGGCCGGTCTACGTTAGGGATGAGACGTGATTTTCGAATAGTTGAATATTTGTTATACGTGCAAACACTGATTAATAATTTCGAACAGTAATTTGCCGTTTTAGCCGTATCAGCGAAGAGAGAGGAACCACTGAACTGACTCAGTAATGCAGGATATTTGCCCCACGTTCCACACTGACTAAATTTGCTATTTTACAGAAGTGAGTAACACATTTATATCATTATTTTCGCTAAATCCCGAGTTTGCATTTTGCGTCTCTGTGCACATTAGAGGCCACACAATCAATATCCCACATGTGTCATTAAGTCTCTGAAAACAGTGGGATTTTTTGGTGTTGGGTCGTGTGCGTGCGGGAGGACGAAGGGTCCAATTTCAAATCATTTTCGAATAGTGGTCATCGATTTTCGAATAGCGTTTTGTGCCAACAAGTCACATCCCTAGTTTACGTACTGCTAGTACTACGACACTACCCTAAGGATACTTCAACTCTTTTTCTTCCTCCCTTCCCTCTTTCTTTTTTAAACTGTATATATTTATTATGTTTTTTAGCACATTTTAATAAAACATGAAAGGTAACAGTGAGGGGTGAAAAGTAAAATCTTAAAAGTAAGAAACAGCTGCAGATTTCTTCTGTAGCGAAAGAGGGAAAGAGGGAGAAGGAGAGTGCAGATACGTTTCAGAGGTGCGGAGGAGACGGAGGGAGGCGGAGGAGCCAGAGGAGAAGAGGTGGAGAGAGGAAGAGTAGTAGTGCGGCGTTACCTGTGTGGAGCCCATCTCCATCTCATCCAAATGCACGCCGCACGGGGCAGGCCTGATGGAGCCGCCGCACTCCAAACCATTTGCAATTCAACACTTTTTAAACTGTTTTTAAAGTTGTAAAAGCCGAGTTTCTCCAGCAGCCGAAGAACAACAGTGTTTTACATCCGCACAATATTTAAAAGTTGGAACAAAGTGAAACTACGGCAATGTACACAACTCCAAACGTCGTATATATGGTGCAAAGTCTCTGACAAACGTACTCAAACCAAGATAACATGTTCATATTTATATTAATTGGAGACAGAGTCCTGCACGGGTCCATTTTTGGAGACCCACATTCGCCTGTTAACCCGTGATTATATCAGAGTTAAATCCGCACCCGCCCGGACCCCTGATAAATCACACACAAATTAGAAGCTTTCGAACTGACGCACTTTTTTTTTTTCAATCAGCATCTCAACAAACAAACAGCAATAGTAGGTCGCCGCTAAGCCTTAAACTAAGCCTTAAACCAGTGATTCCTTTGCGCAGGAGCACTTTCAGTAAGTCGGTCTGGTCAGTGAGGAGCGCGAGTGCGTGGAACTCATTACCTGAGGAGGTTAAACTGCTTCCAACGTACAAAAGCCTTCACAAAAAAATTTAAAATGGGGCTTATCAACACCTACAGCTGCCAACACTAAGATAAACCTGTTTTGATGTTGTGATCAAATGTTATGTTGTGATGTCTTATTCTTTCCTAATTGTATAGTAAGTGTATGTATGTGTATCTAGTATTATACTGCGTGTTCTGTGCTCCCTTAACTTTTTGTTTTCCTCTTGTATAGATGCATTTTATTCCCTTTTATATCATGGCCAGGGGACTACAGATGAAAACTAGCCTTCTGTGTAATCATTTGTTTTATAAAATTGCACTGTCCCTGTTCAAATAAACTAAACTTAAACTTAATACACGATACACTCCATTTTTTTCCTTTTCTTTCCACTTTTCGTAGTCGCCTAATCACTGGTAGGTTAAACTTGAGGGCTAAACATTTTGCTCTACATGAGCCCTAAACAGCACAATAACAACGAAACAAACAATGAAAAAAAAAACAACCGATGTCAGTTTAACACAAAATAAAAGCCTTAATTTGATCTAACCAAGGTCACTGTGCAGGAACAGTATCGTCCTCAGTTCCAGGTTTCAGCTGCGTTCTGTGTTCTTGGATCACAAATCCAGCAGAGGAAAAGTCTCTCTCTGGCAGCGCTGGATGCAGGATTGAGAGCAACACCACCTGATCCGCCCGTGTGTGATCACTACCCGCCCGTAAAATTCCAGAACGTTAAAACTAGGGCTGTCAACGTTAACGCGTTAACACGTGCGATTAATCACACACAAAAAATTCCACTAATGTTTTTTTTTTAACACAATTTATTTTGAATGCACATGCTCCTCTATCGAAAGTGCGATGGTGATGCGCAGGTTATTAGGTCAGTGATCAGGTCCATACGCGACTTTAGATAAATCTAAGGTAGTTTGCAGATATCGCAGCAATGAACTCTCTTTCCACAGAAGCACAACCATCTTAAAGCAAAATACGTGTTTGATTCAGCGGCAGTAACAATGTTACTTGTACCAACAACAACAAGCTGAGCACAACAAAAAACACTGGTGGAGCGTCCGCGGAAATGTTGTCAACAAACTACCAGCGATAGAAAAATGTCAATAATATAACCTTTTGATAATATTTTGCATTTTTGTCAAAATATTTTGGTCTTTTTTTGAATAATAATTAATTGTTTATTGTGATTAATCAAAATTCTAAAGTGTGATTAATCTGATTAAAAAAATTAATCATTTGGTTAAAACCCACCCATTTCAGCAACTATTTGCGGGCACCCGACTCGGTGCAGGACTCTGACTGGAGTCCTGCATCCTGATTGAACAGTCCCTGTATTTCTACTTCAAATGACATCAGTGCATTCTAGAGGCCAATAATATTTAATACAGATGTAAAAATACAGCTTTTTGTTTTAATAAATAAAGTTCTTGGGTCTAGACACTCAGAGAAATGATTTGGTTTAACATGAATTTACCATTTTGGATATTTCATGGCAAGTACAATATAATCCATATGAAACTCTGCCTCTGTGAGTCTGACATAACCTCATCTAGAATCAGAAAAGCACCTGAATACGTGTTGTACCTGTGTTTCCATGGTGACCGAGGTGAGGACGATGGTCATCTCTCCGTCTGAAAACTCTTTGGGGTCTTTGGTCAGAAGCTGCTCCCAGTCTGCAGCCGGCAGCACACAGCAAACACACTACAGTTATATACACACAGTACACACAGTACACACAGTACATGAAGTACACAGGAAATACACAGGAAGTACACAGGAAGTACAGGGGGTCCAGACACAAGAGAAACAGCATCAATGCACTGAGAGGACGCTGGAGTAGGGCTACAATAATGACTAAAGCATTTACTGATATCACACAAACTAAACACAGCACAGTTGACTCTATGAGGTCTGAGGGTCACATCTGCTCCTGTTTTTCACATCAAAAGTTTAGATTGATTTACCATATTTTTCAGACTATAAAGCGCACTTAAAATCCTAATTTCCTCAAAAATCGACACTATGCCTTATGTATTAATTCTGATTGTGCTTACTGACCTCGAACTGATTTTATGTGGTCCGTGGAGCTCAAATGTAGTTAATATGTTTAACTTAGGTTCAGTAGCAGGACCGCGCCTCACCCGCCCTCGCCTTCTCTTTAGCGAATCACAGCTCACTTCTACCACACCTCAATTTCCCAGAAGCCTATTTAGAGCAGCCTATCCCAGGCAAACCAATTTGTCCCGAATAACTCAACCTCACCCTCCAAACCCCGATCTGTTCACTTCCAGACATAAGACACCTACGAGGGGGGTCCCATTCTGCTAGGCCATGTGAAGATTGAGACTGAACCCCCACCCTGAGTCTCAACCTAGCTGACCCGTCTCGTCTCCATATAATAAACTCTTTTCGCTTCGTACATGTGTTGTTGGTGTGGTCCTTGCTAGTGAAATATCTGTTAAAATGTTTTAGTACGACTTTGTTAAGCTACAAAGCCGCACAGCTGGATGGACTGTCGGAGCATTACGGCTCCCGTAGGCAGGAGTAATACATACTGTACTTCAACATAATATTATGGTGCGTGTATAAGTGGCCCCTGTTCAGAGACGCTGACTCACACGCCCAAGTGAAGCAAACTAATTTGGTGTTGCCATCATTCCGGGTGGATTAACCAAAGAACTCCAACTGCTAGATACTGGCGTCAACAGGTCGTTCAAAGTTAAATTGCTGCAGTGTGGGAGCGTTGGACGACAGAAGGTGAACTCACATTCACCATGAGAGAGGCAACACCGGGCAAGTTACGCCACGATCTGCCAGTGGATCGTGGATGCCTCGGCTAAGGTATCAGTCTCGGTTAATGCGCCTTAGAATCCGGCGCGCCTTATGGTCTGAAAAATACGGTATCAATAAATCATCTTCATCTTGGATTTTTTAGAGTGATACTTTGGTATGAGCTCCCTTTAATCTCTTAAAGGAAAATGACATCAAAATAGATCTAATAAATTTCAGCACCCCCTTGCGGGCCAGATGAGGCCCCATGTAGCCATAACGCCTATTGCAATATTTATGTGGAGCTCTATTTTTATGTTTATGTAGACTAATATAAACAATGTACAAGTAATGTAAAAGTGTAAAACTGACAGTCATTGTAATCATACAGATACTTGGACAGCCAAAGTATCGATATAAAAATGTTACTGTACAGATGGATGGAACACAGCGCAGATACACACCAGGCTGTTTGGGCGTTTTGCTGTGGCTGATTTGCTCCAAGACTCTGAGGAGTTCATCGACTTCTTCTGAGCATCGGCCATGTTGGATCCACAGGGCCTCCCTCTGCAGCCGCAAAGCCTCTGATGAAAACAACAAACAAATATGATTTTGTTTTTTTTCTTTTAAAGAGTGTTGTGGTTTTCCTTCCTGCAAAGAATCACCTTTCTACAGAAGCTGGAGGGGCTCACGACAAATGCAAACACACCAAAAAAAGCCACAACAGAAGTGGCCGCGGGACTCTATTTCCCGACAGACCAAGCGAGGAGGATCAAGCGGGAAGTGAATGGGAAAAGTAAAGGAAAAGAGAAGTGAAGAAAGTTGGAAACATAAGTGAAAGTAATTTATTGTTTTGTGGCCAAGAGTGATGTCACTGTCTGACCGTCGTAAATAACTTCCCGCTTGATCCTCCTCGCTTGATCCATCGGGAAATAGAGTCCTGTGAGTTTTCAATGGCAGGACAACAATGGCCATTGACATGCACTAGCCTAGCACCAGTGTAACCCAGGTTATAAAAAACTGCGTAAAATGCATACATATATAATTTTACCTGTACAGGTTAGTCTCGGAAATAATCGTTTCTACTCACATCCGAAATGTTATCTGTTTTAAAACTATAACTTACACATGTATAGAGGCAGGCGGGAGTAGTTCGGGCTGCGTGTGCCGATTGTGAAGAGGGATTTGGTGAGTCTGTCCGTCTGTTTGTTATGCAACCAGTTGTTAGCATTAGCAACCAAAATGCGCTAGCATCTTGCACTTAGTTCATTATGTAATTGTTGATCATCACGGTGCATTCATATGCTAATGTTGCTCCTTATAGGCCATTACATCCTTTTACTCTTGGCTAAATGCTCTTAAGGACTTCTTAAGCCAATCTGATTGTTTAAGTGCAACTTGTTATTATTCAATTCAAGATTCAAGATTGTTTATTTGTCAGATGCAGATTGTAAATGCAGGGTTTGTTTATATGGTATCCTCTTTAAATCACTGTTAATACATTGCACAAACGTGAACAACTGTGTCCTTGTATTATTACTGCCCCGCACCTCCATGAGCCCATTCCTATCTTCTGATCTAGCCTGCAGTAATTCTTTCTACCCTCTTTTCGCCAGCATTTATATACATGCTACACCAGAAACCTCTCCAAATACAAGGACTGGATGGAATATTTAAAAAAGTGTCTCCAGCCGTCTCCAACCCTCTGGCTCACGAGGAAATGAGGCCCTATGTCCAAAATTCCAAATTGTCCCTTTAAGGTCTTTATCGGTGAAATGTGTGTGTATCTGCAGTATCCCTGTGGTTTCTTTGGTTTTCTTTTTTAGATGGACAAACTGAATACGTTTCTGGAGGAGGCACATCACCTGCATGACTCCATATACGTGAAAATAGAAAGTTAAAACCATACTTTGGAACATTCTCCATGGGGATAATCCCGTTTTATGCCATACTGTGGAATATTATAGCTAAGGGAACAACATTTCCATAGAAACGAGCAGGTGGAGAGTCAGGTTTATGGAGATGCAAGCTCGCTCACGGTAAGGACCCACGTTTTTTTCAGTTCAACAAACACAACCGAAAAAACTCATGCCTTATTTTAGTCTATTTTTGGCAAGAAATTTACATGGTGGAGCTTTAAACAGAGCTATGGACTTGTATATTTGTTATTAGACTCTTTCACAGATGTGTTTTGAGGAGCAGATTTCATGACTCACCACTGACGCTCACAGCTCGGTCTCTCGCTGCCGTCATCTGCAATGGCCTCTGTTTCATCAGCCTCCTCTGACAACACTGATTCTGCAGCCCGTTTTTACTTAGAACTGTACACTTCACGTACTTTTACTCGTTCCGGCGGCGTTTTTTGCGGTTCCCTGAGCAGCCTGTCCCTTATACTTTCTGTTCAAATCCAAAAGAGTCTGGAACCGGACCACAGAGCATGAAAAAACTCAAAATTTTCAATGATAAAACCGCAGCTGCTAATCTGTATCATGTGCCGCTCAAATACAGAATCTCCTCTCCAATATTCCTTTAACAGAACAAAATATTTACCTCCATGACTTCCTTTGCATGAGATAAGTCGTAGTTTGGCGCTTTGATTGTTGATTCCCTAAAAATCGCCTGGTTTTTTTATCGATTTTTCTTATTTTTTACGTGTAAGCCGCCAGGTTTGTTATTGACATGAATGGAGCTTGCATCCCTCTGATTGGTTAAAGCTGCACTGCGTAACATTTCAAGTGTAAGGTCCACCACCTGCTTATCGCCATGGAAATGTTATTGCTTTGCCTATAATGTCCCATAGTACACTGCAAAAAAGCTTGGCCAAAATTTAAGACACAAAACTAGGGATGGGCATTTGATTAAATTTTCTTAATCAATCGTCGGGAGAATTAACAGTCGATTTTCGATTAATCACTGACGTTTTTAAATTAAAATGATAAATATTATTATTATTACTATTACTAAGCTGCATAAATAAACTCAACTTTACAACATATAAACCATCACCACTGCAGAGCCACATCAGCCAGTGTAAGATCAGAATGTGTTTAAAGCAGCTTTGGCACATTTGTTTACGTTTTACAGAAATGAAACTTAAAACCGCACGGCTCATTTGCATAAACAGTAAACGCTGGATAAAAGCAGCTCTTTCTTTGTGCTGAAGGACACGACTCAGTGGAATATGAGTGTTCTCTCTGTGACAGGATGTGCTGCTGATGGTGAGTCTGTTCTGTGCGTATGTCGCGTTGGAGATGGTTCGTGTTTTCAGAGATCAGACGAGTGCAGATTGTACGTGTGCAGGTTTAGCGCAGCTCTTTATTTAACTGTCATTTCACTCACTTGATTTATTTTGGCTGCTGTTGTGATGAAAAGACTGAAAAGTGTTTGTCTTTTGGATGCGCACTCGACTGTTGCAGTAATCGGGATACTGCGTGTACCTGCACCATGACCAAACCGGGACACTCCAAAAACCCGATCATACCCGGGACACTGATGTGCAGGTAAACACACTCTGAGGAATATAGTGATCTCCAAGGAGCCAGAGGCGAGACGTGGGACTGTGAGGCTCCAGTGTTTGTGCTGTGAGACGCAGCCTCGACTCTTTACGCTACGTTACACACAGACACCTACATTCATTTGTCAATTAAAATGAACGATGAAATTCTTAATGATTGATTATCAGTTAGTCGACTAATCGGGCCCCTCCCTAATATAAACACTTAAATCAATCAAAAAATAACTTAAAAGTAGTGACATTATTTGTCCATGCAGCAAGATCATTTAACTAGGCAAGTTATCTTAAAATAAACGACCTCTAGACCTCTAGAATAAAGCAGTCAAAGAACTAGTAAAAAAAGTTATCCAAAAACAAGACGAATAACCTGATATAAGTTTTAAAATCGTGGCCAGATCAGAGAAATTTGCAGTGTATAGATTAAACTTGTCTTTCACAAGGGAGACTGCGCTACATTACAGTTCAGGTCTGTGGAGAAGCCTCTGTTCACAGAAGGAATATTTGTATTTTTGAGCAGTAGAAACACCCGTAATGAATAAATACAGATGTTTATTGTGAGACCACAGAACGTTCCAGGGAAAGCAAAAACATCTCCACGCAGTCAAGCAGGTAACAGACCCTCCACCAGAAAAGAGTTTGGTCAAAGCGTGAGTTTCTGGCTGGTCGGGTGAGCGGCGAGGCGGGCAGCTGGTGTGCTGAGACGCGCCGAGGCCAGACTGAGTTATGGGGCTCTAAAAGGATCGATAGGAGTGAGAGTGTTCGGCAGAAACACGAGACTCCGCGCAGTACATCAGGCGTCTATTACCTCCTCTCTGCGGAGATGAGACGGAGGAGGTGCAGGGCCCGGCCGGCTTTAGCAAAACAGCAGACTGCGGAACAACGAGAGACCCAAACATCTGCACGTCTACTTTTCGTCTTTCGACATTCGCCGGTCGTCTTACACTATTCTCTGATGTATGTTCTAATGTTTCCTCATCACGACAAATGCAAATACCTCAACACATACAAACAAAAAGCCACAACGGAAGTGGCTGTGGGACTCTATTTTCCGATGGACCAAGCGAGAAGGATCAAATTATTATTATTATTGTTAAATTATTTACGATGGTCAGACAGCGACATCGATCGTGGCCACAAAACAATGAATTACTTTTACTTACTTTTCCAACTTCATTCACTTCTTCGTTCCTTTACTTTTCACTTTTCTTCTTCAACTTTTCCCATTCACTTCCCGCTTGATCCTCCTCGAAAAATAGAGTCCCGCAGCCACTTCCGTTGTGGCTTTTTTCATTGTGTTGTGGCTTTTTGTTGTGTTGTGGCGTTTGCATTTGTTGTGAGCCCCTCCAGCTTCCGTACAAACACACCTGGACTTGTGTTTTGCTTCATTCACACAAGTTTAACACACAAACCCCGCAGATTTAGGCCGAGTTCTTCTCTCAAGCAGAAAACTCCATACTCTTTCAGTGCACGGAAGTACATTAGACTCATATAGGAAAGATGCTCTTTGCCAGATTTAGCTACAAGCTCCTTTCCGTCTGCAGTCCCTGAGGTGTACAAAATACATTGAGAAAACTATTTACACATTAACAATACTCTAATTCATTGTTATCTGCATCCTCCAAAATGCACATTCACCAAAATCATCAGCATATTCAGTTCATCAACAAATTGCCAGTCTCTACTGAACAAAAAGCAGCTGTTAACTAGAAAACTACTGCTTCATGACATCACAAGGTGGAATAGAGCATTTTGAGGTTTGGAGATCTTGACAGACTAATAATAAAGAGTTACTCAAACGTGTGTGAATGAAACAAACAAACTCAAGGTCTGTTTTTGATGAGCTAACAACATTATAACACTCAAAGAAGTACATTTTGTGTAATATCGGACCTAAAATATAACCAATATTGAAATGCCTTTTTTCTGACAGGCATTTGGTTTAAGGGGTTATTGATTTTAATTTCAGTATTATGAACACCGCATGAGTCGTCACACTTCATATACAGGGTGTCCCAAAAAATCTGACATAATTTTGGTAATTCTTGTTGAAATAACCTCAGATTCTCACAGAATGTATAGAAACAGATCAAGATTTTATATTTAAAGTTTTATTTTTGTTCTGTTTTCAGGTTGAGCCGTTCACTGCCAAAGGGAAGTCATCTTGGAATCTGCTTTCACACTGTCACCTGAGAATGTGCAGCCTTCAGTGCAAAATCTGGAAAAACTTTTCACCAAATGGCAAACAAATGTGGATTTGGGACCAAAACTGTAAAGAGGAAGATGCTTCTGCAGGGCTCAAGGATCTGGACCAAGATCAACATCAGAACAGAAGGTCGTGAAAAACTCCTGCGAAGAAACAAGAAGTCCCTACAGAACAAGTTTGGAAACCCAGATTAGTCGAATGACAGTTTGGCATTAAATATAAAATCTCGACCTGTTTCTGTAAAAATTTGAGGTTATTTAAATAAGAACTGCCAAAATTATTGACCTGCAAAAAGATGTAAAATTTCTGGGACACCCTGTATGTCATTTTCCGTTAGCCTAATACAAAACAACAGAAGAGTGTTTACTTAAATGTATTCTGACTCTTTCTTTTACTTGTTATCATTCTTTTGGCCTTTGCGTCTCTATCGATATTTTAGTGCACTCACAGCAAAGAAGGTGCATTTGGCCAGTGACGTTCAATTTGTCACGTTTGATTAGAATCTCTGTTTCGTTTTCAAACCCAGACTCGGTTCACAGAGCGCATTTGAAAACGCCTCCAGGATCGTTGAGGACTGATATTTAAACTGCACAGATAAGATAAAGCAGTGATCGAATGGATTTCATGTTTATAGAAGCCGAAATTACAAAACTACAGGCTTATTTCTCTTGTTTACAGGAATAATTACAGCCTTTCCATCACTAGTCAGCCAAATTACAGTGTTGATTTCTGTTACATATTCATGCAGGAACGAGTGTTGTCACAATACTACAATGAAAACCCAATTTCATAGATAGAGTCGATACTCAATACCGATTCCGATACCACGATGACAATAAAGACGGGTAGTACTTTCTTCGATCAGTGTTCCAGGTAGGTTCCACAGTGGTCCATAGGCGTATATTAGTCTATGTGCTCTTAGACTTGTTCTGATACAGCTCAAGATCATTCTAAAGCTTCAGGAAAGCTTCATTTTTGTCCTGTGAATGTGATTTTTTTTTTAGTATCGATACCTGCTCCAGTGCAGTTTCAGTACTTGTTTTTAGTAGAGGTGGGACGAGACACAATTTCCACAAGGCAAGACACGAGACTGGATCGACGAGAACGAAACAAGATGAGATTTTGACATTATTTAGGCGATATACATTATGCCAGGGATGTCCAAACTATGGCCCGATGGTCAAATGTGGCCCTCAGCCCTCAGGCTTTCAGGTGAATTGGCCCGTATTATTTGACAACTTGCTGCAATAATGGAGAAATACTAGTAGTCAAATTTTGGAGAGCCCTACCTATTATACTTTTGGACAAAACAAAAACTTCAAAGTAATTTTTCTCAGTTTCACACTGTAGTGAGACAGACTCACTTCTCTTATACTCTTATACTCTATATTATTATATTCCTGTAAATTTGTAAATTTTGTTATATTATATTATAGCTTTCTTTTTTTTCTACTTTATTTTATTCTATTTTATTTGTTGCATGTCAGTGTTTGTCTACATCCTGCTCCAAGTACCGCAGCAATTTCCTAATGTTGTGAACCTGTTCACTCATATGGCAATAAAAAACATTCTGATTCTGATTCTGCCACAGTGAGATCTCCGCCGAGGAAACACTGATCTGTGCCGTTTTTTGGCTTCTGACAGAATTCCACCTCCTCTAGCAACGAACTTAGCTTCAAACGTGCCGGAGTTCAACTTTAAAGTCTTTTGCCTTTGTTGGGTTGTATGTGTGCACGATGTTGTGGCAATTTTGTCTTGCGAGATCTTGTCTCATCCCTAGTTTTTCACTATCGATGAGTATTTGATTTTGGATATTTTTGACAACCCTACAAGGCACCTCTTAACCCACAATATGTTTACAGTGACGGCACCATATATTTGTGTATTTGTGTATTTTGTTCCTGTTACAAAAGTGAAATCTGGTGTAGCATTTCTCTTGTGAAGACACCTGACAGAGACCATTTCGCTGCAGATTCCCGTAACTGGAGTCTGAGACAGTGTTTCTGGCCCCACGCTGCGAGCTAAGCGACTGTTGTCAGGGATTTGCGTGTGTCCCCCTTCACCGCCCCATTACTCCCTCCAGGGGGCAGCGCGCTCCTCTCACCTCTCAGCGCCGGCCCCAGCGCAGATCCGACGTGCTCCGGTGCCTCTTGAAGAATCTCCCGGGCGACCGTTGTTACCGCGGACGACCCTGCCTCCTCGTCCCGCTGTCCCCGGCGATGGACCACTCGCTGGACGGAGGACTGCAGAGCGTACAGATCGGAGCTGCGGAGAGGGGGGCATGGGGTGATTATGGGGCATTAGCAAACATAAAACCGGTCTTTACGATGGCAGGGGAACAAGCATAAACAAAGCGCTACTCCGGCGGCGCCCTGAGAGCCCGCTGGAGCCGATCTGTGACGCCACCTGCGCTCAGGAACTCACACGAAGCCAAATGATCTCACTCAGGAACTCTTTCAGAAAATATTTGTAGTTATGATACTTCAGCAGAAAAATAAAAATAAGAATAAAGCCTCAGGATGTAACAATAACCGAAATATGGTTTTGTATTATCGTAATTTTATAGTAATTGTAGTATCGTAGTATTATAGTAATCGTATTATCAAAGGTCTCACAATAATATCACAATATATCGAATCACAAGTCTCTTTGCTTAAATGAACAGTTCTGATAATAATAATAATAATAATGCATCAGTTTTATATAGCGCTTTTCAGGACACTCAAAGACGCTTCACAGAGCATTATTCATTTACTCCAGACCCGGTGGTGGTAAACTACTATTGTAGCCACAGCTGCCCTGGGGCAGACTGACGGAAGCGAGGCTGCCAATCTGCACCACCAGCCCCTCCGACCACCACCACCATTCACACACACACACCACTTTCATACTGGGCAATGTGGATGATGTGCCTTGCCTAAGGACACAACGACAGTTTTTGCCACTGGCGCCCCCCTGTGGCACCTGGAATTCCCAGTGTCTCCCATCCAAGTAGTAACCAGGCCCTGCTGAGCTTCTGAGATGCAGAAATAGCTAAAAAACAGAGGGAACTACATAGACCATGATCCTTTGCTCCGTTTCAGTGCAGACGACATGAAGAAATAACTGTTCTAAGCACTTTTACATCTTCATTCTTTGGATTAAGTTTTGTGAAGGTGTTTTTAGAGGAAAAAGGAGCAGATTCACACAAAATATTGCAGTAAATCTGGTACAGTGAGATGTTTATGGTGAAAATATCGTACAGAGAGATTTGGATTTCGTTCCATCCCTAATGACAATAAATGTTGCACCAAACGACTGGTCAAAGCGTTTTATAATGTCAGTCAGGTTATTCTGTAGAATATCGCAATATCGTGAACTTTCCCACGATATCGTACCGTGAGGTTCATACCGTGACGATATCGTAACGTGAGACTTGGATATCGTTACACCCCTAATAAAGCCTATTTTACTGGAAAAAATAACCCTAAGAATAAACCTGAAAGACGGTCTGTCAAATGCTTTTCTCCACGCAGATGTTATTACTTTGTCTGGAATGTTTCTCAGTACGGTATTAAACTTTTTTATCTTCATGGAAACCAAACCCGGCAAAGTTACAGGTCAGATCTGTGGAGAGGCGACCCCGCTCACAGTCAGAATGTTTGTTTTTCTAGGTATTTTTGAGCTATAAAACCACCTGTAATTGAATAAATGTAAAGTGCAGCTGTTTAATGTCATAATATGGGACATTCCAGGCAGAGAAATGACTTATCGACAGAAAAAAGCAAATGATGGACCCTCCACCAGAAAAGTTACACAATGCGCCTTTAAAGCACACAACTGTGAAGGGAGGAAATAGGTGTTTAACTCTGTCTTGTTCCCAGCGCTAAGTAGCTACAAAATTCCTCACAATCAAATCAAAATTTGAATGGACGTTTGAAGAGATTTCCTCCACAAACGTCTCACCCTGAAGTTTAGATCTGTACAAACACGTCCTGAAATGCGATTCTTGCATCCGTTTGTCAGTTCATATTTCAGTCTTTTTCTCGGTTCTTCTGGATGCATTAAATAAATCAGAAATCTAACGGCAATGCTAATCCCATCCTTCAGCTCTAGTGCTAAACCACAAATGATTAGTTATTTTGGAATTCATTTATGCCACTCACACGGTAACATCCATCCAAACAATCACGTACCATTTATATTTTATGTGTATGTATTAACACGTTTTCTTAAGAAATTAAATCTAAATCGTATCTAAATGTTACTTTTTAATCATGAGGTCGAGCTCAGCGATGCACAAAGTCTCAAAATCACAAAAATTCCAAGTTTGTGGTGCTGTGAGACGTGGCTAAAGCTAAAGCTAACGTAAACACGAAACTACTTTTACGCTTTTTGTGCATTTCTTTCACTTTTCTGCGCCTCTGCGCCATGTGTTAGTGTCTCTTTATGTCATGCAGTGGGTTTGCATCATGTTAGATACATTATGAACTGGAAATATACGATTTACGATCTTTACGCGAGTGCCAAAACATGGATAAACAGGAAACGGCTGCTGCAAACGTGCAAGCGCTCTATAATTGGAGATCCAACTGTCCATAACTGAAAATACTGTGTTAAAGATGCTTTTTTAGTCCCTCAATCGTCCAGGTATGATCCAAACCAAAGGAGAAATTCAATTCTGTCAACTAGACAAAAAATTTAAAAACTCCTTGTCCAGGTCCGTGTTCCATTTGTTCTTTTGGAATCAATTAAGAATGAGAAACAGTAAAATGGGAAAACAGTTTGTTTTTTCATTATTCTGTTTTAGTGTCAAACATAAAACAGATTTCGACCTCTATTTCCAATATTTAACTTAAAGTTTATAGCACAGTTTCATTACCTATTTTAATTTTGATATTTTATTCTCTCTGGTTTATTTGTCCCAGAAGTTCTGCTGCTGGAAGGATTCACCTGAAAAATCGTTTCAGTTTTGTGGACAAACATGTCGTCTTCTTTTATAGCGGCGCGTTTACTTTCGCTTCTTAGAAACTAATAGTTGAACTCCATGACGAGAAACTGGAGGCAGCGATAAACTCTCCTTTGTTCAGTTGACTCCGTAGAACTATAATAAAAATAGATTTTATTATAGACCCGTGAACTTCCGGGGCGAATAAACCAGAGAGAATAAAATATCGAAATTAAAATAGGCACTGAGACTGTTTTTTGATTGGTGTTATTTCAAATAAACTTTAAATTAAATATTGAAAATAGAGGTCAAAATCTGTTTGTTTTTTTTGTTTGACACTAAAACAGAAAAATGAAATGAACTGTTTTCCCATTTTATTGTTTTTTGTTCTTAATTGAAATTCAAAAGAACAAATGGTACAAATGTCCAGTTGACAGAATTGAATTTCCCCTTTGCTACTGTGGTTTAAAACAAGATCAGATCAGAGTTTGGTGAGAACTGATCACTTTATGTTCATATCTGCTTTTCGACGTCTCATTTTCGAGTATGTGTTCTCTCGTGTCAATCAATCAAACATTATTTATAGAGCACTTTTCATATAAATAATGCAACACAAAGCGCTTTGTCCGATCATTTGTTTGATTGTTTTAGCTGCGTGTTTGTAGAGCCCGTACCCTCTGAACTAGAGCGACTAGATTTAAAACTGATCAAAAACTGTGACACTCCCGGTTTGGAGCAGTTGGTAATAATAAAATTGTGAAACGAGTGCATAATTAAGGAAAATTGTTCTGTACTCGACCCATTCATGACTAAAATGAGTCAGTACAGTCACATTTTCTTGTGTTTTGGTCATTTTTAAGCAGCTTTTTTGTATTTTACGCAAACAAATGACAATTTAAGCCTCTCTTTACTGTTAGAAGATATCAAATTGGTCAAAAATAGGGACAGCTGGGACATTTCTTGTATAAAACTAGAACAAATCAGTGCTTTTTTATAAACCTGCTGGGACAGGGGAAACAGGGCTCAAAACTGGGACTGTCCCGGGTAAAAAGGGACGTCTGGTCACTTCTGAACCAATAAAACAAAGCTCATGTAACTTCTGTGGTGAAGGATCGTGCGCCTCCATTTCTCTCCATTTAATGTTTGCTTGTTTGTACCTCTGGAGCAGCCCCTCTCGGAGCAGGGTGAGGCTGAGGCGGCGCTGGTCCTGCAGCGAGCTCAGGTCCACGTGATTCTTCCAGAGCAGGAGGGCCTCGCTCAGCCCCAGCGTGCCCAGGAAGGAGCGCGTGTCGTGGGGCAGCGGAGCCTCTCCTCTGCAGGGACACAGCACCGGGACCACCAGCTCATCTGTCTGCTGCTTCTGAAAAACACATCGCGAGGCGGAACAGAGCGTTTTGAGCTTCGGAGATGTCGACAGAAGAATAATAAAGGATTAGTCGAACATGAATGAAACAAAACACAACTCCAGGTCTGTTTTTGAGGAGGAAACAACATTATAACATGACTTGAAGCTCACAAGAATCCATACTCTCTCCAAGTTTTAAAATCTCTTTGTGCTAAATGTGGTTTTAATGCATTGTTTTTTTGCCATGAGGCTGTAACCAACATGACATAACATCAGAGCACTGAAGAAAGCACTGAGCATGAGGCATTAGGGCTAAAAGACAATTCATTTGGTTCAATCTGGCAATAATTATTTCTATTAATCAATTAGTTCTTTTCATTTTTGCTGAATTTGTTTAAAGGGCCCATTTTACGCTATTTCTGTTCTTTTTTTATAATGTAGTTTCCTCATCACAAACAGACCTGGAGTTGTGTTTTGTTTCGTTCACACATGTTTAACACACAAAACCTTCGTATTTGTTGTTCTCTCAATTAGAAAACTCGTTAAACCAAACATAAAACACGGGAAGAATGACCTGAAACTTTCTGCTCTCAGCCTAAATGAGAGAAAAGCGTCTGGTTTTCTTATGTCCTTTTAATTTATTCCCATAAGTTAGAGCTGTAGTGTTTTTTATGTATTCATTTATGTATTTATTTTCAGTTTATTTTTATATTTTGATAAGGTGCTGCGCAGATTTCCCTGCCAAGACGTTGCCGTGCCTTTAAGAGGACGTCACTAGTAATTAATATCCTGTAAACGTGTGGATTTACCTTGTTTATTGTGTATATTTGTAATTATTGGTGTGTCTGTGCAGTTCATTTGTGTGTATTTCTTTTTGTGTATTATAGATAACCACACGCTCATATACATACAACCCAATCATCATTAAACTTCCATCTATATAAACCTCTGGGTCCTGCTGCAGTCTTCATGAGCGAAGACTAAGGCCAGACTCCCGTAGGCCAGCGTACAGTCTACATATAATATTTCACAGGTGCTTTTTAGGTTTGTGTCTGAAAAATTGCAATAAAAACTCCACACACCTGCACATATAGATGTTTTTGTTAAGTAAGTGGTAGTAAAGTATTAAGTATAAGTAGTATTGAAAAGCGTGCGTGTTTACGTGTGTGTATGTGTGTGTGTTTGTGTGTTTACGTGTGTGTTTGTGTGTTTACTTTGTGTGTTTACGTGTGTGTTTGTGTGTTTACGTGTGTGTTTGTGTGTTTACTTTGTGTGTTTACGTGTGTGTTTGTGTGTTTACGTGTGTTTTTGCGTGTTTACGTGTGTGTTTGTGTGTGTACCAGGCTGAGGTGCAGGGCCAGACTCAGCGTCGCAGCCACAGAGTCCACATCAGGCTGAGGTCCCCCCAACACCACATGGACCCGGGGCTCCCACTGCTCCTCCTGAAGCACAGAGACACAAGAGACACAAGAGACACAAGTGAGACACAAGAGACACAAGTGAGACACAAGAGACACACGAGACACAAGAGACACCCGAGACACAAGAGACACAAGAGACACAAGAGACACAAGTGAGACACAAGAGACACAAGTGAGACACAAGAGACACAAGAGACACAAGAGACACAAGTGAGACAAGGACTTCATTAAAATAAATAAGACGTGGAGGAAAATAAAACTGGGTCTTAAGATGAGACTTAAAACACTCAACTGTGGGGCCTGTGTGTGTGTGTGTGTGTGTTTGTGTGTGCGTGTGTGTGTGTGTCTGTGTGCGTGTGTGCGTGTGTGTGTGTGTGTGTGTGTTTGTGTGTGCGTGTGTGTGTGTGTCTGTGTGCGTGTGTGCGTGTGTGCGTGTGTGCGTGTGTGCGTGTGTGTGAGGGGGCTGTTGGTCCTCTGGTTTTAAGTCTGGTCTTAGGCACCATGAGCTGGAGCTGGACCCTCAGACGATGGCGTGAAAAACTTCTCAAATCAAGATATAAGGTAAGTGGTTATTTATATAACGCTGGGCGACCCGGGGATCGAACCTGGAACCTTCTTGCTGTGAGGCGATCTGTTTCATTGTTTGTTTTTTCTCATGTAAATCCTCTCGGGGTATAGGGTATAGGCACTGTCCACTGTGCCGTCCTCAAAGCGAAGACAGATATAAGCTACTTTCCATCTGCATCTGTCAGGATGTTCTTCTCTTTATATTGCCTTAAGTGTTAGATGCAATTATCTGCTTGTTCTGAGAGTTCATACTTCACTGTGATTGGTTAATTCGATCTGTTACTCGGGCCGAGCCTCAGGGAGCTCTGTGTGTGAGCGCCGCATTAAACAGTGAAGCGCTGCATTAGGATCTGACCACATCCCGACCGTAACAGATGGTCGCACGAATAAGATCACAGCCTGACTGTGATCACACGTGGCCCCGCTGCACCTGCACATGTACCTGCCTTATGTTCTGACCCCTGTGCCTTATGGCCCTGTCACACACCTGGACGATTTAGCCAGCGTAGGCCGGCGTATGAAAAATTCTGCAAATACGCTGGTTAGGGTTTGGTGTGTGTTACGTGTTCCCCCTCCCTTCTGTGTCCGCCTGCTCCTCTCCGGGGGTGTGGCTGGGCTCATGCTGCAGTGTGGTTCACCTGCAGCTCATTGTCCAATCAGCCCCACTACTTAGTCCAGTCCTTGTCCTGTGTTCTTTGTCAGTTCGTTCCTTGTTCATCCCTTGTCTACGTCCTCGTCCTGCCTGCCCACGTCGTCCTGCCTGACATTATCGTCCAGTCTGTCTACCCCAGTGTCTTCCCTCCGTCTATGCCTCCAGCCAGTTCCCATCACCACATCCTGCAATCCCGGCAATAAACCTGTTTAACACCCTCCTGCGCCTCTTTCTCTGCTTTGGGGTCCTCTGCCACACTCACAACACGACAACGCTGCTGCACGTCGGATGAGTTACAGGTAAGTTTTGCGTAAGTTGTGAGCACGCTGGCGTACGTCGACATACGGCAACGTCATATGTCACCGTGTGCTTATACGTCCTGCACACGTGGGCCATAAGTCGTAGGTAAGTTATGCGATTGTTGACACACGTTCACACACATTAACTGTAAGTCCAAATACATTAAAATAATGTCTAGCGTACCCATAACTTATGAGCAACGCGCTTTGAACCTGTGTGTAACTTATACCGAACTTATCTCCAGTGCATATTCACATTTACAGACGTATTTGACATGTTCCAGACGACCACAGAACTTACTGAACGTGTTTCTAACTTACAGCGACCGTATAATGGCGTATTGGCAGCGTTTAGGGGAATTGGTATATAAAGACGTGGTTCACAGGAGGAAACCGTCAGAACTCCTCCAGACTGTCATGGCGAGCAGAAGTCCATATCATCCGAGAGATGGAGGATCCGGCAAGGCTGAGACGAGAATACGCACGAGCTGTTCTCCAACATCAGCGCGATCTTATCAATTTGACGCTGCGCCAGGTGTGTGCCAATAAAACCAGGAGAAGAAGAGGTCAACGGCGGAGAAGGAACTGGGTGAGACGGTGGATCGGGAAGCGACGGCAGTTTGGCCCGTATGATCAGCTCATGGTGGAACTCCGCAATCATCGAGCGGCAGCCTTAGGCGACGACACGTGATCGAAGTTAGAGAACGCTGGCAACACGCTAAGCATTAGTTTGCGTTAGTTATATATAAGTTATAAAAACGTTCTCTGCAAGTTACTAATACGTTATGTATCTATGTCCAACTCGCTATAAATACGCCCAAAATTTAAAAATAAACATCGTTAGTTCGGCGTACGCCAGCATTTTTGGGAAATTCTGGTGCGTCGGCATATGCTGGCTAAAGGTGTGACGGGGCCTTTAGTGAAGAAGAGTCCAGCCCTTTGTAGAGTTGGGTGGTAAAAATCATCTCTGCATTATGGTAAAAAACAGACACTTGTCTCCACCTGCTTCTAGCCAGGCTGGTGCAACCTACTGCCTCCGCTCAGTTTCATTTCTCTCCAGCAGCTAAGTCAGAAATCAGAATACACTCGGCGGTTTGCCAGAACCCTGGAAGTTGTAGTCGGCCGAACAGTGATGACGTCAAACTCCAGCACCTCTGGGTCCTTTTGTGGTGCAGCACAACAGTAAACAAAGCGGTCGAGATGGATATAGACGCAGACAGACTTTTTGTGTTGGCAACGATTCCCGACATTGAGGATTTAAAGCCGGAACAAAGAGGATGTTTGGTTAATTTTATCAAGGGGAAAGACGTAATTGCCCTTCTTCCCACGGGATTTGCTGTTGCGCTGCGATTACTTGGACGCCACTGAGCGTTCCGGCGCATTACAGACGTCACCACCAAATAGCAGCGATTGGTTAAATTAAAAAAGAACCCGCCCACCGTCGAGCGAATGGATCCTAATGCTACGAGGTCAGGTGGTTTCCACAAAGTGAAACCGGCGGATGAATCAGACTCCTGCCATTGTTCAGAATCCATCAAAACATATTTAAATCCCCATGTTAATATTCACCAGAAACAACGTATTAACACCTTTCATTTTGGACATTCCACCTTTGCTCTCTACGCTAAGTCACTCCCCCTTCAGAGCGCTATCGCAACACAATCAGCCTTAACGAAACTACCGCACATCGCATCGGGTATGTGGAGTTGTGGTGTACATTTTAGCATCATGTTTTTGTATATTTATGGGGAACTGAATTGTGAACCGTAATGAGGGTTCGAATAGGACCCAGGAGAGATCACTAGATTACTCAAACACGTGTGAATGACATTAAAACCTCTTCAGGCATGTTTTTGATGAATGAGCAACGTTATACCACCGCAGAAAGCTCCAAAAAGTAGATTTAGCATAATATCGACACTTTAAAAACTGTATTAAAGATACTAAGAAATAAGAATAGGAAGAATATGATTTTTTTTTTTGGCCCTCCCCATTACCGTGACAACAAACAACGTAGGATCCAGTGAAATCTAAATCCGGCGCGTGTACAGACGAGCAGAGTGAGACTGAGGCTCATTTGGCGTAAGTGGACATTAATGGCGTCTCTATTATTACAACAGTCAACATTTATCTGAGAACGAAAGAGGCAGAAAATTACAACTCCCAAACTGCTCTGACACGTGTGATTTACAGCACATCACAGTGAGGGCGGGCTCTCACTCGGAGGCTGATCTTAGCAGTTACTTCTACTAGAATGTTCCACAGTATGGCCTCAAACGTGTATCTCCATGGGGACAAGCTGGCACTGCCTCCGAGTCAAGGTAAGGTAAGTTTATTTACATAGCGCTTTTCACAGACACATGTCCCCAAAGACGCTTTACACAGCGTGATTAGATTATAAGGTACGCGTCAGATCTGTGGAGAGGCGACCCTGCTCACAGTATGAAATATATGTTTTATTTTAGACACGTGTAACTGAATAAACACAAGCTAAATGAGTTTACACTGTGAAACGTTCCAAACTAAATCTAATCTAATCTGTTTTCTTCTAATATGACAAATAATGTAAAAAAAACATATATTTGCTTATTTTTTTACTGTTTTAGATTTGATATATTCTGAAGGCTGGTCTATGCTCTTTTTTGCTCCCAGTCTCTGTCTGATCTGATCTGTGGCCGAAGTATTCTCTGATCAAGCGTGAGCGCAAAGTATAATAGGCTCTCGCATTCATATTATTCATGTTGGAAAGCAGAATGTTTGAAAAACAGTAAAGTGCCGCTACTCCGACAATGAAAAATAAAAAGTCAAAACAATGGGACGCTTGAAAAATAATGTTTATGCCACAACTTTGACAATTTGACGTCAACGTCTCAATAGCAGCCGGAAGAATAGCAGCGTGGAACCACAAACAAGGCACCTGATTAGTTTGTTATTACTATTGAAGCGTAATTTACAGACAAAATAGTGAAATAAAAACACCAGGATCATACAGAGCGGGTTATTACGAACAATTTAAAACCAAAATGATGAGGCACTGCAGCAGTAACAGAAAGGGGGGGGCGATGGTTTATCAGTAGAAAGTGAATTGCAACCAGAGCTTTGGAACCACTTTACGTTCATGCTCTTTTCCTGTTTGGACCCATAGAGCGTATATAGGAGTGGACTAAGTGAGTGTGACGTCTCCACAGCGTCAGACTCCATATTTGGAAATCCGACCACGAGTATCATAGCAACCACAAGAGCCAATCATGACTGAGGTGGTTAAATGTGCCGCCCTCCTCAGAGCGGTGATACTCTGCACCTGCACAGACCGCTGGATTTCTGTGATTCTTGAGAATAATAAGGAAACTTTTAGCTTTTATCATCAAACTTTGAATAGTAAAGTTAAGTCATCGATATATGTTCTATGTTCTGTTATGTACGAACAACAATAGAGTCGCAATTTAATGAAATTCACTTTATGCTAGTTCAGATTCTAGTAACATTAGGTATTGTAATTGTTTGAGATATTTTGCCATTTTTATTTCAAAAATAGTCAATCTGGGCAGGAAAGCAGGAAGGGAACTAACTTGGCAGCGAAACGCACGAGCTGTCAATCAAACCTGTTGCTAACACTAGGGGGAGGGACCTCGGGGAATGAAGGCGTCTGATTGGTCCGTTATTTATGTTCATATCTTGATTTAGGAACAAAACAGCGAAATGAAAAATTCAGGATCCTGTGTCGCGGGTTCATACGAACATTTTAAGACCAAAATGACGAGGCCACAGCAGCAGGAGTTACAGAGAGAGGAGCGAGAAGATCCCAGTGTGAGTCAATGGGAAAAAGGGAGAGAAGGAGCCGGAAGAGCCTCCTGGAGCACTTCCTGTCTGGCACACGGCGGCTAACGGGTTAGCTTAGTCCAGTTATACTAGTATACAGTGTATGGGCAGACTACTCAAAAAAGTTACATAGTGCACCTTTAACCTATTTACGCCTAAACACCTGCAAAAAACAGCTATAAACATCTAGGCTATTCTAGGGCCCTTATCAACTGAGGTTTTCTGAAGAATTTTGATTTAGTTTATGAAAACCTTCATATCTCAGCATCTGAAGCACATAAAAACATTACATAAATTGCATTTAAAAGGTAAGACTCTCAGCTTTTATTATATTTTGTCATGAAATTTGATTAAATGAAAAATTTAATTAAATTTGTGCCATAAAAATGAGGACAAATCAACAACAATCTTGCACTGGGTAAAAACAGGCATTGAACTGAAGCTGGATTTTAAAGCGTAAATCGTGCCAGTCGTGCTGTGTATTTTTTCTGGATCCTCAGACGTTTGTGCTGATGATTTTTATTTTTGTTGGAGTAATTTTGGTGTTTAATGTTTCAGTTTAAAAAGAGTAAAATGCAAATGTTTTTACAAGGCAGATATTTAGTGATCTCTGGTGACCTGAGGGAGCCGTAATGAAACCAACGGAGCAGGAAAAATGAACCGACTCCTGATGTGTGGGCCACAGGAGAGGGGGAGGAGAGAGGGAGGAGGAGGAAGAGAGGAGGAGGAGAGAGGGGCAGGAGGAAGAAGAGAGGAGGAGGAGAGAGGGGGAGGGGAGGAGGAAGGGATGAGGAGGAAAAGAGGGGGAGGAGGAAGAAGAGAGGAGGAGGAGAGAGGGGAGGAGGAGAGAGAGAGGGAGGAGAGAGGGGGAGGAGGAGGAAGAGAGGAGGAGGAGAGAGGGGAGGAGGAGGAGGAAAAAGAGGGGGAGGAGGAGGAGAAATGAACCAACTTCTGATGTGTGGGCCACAGGAGAGAGGGAGGAAGAGAGGGGGAGGATGAGGAGGAGGAAGAAGAGAGGGAGGAGAGGGGGGGAGGAGGAGGAGGAGGAGAGACAGAATGAGAGGAGAGAGAGAGGAGGAGAATTGAACCGACTTCTGATGTGTGGGCCACAGGAGAGAGGGAGGAGGAGGAAGAAGAGAGAGAGGGAGGAGAGACAAAAAGAGAGGAGGAGGAGAGACAGACGGAGAGGCGAGAGAGAGGAGGAGAATTGAACCGACTTCTGATGTGTGGGCCACAGGAGAGATAGAACAAGGAGGAGGAGAGATGAGGCAGGGAGGAGGAGGAGAAACAGAGCAAGAGGAGAGAAGAGGAGGAGAGGAGGAGGAGGAGAGAGGAGGAGGAAGAGAGGAGAGAAGAGGAGGAGAGGAGGAGGAGGAGAAAGAAAGGAAGAAGAAAGGGGAAGGAGAGGAAAAAGCGAGTAAGGAGAGAGAAAGAGGGGGGAAAAGGAGGAGAGGAGAAAGAGAGAGGAGGAGGAAGAAGAGAGGGGGAGGAGAGAGAGGAGAGGAGGGAGAGACAAGGAGAGGGAAGGAGAAGAGAAGGACAGAGAAGAGAGGAGGAGAAACAGACAGAGATAGAGAGACGGAAGAAAGAGGGAGAGATGAGAAGGAGGAGGAAGGGAGAGAGAGAAAGGAGATTGAGGACAGAAAGAAAGAGGGGGGAGGAGAGACAGAATGAGAGGAGAGAGAGGAGGAGGAGAAATGAACCGACTTCTGATGTGTGGGCCACAGGAGCGAGGGAGGAGGAGAGGAGGAGGAGAGGATGGAGAGACAAAAAGAGAGGAGAGAGAGTAGGAGGAAAGGAAAGGAAGAGGAGAGAGGGAGGAGAAGAGAGGAAGGGGGAGAAGAGATAGAATGAGAGGAGGACGAGAGATGAGGCAGGGAGGAGGAGGAGAGAGTGAACGAGAGGAGAGAGGAGGAGAAACAGAACAAGAGGAGAGAGGAGGAGGAAGAGAGGAAGAGGAGAGGGGAGGAGGAGAAAGAAAGGAGGAAGAAAGGGGAAGGAGAGAGAAAGAGGGGGAGGAGTGACAGAAAGTTAAAGAGGAGAAAAAGGAGGAGAGCAGGAGGAGGAAGAAGAGAGGGGCAGGAGAGAGAGGCGAGGAGGGAGAGACAAGGAGAGGGAAGGAGGAGAGAAGGAGAAGGACAGAGAAGAGAGGAGGAGAAACGGACAGAGATAGAGAGAGACGGGAGGGAGAAAGAAAGAGGGAGAGATGAGAAGGTGGAGGAGGGGAGAGAGAAAGGAGATGGAGGAGAGAAAGAAAGAGAGGGAAAGGAGGAGAGAGTGAAAGGAGGAGAGAGGGAAGGAGCTGCAATGGGAGACTGGCAAAAGAAAGTTTAAAGACTGAAGAGGAGGAAGAGAGGGAGAAAAGAGAGGAGGGGAAAAGAGAGAATGAAGGATGGAGGATGGAGCTCCACTGAGGGTTGGGTTATAGAAAGGTTAAATACTGAGGAGGAGGAGAAAGAGAGGAATGAGAAAAGAGGGGCAAAAGAAAGGTTAAATGAGAGAGGGATGGGAGAAGGAGAGATAGAATGACAGATAGACCGTGGTTAATAATCCACTAGAAGGATGAGTACAGGGAAGGCTCGAGGAAGAAGGGAATAAAGGGGGGTTAAAGAGAGAGAGACTGGGAGCGAAAAACAGAGTGAGAGGGTGGTGCGAGAAGGAGGAGAGAGAGGGCGACTGGAGAGGCACCAAAGAGCGGAAGTGCAAATGAAAAGGGTGAAGAAAGAGAAAGAGGGCTGAGATTTACAGAGGGGAAAAAGGTGTGAATAACACGAGAAGGAGAGGAGAGAGAGAGAAGGGAAGGAGAGGGAGTGCAAGAGGAGGGAAAGTGGGAGAGGAGGAGAGAGAGAGAGAGAGGAGAGAGAAAAAGAGAGAAGAGAGGGAGTGGTGACAGGTGCCTGAAGAGAGAGAGGGCAGGGGGTAATAATGTGCTTAGGAAAACAGAGAAGGAAAGAGAGAGAAGGAGTAAGGAGAGAAGGAGAGAGAGAGAAGAGGAGAGGGGGAGGGTGGGTTTAATAATGTGTGGAGGAAGAGAGAGGGATAGAGAGAGAGGGGAGTGGAGGATAAAGGGAGAAGATATAATACTGAATGACATGAAAAGAGAGGAAAGAGAAAGAGAGGAGAGAGGGAGTGAAGACTGGTGACTGAAGAGAGAGAAGGGGGGAGGAGAGGGAGAGAAGACAGAGAGAAAGAGAGAGGAGAAGGGAGAATACGGGAGAAGAGGGAGAGGAGAGAGAGAAGGTGGTGTCAATAATGTGTGAAGAAGGAGAGAGAGAGAGAAAGAAGGAAGGAGAAGGGGTAAGGAGAGAAGGGAGAGAAGGAGAAGAGAGAAGCGTGAGAGGAAGAGAGAGAGAGAGGGAAAGAGAGAGAGAGGGGGGTGTGGGGTAAAGAGAGAACATATAGTGCTGAAAGGTATGAAAAGAGAGAGAGGAGCGAGGACGTGATGACTGCTGTGTGGAGAGAGAGACGAAGGGAGGAGAGGGAGAGAAAGAGAAGGAGAGAAGAGGGAGGGGAGGAGAGAGAGACAGAGATTGCGAGAGGAAGAGAAGGAGAGAGGAAGAGAAGGAGAGAGGGTGGGGTTAATAATACGTTGAGGAAGAGAGAGAGTGAGAGAGGAGTGGAGGGTAACGGGAGAAGATATAGTGCTGAATGGTATGAAAAGAGAGAGAGGAGAGGATGGAGTGATGACTGGTGTGTGGAGGAAGAGAGGAGGAGGGTGTGATGGAGAGACAGGGCGGAGGGCTGTAGCCACTTCCATCTGAGAGAAAATCAATACCAGATCAGGCTCTGAAAGGAAGTGAAGCATTAGTGGAGAAAAGAGAGAGAGAAAGAAAGAGAGAAAGAAGGAAAGATGAGAGAGAGGACAGAGAGAGAGGGAAAGAGAGGAGCGAGTGCACAAAAGAGAGGAGAGAAGGGAGAGAGACGACAGATATGGACAAAAAAACTGTCTGTGAGTCTGTGAGAGAGAGAGGACTGAAATCTGACCTTTTTAGAGTCCTGGTTCAGTCCTGGTCTAGTCCTGATTCAGTCCTGGTCTAGTTCTGATTCAGTCTTGGTCTAATCTTGGTCCAGTCCTGGTTCAGTCCTAATCTAATCCTGGTTCAGTCCTGGTCTAGTCCTGGTTCAGTCCTAATCTAATCTTGGTCCAGTCCTGGTTCAGTCCTAATCTAATCCTGGTTCAGTCCTGGTCTAATCCTGGCTCAGTCCTGGTCTAATCCTGGTTCAGTCCTGGTCTAGTCCTGATTCAGTCCTGGTCTAGTCCTGATTCAGTCCTAGTTAAGTCTTGGTTCAGTCTTGCTCTAGTCTTGGCCTTGTACTGGTCCAGTCCTGATCTCGTCCTGATTCAGTCTTGGTCTAGTCTTGGTCTAGTACTGGTCAAGTCCTGATTCAGTCCTCGTCTGGTCCTGCTCTAGTCTTGGTCTAGTTCTGGTCGAGCCCATTTTGAGTCCTGATCTAGCACTGGTCCAGTCCTGGTCTAGTCCGAATCTACTCCTCGTTAAATCCTGGTCTAGTCCTTTTCTAGTCTTGATTCATTCCTGGTCTAGTCCTGGTCTAGTCCTGGTCTAGTCCTGGTCTAGTCCTGGTCCAGTCCTGGTCCAGTCCTGGTCCAGTCCTGGTCCAGTCCTGGTCCAGTCCTGGTTCTGTGGACAGTAATGACACATTTAAAGCTTCACTTTAAATGTTCCTTTAGGCTTTAGTTTGGGTCTGTCTCTGTTTTTGGGCCGAGGACACAGATTTGACATAAATATTATAAACACTTTGTAATTTGTCCTTAAAACATCCGTGTTGTTGTGCTGTTTTCGCCGTTTTTGAAGCTCAGACGCGTAAACTTCCGCCCCTCACCCTCTTTGTCCAAACGTAATCACGAGGGAACCAGAAATAAAGATCGTTTTCCTCATGCGCAATTTGAGCTCAGAGTTTACGGCCCGAGATCCCGTCTCTAATCTGCAGGAAATGAACACAAAACACGTCCCTCTCGGCCCTTAAAACGGCCACAAACGACAAGATATGAAATTATTTTATGACTGAAATGGTAAAACTGGTCCAAGAAACTAGATATTTTGTGGAGGCTAAAAAACTGCATATATATATATTACTTTTCTCTGATCATAATCCACATAATTAAGATCTAAAAATGTCTAGTTAATAAGTTTAATAAGAGCAAAAAATCATGGTCTATGTAGTTCTCTCAGTTTTTTAGCTGTTGCCACACCATAACAATGAATTAAAACTGTGAATATGCAACTTTTTCCTCTAAAAATTCCTTCACAAGATTTAATCCAAATAATGAAGATTTTTAAAAATATAATTAAAAATTTTTATTCAAAAAAAGCAATAAAATATAAAATCTCAACTCTATGCAAGAGGTCATAGGAAGACAGAGCAGCAATTATATGATGATGTGTTCTTCTCTTGTGTTCGAACCATAGACTGTACACATAAATGGACATAGGTGCCGCGTTCCAAACAGGAAGTGAGCATGGGCGCGCTCCAGCTCCATTGGCTCTGGCCCCACTTCACTTTCTATTGAAAAGTGGTCTCCCCTCTCTCTCTAACTGCTGCTGTCAGACTTGTCATTTTGCTTTTAAATGTTCGTATTAACTAGAGGTGTCCCGATCTGATATTCAGTATCGTATCAGCTCCCGATCCAGTTCTTTTGTGAGTATCGGACAGTATCAGATTCAGTCACGTGATTGGACCGATCCAGTTTCACATGTTTTTGCGGCATCAACGCGCTTTACGGCAGCTGTAAATCAAAACGCCGCCATGTCGCTGTGTGGGACATTTTTGTATGACATTGTAGCCAGTAAAGAAAGTACTGTAAGTAAACTACCGCTAGTAGCTTTTAGCGGTAAATGCGTGCGCACCGCGATAATGAATGATATGCTAAATGCTGATAATTCACACTTTTATTAACAGCTCATTTCCATATCAGTGTGTGTTCAGTAACATATATACGGCCACTATAGTCACTTTACAGTCGCTAACAGAAGAGAAAACAGCCTGTTTATGTGTGCGAGCTACAGCAGCTAATCGCTAACCAATGAGAAAGAACCAAAACGAGCTTCAAAACTGACACATTTCAACACTCAGCCTCACACAGGCTCCTCTCAGATCAGCACTAAGAACTGTCCTTTAATCCAGACTCACACTGATCGTCCAGAAAAAGAAGAGAATCTCAGTGTTGCGCACACATAGACAGTATATGTGTGCACATGGATCTAGGGCTGCGAGTGTAAACAAGTGCACATGGCGATGCGTTCGGGGGCGGGATGGACACAGGCGAATTATTCCTCAGATAAACACTGATGCGGCGCCACATATTAGGGCATTTATCTGTCTGGAAATTGGATTAAATGGGCAGAATATAGAGAGTCTGAGCTTTATAACGAGGTAAAACATGTCCATGTGGAATATCGGCCCATATCGGCAAGATTTTGGCCGATATGTTTCTAATAGTTTATATCGGCCGATAATACTGACCAACCGATATATCGATCGGGCCCTAATACATTAAAAACAGAGAAATCAGGTGCTTTCTTTCCCCAAGCAGTGCCGGAGGTAAAGGGATTGGCCTTTTGGATGCTCAAATTTCCAAATATGTAAATGTGGAAGCTTCAAATTCAAGCTCCAAATTCAAAGTCTGTGGTTGGAAGTCCGGCCTCTCCTCCTCAGCTCTCAGGCTCCACTTCGATTTTGTCAACAATCAGCACGGCAGTAACGGGGCAGTTAAAGATACTAGTGTTTCTAATGCTCACGAGTGCACAAACACAATCACTTTAGTCCATTATGAAAGGCACACACACACTTACACACACTCACACACACACACCGGAATACTGCGCCCGCCTATAGAACCATCCATCGCTCCAGACACCACTCTGATAATGAAACCTGCTCACTGTTAAAGTGTGTGGAGAAGATAGGGCCGCACACTCAGCACATCCCAGAGACGGAGGGCCAAACGGGGCTCCACACACTCACACACACACACACACACACACACACACACACTCACACACACACTCACACACACACACGCACACACGCACTCAAGGCCAGGCCAATTACAGCTATGGAGCTTCTGGAGCAGAGCCACAGACCGAGAGGATGAGACAGGAGACATCAAGAGAAGACTTTAGTTTTTACAGTTTTTGTCCTTTTTTTGCTGGGATGATCTATGGCTGAACATTTCTGGAAAGCGGCGCGATAATTAGCCTTACAATTTAGAGCTGTAAAGGGACCAGATGACTTTTCTGAGCCATTTTATAACGTAGTTTCCTCAACAAAAACAGACCTGGAGTTGTGTTTTGTTTCATTCACACATGTTTAACACACAAACCTGCATATTTAGGTTCTTCACTCAAATAGAAAACACTCTGCTCCATCTTGTGGGGCTGTAACGATGTCCAAGTCTCACGATATGGTCACGGTCTGAACCTCACGGTACGATATTTATTGCGATATCGTGGGAAAGCTCACGATATTACGATATTCTACATAATAACAAGACTGACATTATAAAACGCTTTGACCAGTCGTTTGGTACAACATTTATTGGCATTAGGGGTGGAACGAAATCCAAATCTCTCTGTACGATATTTTCACCACAAACATCTCACACTACGATATTTATTGCAATATTCTGACTGTGAATCTGCTACTGTTTCCTCTAAAAATGCTTCACAAGACTTAATCCAAAGAATGAAGATGTAAAAGTGCTTAGAACAGTTATTTCTTCATGTCGTCTGCACTGAAACGGAGCAAAGGATCATGGTCTATGTAGTTCTCTCTGTTTTTTTTAGCTGTTTCTGCATCAGAACTGTTCATTTAAGCAAAGAGACTTGTGATTCGATATATTGTGATGCTGCACGATATTACTGTGAGACCTTTGACGATACGATATCACCAGATTTCGGTTATAGTTACATCCCTACCATCTTGTGACGTCAACTCCACACACCTTCACTAGAATCATTTGGATGATCCAGAGTTTCTCGCAGTTCTTTATAGTGCTTTTTTTTATATATATAAGGGCGGCCGCTTTAATAACAAATGCTCTTGGCCTTGACTACGTCCCTCCGAATCACATGAAACCTCACAAAACTACGGTCATCTCACCCTGGTCCTCACTTTCTCCAGCACTGAATGTTCGCTTCACCTTGACCAACCAGTTTTCTGCGGGAAACACTGTAATCTCAGCCCTGCCACTGCCAGTCTCTACTGAACTAAAGGTAAAACACAGCTGTCAAGTTGAAAACTATCGCTGCACGGTAATAGTTCACTTCATCATGCTGAATAATTCAGATGCTCTTAATGCATAAGGTAAGTGGGGAAGAACTTTGAACCACTGCAAACTGTTTAAGATGAACTAAATCAAGTGGACTCCAGCAAGCCACTAGTATCACTTTTGATGCCAGGAATGTTCCACAGTTTGACATTAAGCATTAAAGGGGCAGAATTTTGGACATAGGGCCTCATTTCCTCATGACCCAGAGTGTTGGAGACATGTGGAGACACTTTTTTTTTAAATATTCCATCCAGTCCTTGTATTTTACAGGTTGCTGGTGCTAGGCTAGTGCATGTCAATGGCCATAGTCGTCCTGCTGCTAAAAACAGCAAAACTATTATAACTCGCATGTTGAGGGACTATTTTCTCATATATCAGTCCGCCGCTGCCGAGCTTTCTATCAGGAAGTACAACTCACTGCTGCTCAGACATAAATCCTTCAAATGCAACGTCGGTTTTACTTCTCTCCATGCAAGTCTCTCCACGGCCGAGCACCAAAGTCCATCTGTGACATGTTAGTGGCGTTTGAACCATCTGCACTCTGAAGAGCCCAGGGACCGGCCTCCTGCTGGTGCCCAGAGTCAGGACTAAACCCGGGGAACCAGTGTTTCAGATTCATGCAGCTAAAACCTGGAACAGTCTGAACATGTGAGACAGACTCTGACTCTGACTCTGTTTAAATCCAGGCTCAAAACGGTTCTGTTTAGCTGCATATGACTGAAAGGTTTTCATTTTTCATTCCGCACTCTTCTCTTCTCTCTAATTCTCTCTTATTTAATGTCCCATCGCTATTTTAAAATTTGATGATGATTATTTATGTTTTTATTTGTTTGTATTGTGATTTTAATGTATTTCTTATTCTGTAAAGCACTTCGAGTTACTTTGTGTACGAACTGTGCTGTACAAATAAACTCGCCTTCTAAAGTTATTCTATCAGCACAGACGTTCACATGGACAGTCTGGAGTTATAATTGTTTTGCTTCAGGTGCACTGTGGACTGTTCCTAGCACCAGAAACCTCTCCAAATACAAGGACTGGGTGGAATATTTCAAAAAGTGTCTCCAACACTCTGGCTCACGAGGAAATGAGGCCCTATGTCCAAAAGTCCAAACTGTCCCTTTAATAATGCATGATTTTCCAGGCAATAGAAACATCTAACTGAGTAAAAGCAAGTGTAATGCCATACTGTGGAACTTTCTAGTAACTTCTGTAGATATAGTCACTTTTAAACACCAAATCCGCACAGTGAACTGAATCCAGACTGAAAAAAGTGCGTTTACGTGGTCTGTTTCTCTGTCCGACAGCAGTGACTCATGCAGCGGGGGGGCAGCGCTCGTCTCTGTGACATGTCTCGGACTTTATCTGAAGTCGCCATGACAACATCGACATTCAGCTTATCGCCAATTACCTCCCACCCCGCACCCTCCCCCCCGCACCCTCCCCGAGCTGCCGGCCGCCTCTCAGAACTGCCCCACATCACGCAGACCTGTCCCGATAATAATTATATCAACTTCTCATTCAATAAATAAAAGACAGAACGAATAATTTTGGAGTCAGTGTTTATCGTGGGGACTTTGTTTTTGCGCAAATACGAACTTTGTGTTATTTTTCTGTTTCACGATTAGATCTGCGCTCATTACAAATACAAACTAATACTACTAAAGAGTTTCATTTTGCTGTTTATGTGATGCAGCTCATGTTTTTTTTACTGGTATTTTACATTTAGAATAGTTTTTTGGAGGGAGAATCTACTTTAAAGTTACTGTGTCATAAATTAGTTCCAGTATTCTCCTTTACTATTATTGTGTCACGACAGGAACTCCCCATAAACAGCTCTGAACTGATGTCCATCTCTTATTTATTCGACATTTGGTGAAGCCAGAGCTGGGACCCTGCGACCAAAACATTCAAACTGGGCAAAGTGGGTGAAATGTCAACAGTATCTTCCATTAAAGCCACCGCTGTGCCTCCGTGTTGTTCCCATCGGTCTCCCACCCAAGTACTAACCAGGCCCCGCTCAGGTTCAGAGGTCCGTCCTGCTCTGCTCAGTCACAAATGCACAAATGTCAAACGATCCCGGACAAGAACCTGCGCCTCTCATCGTCGTCACAATCATCTCTGCAGAATACACTTCACGTCCTGCCCCGCTTCTCCCACCGCAGCAGCAGAACCAGCAGAGCCCTCAGCCTCTCCAGCTCCTCCTCTGAACCACAGCCTTCTCTCCCTTCATCACAACACTGCCGTCTCTCTCCTCCATTCAGATAAACAGATAAACAGGCAGATACACAGACATAGAGACAGATGTGTGCTCCATGTTATCACAGCCGCTCTGAACACACCGTTAGGCCTAAATAAACCAAACCTGAGCGGTTCTGTGAGTGAAAGCGGCTGAATGCTCCTGTAGTAATGTGATCCTGAGCATTATGTCATCTCTGTTTGTGGAGCGGCTCGGGCCTCAGAGCCGGGCTAATCTTTACACTGGACCGTGCACTGTATGCGGCGTGTATGCAAATGAGCGGCACAGGTGTCTCTGAACACAAGAGCCCTCTGTCACACACGGAGCCCTGGATAACATGCAAATGTGAGATCTGCAGCGCCTGAGACGCGCGGGGGCCGCCGGGAGCAGAACTTGTTGATGTCACGCCTCTCGTGTTCGTGACAGACGCTTGTGTAAACACGGCGGAGCAGACGGAGCGGTTCGGGCCGAGAGCCGCGCAGCCTGCGGGGTTTAGTCGATCTACAGGTGCTTTGGGGAACCGAGGACGGGGGGACGGAGCTGCGAGGCGTTTTCAGCCCGCACCGATCACGTTTCATTCATAGGAGCAAACGCCACTCACCGTGAGCCTGCTCTGGACGCTCCGCAGAAACGCTTCCATGTCGGCCTGTCGCTATGATGCTGTCGCAGTTCGCTCCATAGACAAGTTTGAGCCGCGTGCGCCGCCTGGAGCCGCGGGCGTGTGCGTGCGTGAGTGTGCGTCTGTCTCCTCCCGCCGCTGGTCCCCCGCTGCGCTCGGCTCACTGCAGCACTGCGAGAGGCTGTGAGTGCGGCTCCCTCCTCTCTCCTCCTCTGCCCCCTCTGCTCTCTGTGCTTCCCCCTCTCCTCCTCCTCTTCCTCTTCCCTCTCTCCTGCTGCTGGAGCTCCACGCGCAGCCTGGACCCACAGCAGCGCGCGCGGTGGGTGGGTGTGGCGGGAAGAACAGGACACGAGCGAGGCGCGCGCTCCCTGCGGTAAAGATCAGAGAGCCCCGCTCCCGCCACAGCCCTTCACTTCCTGCCCGCGGTCCAATCACAGCCCAACCCGCTCCCACTACCGCTCATCCTCCGCCAATGAGCACACGCACGCGCAGCTTTTAATTAAGCACCACGGACAGCTCCTCGGACCCTCCGCACAGGGGCCCGGAGAGGCTCACGCGGCCCGCGTAAAGGGCTCAGAGCCCGGGATGTGCCGCAGAGTCATGCGGTTTAACTGGAGGAACACAGGCTGGACTCATCTGACCAATGAGCTGAGGCCCGAGGGTCACGCGCGGTTTGTTTGGCGCGTGAACATTCAGTGTCCATCCAAATCCCGCTGTACTTCCATTATTACCTACAGCTCACAGGAGAATCTCTATCAGTCTGATTTTCTAATGGACTCAGCAGCTTCAGGCATGATAAGGAAAATATACAGCTCTTTATTCATCCCACTGAACGTGTTTATAATGTTATAATGTACGGAACAGACGGAGCTTTGAGGACAGTTCAGTTACTCAGAGGCTGAACACAAAGACTTAACAGCTCTTTATAATACAAGTGTGTGTTCATTTTCAGACATGTCTGACACGCACTTCTGCACATGTGAAAAGGCAAACTTACAAACACATTATTCACTGTGGACATCTGCGTTTGACCCATTCTTCAGTGCCACTAATTTGATCTGTGGTGCATGTTTTGAGTGGATGGAGGAAACACACTCAGACACAGGCAGAACATGCAAACTCCACAGAGAGAGGCCCGGGAGTGGGACCTTCCTGGTGTGAGGTGTGTGTGTTCACCATCAGTGTTGTAAAGTCTCTGTTGTGTGTTTGCTGCGGAGACGTCAGGCTGGATCAGAGTTTGTGTCAGAGCTAAAAATAAAACACAATCAGCGTCTTTACTTGTTTCTCTTCCTGATGTATCGATGTGAACATCTACTGTATATAAATCTGTTTATGGAGCCTGTCGGCTGTGAGTCTGCACAAGCACACACACTGAGACAAGAGAAACACACACACACACACACACACACACTGAGACAAGAAACACACACACACACTGAGACAAGAAACACACACACACACACTGAGACAAGAGAAACACACACACACACACACTGAGACAAGAGAAACACACACACACTGAGACAAGAAACACACACACACACACACACACACACACACTGAGACACACACACACACTAAGAAACACACACACACACACACTGAGACAGACACACACACTGAGACAAGAAACACACACACACACACTGAGACAAGAAACACACACACACACACACCCTGAGATAAGAGAAACACACACACACACACACTGAGACAATAGAAACACACACACACTGAGACAAGAGAAACACACACACACACATACACACACACTGAGACAAGAGAAACACACACACACAAGCACACACACTGAGACAGAAGAGAAACACACACATACACACACTGAGACAAGAAAAACACACACACACACTGAGACAAGAGAAACACACACACACACACTGAGACAAGAGAAACACACACACACACTGAGACAATAGAAACACACACACACTGAGACAAGAGAAACACACACACACACACACACTGAGACAAGAGAAACACACACACACACACACTGAGACAAGAAACACACACACACACACAGACACACACACACACACACACACACACTGAGACAAGAAACACACACACACACACAGAGACAAGAAACACACACACACACTGAGACAAGAGAAACACACACACACACACACTGAGACAAGAAACACACACACACACTGAGACAAGAAACACACACACACTGAGACAAGAGAAACACACACACACACACACACTGAGACAAGAAACACACACACACTGAGACAAGAGAAACACACACACACACACACACACTGAGACAAGAGAAACACACACACACTGAGACAAGAGAAACACACACACACACACACTGAGACAAGAGAAACACACACACACACACACACACTGAGACAAGAGAAACACACACACACTGAGACAAGAGAAACACACACACACACACACTGAGACAAGAGAAACACACACACAAGCACACACAGTGAGACAAGAGAAACACACACACACACTGAGACAAGAGAAACACACACACACACTGAGACAAGAGAAACACACACACACACACTGAGACAAGAGAAACACACACACACACACACACACTGAGACAAGAGAAACACACACACACACACTGAGACAAGAGAAACACACACACAAGCACACACACTGAGACAAGAGAAACACACACATACACACACACACACAAGCACACACACTGAGACAAGAAACACACACACACAGTGAGACAAGAAACACACACACACACTGAGACGAGAGAAACACACACATACACAAACAAGCACACACACTGAGACAAGAGAAACACACACACACTGAGACAAGAGAAACACACACACACACATACACACACACTGAGACAAGAGAAACACACACACACACTGAGACAAGAGAAACACACACAGGCAAACACTGAGACAAGAGAAACACACACATACACGCACACACACACTGAGACAAGAGAAACACACACATACACACACAAGGACACACACTGAGACAAGAGACACACACACACACACACACTGAGACAAGAGAAACACACACATACACACACACACAAGCACACACACTGAGACAAGAAACACACACACACACACTGAGACAAGAGAAACACACACACAGTGAGACAAGAGAAACACACACACAAGCACACACACTGAGACAAGAGAAACACACACACAGTGAGACAAGAGAAACACACACACAAGCACACACACTGAGACAAGAGAAACACACACACACTGAGACAAGAGAAACACACACATACACACACACACACACACACTGAGACAAGAGAAACACACACACACACACAGAGACAAGAGAAACACACACACACGCACACACACACACACACTGAGACAAGAGAAACACACACACACTGAGACAAGAAACACACACACACACTGAGACAAGAAACACACACACAAGCACACACACTGAGACAAGAGAAACACACACACACACACACACACACACACACACTGAGACAAGAGAAACACACACACACTGAGACAAGAAACACACACACACACTGAGACAAGAAACACACACACACACTGAGACAAGAGAAACACACACACACACTGAGACAAGAAACACACACACACACACTGAGACAAGAAACACACACACACACACACCCTGAGATAAGAGAAACACACACACACACTGAGACAAGAGAAAAACACACACACACACTGAGACAAGAGACACACACACACACACACTGAGACAAGAGAAACACACACACACACACTGAGACAAGAGAAACACACACACACACACTCATACAATAGAAACACACACACACACACACACTGAGACAAGAGAAACACACACACACACTGAGACAAGAGAAACACACACACACACACTGAGACAAGAGAAACACACACACACACACACTGAGACAAGAGAAACACACACACACACACACACACACACTGAGACAAGAAACACACACACTGAGACAAGAAACACACACACACTGAGACAAGAGAAACACACACACACTGAGACAAGAAACACACACACACACACACACACTGAGACAAGAGAAACACACACATACACACACACACAAGCACACACACTGAGACAAGAAACACACACACACAGTGAGACAAGAAACACACAGACACACAGTGAGACAAGAGAAACACACACACACACACACTGAGACAAGAGAAACACACACACACACACACTGAGACAAGAGAAACACACACACACACTGAGACAAGAGAAACACACACAGGCAAACACTGAGACAAGAGAAACACACACAGGCAAACACTGAGACAAGAGAAACACACACATACACGCACACACACACTGAGACAAGAGAAACACACACATACACACACAAGGACACACACTGAGACAAGAGAAACACACACACTGAGACAAGAGAAACACACACACACAGACACACACACACATACACACTGAGACAAGAGAAACACACACACACACTGAGACAAGAGAAACACACACACACACACACACACTGAGACAAGAGAAACACACACACACAGACACACACACACATACACACACACACTGAGACAAGAGAAACACACGCACACACAAGCACACACACTGAGACAGAGGAGAAACACACACATACACACTGAGACAAGAGAAACACACACACACACTGAGACAAGAGAAACACACATACACACACTTATAAAAGAGAAACACACACACAAGCACACACACTGAGACAAGAGAAACACACACATACACACACAAGCACACAAACACACACACATGATCCTTCGTGCACTTAAAGCAACATTCTGTAACTTTTTGGTGTCATTTCCTGCACGGCTCCATGGAAACAGAAAATTCAAACCATTCTTCAGCCTCCATAGAGATTTATGCAAAACAACACCTTCCCCTGATGAGTACGGAGGCCCTTCTCCAGGTCTGAGTCAGGTTTGTGGAGATGCAAGCTCCCAGAAATAATGCATGTTTTTAGTGTAAGAAATTCAGATTTATTATAAAACATGATATTATTTTACTCAGTTATTATTGTTGTGAAAAGCTTTTAGCCCAAATATTATGACAATAAAACCCATCCTTTAGTGTCTCTGAGTTAATCCTGCATTTGACCCATCCTTCAGTTTGAGTTAAACCTGCATTTGACCCATCCTTCAGTTTGAGTGAAACCTGCATTTGACCCATCCTTCAGTTTGAGTTAAACCTGCATTTGACCCATCCTTCAGTTTGAGTTAAACCTGCATTTGACCCATCCTTCAGTGCCTCTAAGTTAAACCTGCATTTGACCCATCCTTCAGTTTGAGTTAAACCTGCATTTGACCCATCCTTCAGTGCCTCTAAGTTAAACCTGCATTTGACCCATCCTTCACATGTATCTAAGTTAAACCTGCATTTGACCCATCCTTCAGTGTCTGCAGTAAAACTGCATTTGACCCATCCTTCAGTGCCTCTAAGTTAAACCTGCATTTGACCCATCCTTCAGTGTGTCTGAGTTAATCCTGCATTTGACCCATCTTTCAGTTTATCTGAGTTAATCCTGGGCCTGACCCGTATGCTGTGGGTTTCTGGAGCCTTCTCCTGTCCAGTGATGTAGTGGTTAAGCCCCTCGCCTCACAGCAAGAAGGTTCCTGGTTTGGTTCCTCTAGAATGTGGAGCTTTTTAACAAACGACATTGTCTTTTTTTCTGTTATTTTCACAGAAGTACAGAAGGCTCCTCACAGGTTTCTCATGAAGCACTGAAACATGGATCTTTGGACAAATACAACAGCAACATTTACTGAGTTTGAGTTCTGAGGAATTGTACAAACGATTCTAAAAACATGTTATGACTTTAAGTATTCTCCTGTATAGGTCTATTATTTTGAGCAAAATTAGCGAATACAGCCAAAAAAGTCTGAAAACTAAAAAAAACTGAAAACTGATTTAAACAACCCGTGATCAGTCTGAGCGTTCGTGGTCGTGTTTAGGAGTTTGATTTTCAACAAAAAACTGACTTGTTTAGCAGTAAAAATCATTCCAGCTGTCGTAGTTCCAACTAAATACGTTCTTTACCGTCAGATTACGTTAAAACAAAACTCAGATTAAAGTCTAACAAAGCCCCAGACAGAGCAGAGCCCACAGTTAGCATCACATCCCCAGGAAATACTGATAACATCCGCCACACAGTCTCAATAGATAAGTTCAATGCCCCGCCGTGGAATATTTCAGGCAAATCAATAACACCTAAAAATGTTCCGCAGTGCACCTTTAATGACAGAAGGGTCGTAACGCGCGGGGTTATGAGTTCCTGCGCGCACGTCTGTCCCCTCCTCTGTCCTCGGCCCCTGAGCGGGTGCAGGCTGCAGGGGGACCATCACGACATAAACACGTAATAAAACACGTATTATTGCGCCGCCACACACGTCGCTCCATCCCATAATACTCGTCCTTAAAACAAAGCGCCGCTAATTGATTTGAATGTGCGCCTCCGCCATGCTCTGCGCCCCTTATGAGCTGAGAGCCTCTTTAAGACTATTATTATTAGTGTAATTGCCATTAGCCCCGCACTTTGAGACAGCGGAAGACGCGTGCCCTTAAGCTCAGCAAATAATTATTCGAGACAGGAGCAAACAGACGACAGCGAGCTCGCACGCGCGCACCACGCACGTGCACGCACCTTGGAGCAGCCGGGGCCAATGGGAACGCAGAACACTAGAGGGGAACATCGCCATGGCAACACATGGCAACCAGCATCCCGCTCTGTCGGCCATGTTGTGAGTGTAAATGTGGACTTAAAAATGAATTTGAAATGGAGCTGGACTTTCTCAGGACTTCTTTGAATAATGAAAAAATGTACTGTTACACTATGATTTTAAAAGCTGCACGAATGTTTCTAGGTTTAAGAAAATGGATAAGGATAAAATAATGACGGACTACGTGACTGAGGAAAGTGTTTAAAGTTAATGAAATGTAAACCAGAAGGAAGATAATGTCATATATTTACATGTGGCTCATTGGTGACTTGTCTTGGTTTTGGGGTGGGGTTAATTATTATTTTATTTTTTTTGATCTGTGAAAGGAGCAGGTTTATAAGATTTATCTTCTTCCTCTTCCTTTTGTTCATGCAGCAAAGAAGAAGCGAGTAATGGCTGGAATATGTGCTTGTTGTTTTTTGTTGAGTTGATGCGTGAGCAATAAATAAATAAACTTTTTTTTACATTTGTACTTTAACACATGTTCTACCAGACTATGTGAAAATACTTTAAAAAATGTGTGAAGTTTGTGGGATTATTGAAAATGGTCCATACGGTGCCGACACACAAACATGTTTTGACTCTGCATAAAATACAGACCAGTGCATTTTTCCCACACACTTTGACAAAACTTTACAAAGACGAGTGGGTCTGGAGCTGTATCCTGTCTCCCTGATTTCTGAGGGTGTGACTGACAGACAGATTAACCAATCAGAGAGATGCATTCTCTGTTTGCGCCAAAACAAATTATTATATTATTAAATTATACTACTATATTCCTATATTCTTATATTCATATAAGAATGTTATGTTATAGTTTATTGTTTCATTGTTCACTCATACGGCAATAAAACCTTTCTGATTCTGATTCTGAAATTAGTGGCTGTGGTTCGGACGGAGATTTGTCCCACTATGGACCGATTCCAGTGCAGAAGGGACTGACTGTCAGGTAACTGTTTTAAAGGTGAATATTAATGTTCATAATTCTGATATAAATGTCCTAACAGAGACAAGTAAAGTTCCCTGCATTATAGATAGACTTTATATATTAAATCAGTCCAGGTTAAGCCTCTTTAACTTCCTTCTCAAACCGACAAGGTGAAAAATCTTCCCATAAATACTTGAAACTAGTGTTTTCTGCTCAGAACAAGATTCGTATTTCGTCTTGTTTTAAGAAAACTTGGTAAGTGAAAACTTCTTACAGATAATTTCACTTAAAATAGGGGATTTTTACCTCAAAACTGGGATTTTTTTTCTTATTTTAGATAGATAGATAGATAGATAGATAGATAGTTAGTTAGTTAGTTAGTTAGTTAGTTAGTTAGTTAGTTCACTTAATCCATTAATACTGAAGCCCTGTACATCACTTGTATCAGAATTTCAGTCCTCTTACAATCACAAGATGGCCGCTGTAATTGCCCCGGTAGCGGAAACATGAGCTCTCTAGTCTTTATTGTACCTCACCTCCCCTCGCCCCCCTCCCCTCGGCCCCCGGCCCCGCAGTCCCCCCGCTGCCCCGCTCCTGCGCACTCCCGCCTGTAATTTATGCAAAATTAATTGATACATCTCTTATAATTGATGTGCTGTAAACTTAATGAGTAATTTATGTAATTAGTCAATTAAGGCTAATTCCAGCATATGTTCCGTATGCCCAGAAGGTGCGCTTTACAACTAGTTATTTGTCCAGGAGTTGTGCACAGGCACGAGCCGCAGCCTAATTAATTTTGTTATGCAGATGAGCGCGCGCGGTGTCTGTTTAACGGCCCCCTTTGCGAAAACAGATTTAATATTGATCTTTCCCGGGCGTTTACGCACGAGCCTTCATCCAAACGGCCTCCGAGGGCACGCGCTGCAGCCCGCTCGTTTTTCACGCGCCAGAAAAACACTTCACCAAAACAAGTTTGGAGGGCTGCCGCGGGCTGCGAGCCGGGGGAGCGCAGGTCAGACACACAAATATTACAAAAGACCCGCTCCGAGTAAGTAGCGTGAATGAAAAGCGATGTCAAAGTGTGTGTCTATGTCTGCTATATTTAACTCGGCTGATGGACATGTCTCATGAAGTGATTTCAGTGATTTAAAAGTGTACACACCAACAGAATCAAAAGCGCCATGTGTTGGGCATGTTTTTGGAGAGCGGAAATGACTTTGCCTAATTCATAACTTAACCGAGAAAAACGAGCTTGTTTTGAATTTTGGTAAATGTTTAGATTTAGATTATTTGGCTTTACATAATTACATCGTTTCATTACAGCCTATATATTATTTTTATTTGAAGCTCTTTTTACAGAGCTGAAAAACTCTCCGTACTAAATGTATAAATTAAAGTCTAATAATCTCATGAATTTGATTGATTTGAGTAAATCCCAATGTTTTTATTAAAATAGAAAAACACGCATATGTTCCATTAAAGTTAAAATTGTTGATTCATGTCATTTATCACATTTTTAAACAACACTACATATTTGATAAACTGTGGGACATTTTCAATTAATAATATAACGATTTGATGCTCGTAACAAGCGTGCGTAATCCGTGCGTAAAACTGAACCAACTGTCCCTGAGCGCTGCTTTACCAGAACACTTTCTCCATCAAATCTTTTCCTTCTTAATTCCTCCAAAGCGCTCTCCGCTGACAGTTGACCTCTGAGGCGGCTGAAGGACTGAGTGTAGCGGCAGACACGCGGCGCCCTAATGAATTGACACAGTTTTGAATATTCATCGCTTAATATCGCTTCGTCCTTAATTACAATGTTGGACTTCTCTCGGAGGAGCCTAAATCACGGAAGGCTTAATTATTGTAATGTATTCGCGCGATCCGAAGGGGCACGAGGGCTCGGGAGGGGGGCCGCCATGACACCTGTCCGGAGATAAACGAGACGGCACCGCGCGCTTTTGTTGTGCGTCGTGCGTAAGAGTTTGTTTACCACCTCCTCGCGCTCGCAGGCGCACACCTGACACACCTGAGAGCCTCTGGAGCAGACACGAGACGGACTCCCCTCTCTGCAATTAATCAACATCACGCACACGCTCGCGCACGCAGGCTCGCGCGCGCACGCACACACAGGCCGGATGCGCGCTCGTGCGTAATGGAGCCGGTGAAGGCAGAAGAGGAGCGCGCAAAGGAACACATGATTTATTGTTGGCAAAGTCTGAAAGTGCAGTCGAGCACATTTCATAAAGAACTCGTTTGTTTTGGGCTTTTCTTGTTGTTTCAAGTAAAATAAGCAACTTGTTCCAACACGGTCTCACGTGACAGACGCAAACAAGACGTGTATCTCCGCGGAACGCGGGGAAACCAGAGCGAGGATATGAATATGAATGAGACCAAATGGAGTTACAAAATACAGGATTAAATACCATTTAATAACCTTAGAACTGGATTCAGATTTCATGTGCGTGGTGTCCATTAATAAGACTGTATTTTTGTACTACAATTACGCACACTTTAAGTTAATAAATGTGTTTGTATGTTTTTAATGTAAACATTTCAGCTAATTTTAAATGAGTTCTAGGCCCAGCTGGTAGTGTTACTCTCTGCATATTAAAATATCTCATCACTTTGAAACATGAATGTTGAATTTGTGCCTAAGAGCAGTTTCACTCGAGCTCGTGTCTGGAAGTGTCTCCACTTCTATGTCGAACAAGAGGTCAAAGGTCACGGTGCACGAGTGCCAGGATGAGAGAGAGCGGCGCGCGCTCAGTTCGCTCCTCTGGACTTGGATTGGCACGCGCTCAATTAGAGTCGTCAGACGTCAGTGAAACACGCGCCTCCCTCTCTGCGTTCACCGCTCATCTCTCTCTCTCCCTCTCCCTCGAGCCCCTCACGTCTGGATCACGCATAATAGAGGCTGCGACCTGCGGGGGTCTCAAAAACAGCGCTCTGACACTGAGCGCATCAGACCCGCATCACACGGAGCAGAGGAGCGTTTCAGCGGAGACAAACTCAGTCAAAGCTCAAAGCAAAGAGACACGTCAGCCAACATCAACCCCGCTCCTCCAGAGATCTGCAGAGCCGCTCCAAGAGGTCAGAGGCATTACGCACGGACTTTTACGCACGGACAGACCCTCTGGGGACGGTGCTTACTGAGGTGGTGTGGAGAGACTCCAGCGGACCGCCGTGCGCTCCGGTGATGGCCTAAACCTCCGGGACAGTTTGACACAGACAGAGCCGAAGAGGAGCAGCCATGCCGCGGCCCGGGAAGAGCTCCTACAGCGACCAGAAGCCGCCCTACTCCTACATCTCCCTCACGGCCATGGCCATCCAGAACTCTTCCGAGAAGATGCTTCCACTCAGCGACATCTACAAGTTCATCATGGAACGCTTCCCCTACTATCGCGAGAACACGCAGCGCTGGCAGAACTCTCTGCGCCACAACCTGTCCTTTAACGACTGTTTCATCAAGATCCCGCGGAGGCCGGACCAGCCCGGGAAGGGCAGCTTCTGGGCGCTGCATCCAGACTGTGGAGACATGTTTGAAAACGGGAGCTTTCTGCGCAGACGCAAGCGTTTCAAAGTCCTCCGCGCGGAGCACGTGTCCTGTAAGAGCGCTCCCATGATGCATTACTTTCACCAGCACCACGCGGGCACCAAACCTCCGGGCCACCACGAGCACGCGGCGGGCGCGGTGGGCTCGCGCCTGCCGCACTTCCAGAGCTACACGCAGCCCGCGGCCTTCAGACACCCGTTTGCCATCGAGAACCTGATCGGGCGAGAGTACAAGGGCGCGCTCCCGCTCAGCGTCATGCACCACCTGGGCTACCCCGTGCCCGCGCAGCTCAGCAGCATGGTCAACTCCATGTGGCCGCACGTGCTGTCAGAGCCCGTGCCCGCCGCCACAGACTATGGGCCTTTCAGTGTCTCCAAGAGTCTGTACCACAACCCGGGCGCGCCCCCGCTGCCCGCTGTGCCCGTGCCCATCAAAGCCACGCCAGGACTTGGGCCCGTGCACGGCCTCAGCGCGCTCCCACCCGGAGCTCAGCTGTGCGCGCCCCCGGGCGGTCTGGACAAGTCTGACCTGCTGGAGTCCAAAACTACAGCCCTGCACCCGCTTCTGCTGTAGAGCCGAACCAGGACGGGTCCAGGGCGGGACTGCTGACTCCACGGAGCTCAGAGACTGTCCTGGTCCCGGTGCTCCGGCTCCGGACACGCGGACAGAGACTTAAATGAGCGGGGGGGGGGGATGTTCATAGACGCTGCACTCCAAAGTAAACCCTCCGGTCCCGCTTAAACCTGAGACTGATCCGTTCAGATCCGTTCACCGTTTGCACTTTGTCCGCGCGAGCCCCAATCACAGCCGCGCTCCAAAGAGCCGAGGCCTGCTGCACTTTGTGCGCGCTCAGCCTGTACTATTCTGTGTAGTTAAATTATTATTAAACATTTAACTCCTCTTTCTGACACGCTTTATTTCACTCTTTATTTATTCCACACTAAGAACACCCCGGAGGCGCGTTACATTTAGTCTGACGCATTTCTCAAATGTTTCTGCAGAGTGTGTTCCGATGCTGGCGCGTAATGACCGCGCATTCAGCGCGCTCAAATATGTTTCTCTTTTTACAAAGCAGCAAAAAACGACTGTCTGCTTTTAAAGATGACATGATTATTTTGCAAAGACGAATCAAGACATGCGCGAAATGTGCGAGGCTCAGAAAAACGGAGCGGTTCTGTTTTATTTGAAATAGAAATGTCTTTAAAAGGACAGAAGTGTCGAGAGCGTGTGAAAATTGTGAAAATATTTTACATCCTCTGCATCGCACACGCGCGCCCCTGAGTGCCAAATGTTTTATCCAAATGTTTTTTGGTGAGTTTGATGTCGTCTGTTTTTTAACAAATATGACTTTGGATTTTGGGTAAAAACATTCTCCGATCTAAAACTGTAAAATGTAAAACACGTTTAAGAGTTTATTTGGGTGCGCGTGAGCCGATACATGAATCACATTTAGATGTGTGTGTGTCCCCTCTGCAGGTGCAGGTTATTTATAAGAACAAAAATAATTCTAAAATAGTAAATATCTGATCTGGAGCAGGTTTAAAGACGTGGCGTGACTCTGCAGCGCGTCTCACTCTTTAACATGTTTGATATTCTAGTTTATTTATTTATTGATAAAATCCACAATTTGGGCCTTTTCTCTTTTTCTTCTTTTTGCTTTTGGAGGAAGAACCTATAATTACTAAACTGTCTGTTCTCTGCTTTATTATGACTTCAGTCACATTTAAAAAATAAATACATTTTGTAAGTGTAAAAATTAGTAATTGTTTAATAATGTACTAAATGAAACAAGCAAATGATACAAGAACGTTCATGAAATAAAAGATGTCAAATATATTTATTCACTCTGTGTCCTCCTCAAATGTGAGGAATAATTTGTCCTTTTGAGCTGTTTATCATCCGCCAATATTTATTTATTTATTTATTTTAAGTGTGAGTGAAATTCTAGCTGAAAAAGTTCACATTTATATGGCTTTAATTTGGTTGCTATTAAATCTTATATCCAGTACGTCCTCTCTCTTTTTTTTTCTTTCTTTTTCTTTTTTGGCGCTCACAGGGACACACACGAGAAACAAAATAAGATGAACATTTTGCATCTATAGTGGTGAAAAATAGGAAAGGGGTTCTATTAAAAAACAAATCATCTAAACGTGACGCTGCTGCACACAGAACAGAGCCCAGAGTCTCTGAGCTGCGCATTTGTCCGATTCTGTTTTGTTCTCACTCGATCGTGAAGCTCTCAAAGTGACGGAGGACAGAGTCAGAGCGAAGGAGGACAGAGTCAGAGCGAAGGACAGAGTCAGAGCGAAGGAGGACAGACTCAGAGCGAAGGAGGACAGACTCAGAGTGAAGGAGGACAGAGTCAGAGCGAAGGAGGACAGACTCAGAGCGAAGGAGGACAGAGTCAGAGCGAAGGAGGACAGAGTCAGAGCGAAGGAGGACAGACTCAGAGCGAAGGAGGACAGACTCAGAGCGAAGGAGGACAGACTCAGAGCGAAGGAGGACAGACTCAGAGTGAAGGAGGACAGACTCAGAGTGAAGGAGGACAGAGTCAGAGTGAAGGAGGACAGAGTCAGAGTGAAGGAGGACAGAGTCAGAGTGAAGGAGGACAGACTCAGAGTGAAGGAGGACAGAGTCAGAGCGAAGGAGGACAGACTCAGAGCGAAGGAGGACAGAGTCAGAGTGAAGGAGGACAGAGTCAGAGTGAAGGAGGACAGACTCAGAGTGAAGGAGGACAGACTCAGAGTGAAGGAGGACAGAGTCAGAGTGAAGGAGGACAGAGTCAGAGTGAAGGAGGACAGACTCAGAGTGAAGGAGGACAGACTCAGAGTGAAGGAGGACAGACTCAGAGTGAAGGAGGACAGACTCAGAGTGAAGGAGGACAGACTCAGAGTGAAGGAGGACAGAGTCAGAGTGAAGGAGGACAGACTCAGAGTGAAGGAGGACAGAGTCAGAGTGAAGGAGGACAGACCCAGAGTGAAGGAGGACAGACTCAGAGTGAAGGAGGACAGAGTCAGAGTAAAGGAGGACAGACTCATACAATAAACACACACACTACAGTCCCTGTGAAACTCGTCCTCTGCATTTGACCCATCCGAACGCTGCCTGGTCAGACCAGAGCAGTGGGCGAGGCGTCTGGTCTGGACTATGGGACATTTGCGCATGTTTGGGTTAATGAGGAACCCCTCTGACACAGGGAGAACATGCAAATACAAAGTCAAACTCTACAAGCAGCAGTGCTATGATCAAATGATCTGTTTCCACCACATTCTACGAGCTGAGGCCTGCAGGCTGACAGGGAAATACAGGTGATACTTTTTTAAATCCTTCTAATATACTACTACTCTAATATATTCTTTATGCCTTTTATTATTTTATATCAGATTTAGTTTTTTCATGTTGCCTCATATCGCTGAAGCACATGTTTGGTTTCATAAAAGTTAAGCTTAACTTTGCATTACATCTGTTAATGCTGCTGGGTCTCTTCAGGAGCAGCACCACAGGTCTTGATCAGGTCTTGGTCAGGTCTTGGTCAGGTCTTGGTCCGGTCTTGGTCCGGTCTTGGTCAGGTCTTGGTCAGGTCTTGGTCCGGTCTTGGTCAGGTCTTGATCAGGTCTTGGTCAGGTCTTGGTCAGGTCTTGGTCAGGTCTTGGTCAGGTCTTGGTCAGGTCTCAGCTGGAGGATTTGACCTTGTGCTTGTGTTTTGTGAGGTTGTTTCACTGACCACAGTAGAACAGCTCACAGGATTCACATGAGAATGAGGAGGTCACTGCGCCTCTGTGACCCATATGGAACTGTTCTGGTGCACGGCCACCTGCTGTCACCATGGAGATGTTTTGGAATGTTCCAGAGTACGGCAAATTTAACTAATCTATTTCCATGGATGAAGGCACCGAGCCAGGTCACATATCAGATCTGTGGAGAGGTGAGGTAAGCATGCTTTACCAATGTATTTTTTATTATATTATACGTTTAATGCCACACTGTGAAACATTCCAATAACATAGTGCATCTTTAACCTCACATATTAGACATTCTGCAACACACACACACACACACACACACACTCCTCTATCATAGGCCTACACAGTCTCATCCATCTTTCCCTTTATTGTTCCTCATCAGACAGAACACAGGAGCCACTTCAGGCAGATCAGGTTCTGCTCTTTGTGGAGGCAGAGGGGCCCTTAATGCGGGGCCCCTGACTGCACCTCACCTGACCCCAAACGGCCCCCGGGGCCAGCAGCCGCACTGGGGTCAGGCAAATATTAGCCTCTTTAAAGTGTCAGTCCATTGTACCACTTCTGTGTGTATATTTATTCATTTGATCTGAGTTTAGGCCTGTGTGTGTTTGACTTTAGTGTGATTTCATTTTGAATTTGATTTTAAATTCACTGTACTTGATTTTATTCTGTCTTTGCAGTGGCCCAAAGTTCTTCCTCACTTCCTTTTTGCATTCAGAGCGTCCAAATTACTCACCAACATGAGTTTATAAGTACATTTCACAATTCTCAGAGATCAGAGCGGAGTTTGGCCACTCGGTAATTCTAACAACAACAGCAGCAGCTAGCATGCTAACTGTGCACTTCCTGAATCTCAGACAATTAAATGGTTTATAATAATATATCTGTACCGGGACAAGACACATGTTGATTAAACGCTTTGACTTAAACAAACTTTACTGGCTGTAGCTCAGTTTGAAGAGCGTTTATCCACTGATCTGAAGGCATTTCGATTCCCGCTCTCGACGTAAACATAATCGATCAGGCGGTCGAGTCCACGGACCCACAGGTTGGCGGCGCGATTCCAGCTCTCACAGATGACTGCTGTCGTTGTGTCCTTTGGCAAGACTCTAGTGTCTGAGTACACTGGTGAGTGAACAGGTGAGTAGTTCCTTGTTGTAAAGCTTCGAGTGACTTGAAGATTTACACATCATAATATAATAAAATAAGAGAAAAATAATACAATATAACATCATAGGAGAAAAAATGTTAATAAATTATAAATAAGGAGCAAAAATAGCACGAGACTGGTGTCAAATAAGGCATAATTATATGAATGTCGGCGGGTGAAGAGTCTTGCTCAAGAACACAACAATACGCCCGAGTCTGAGAGAATCAAACCACCAACCTGCTGTGGCACTGTAACCCCTGAGTCAATGCTTTCTGGACGGTTATATAAAAGAAAACATGTAATAAACCACTTTAAAAAGTAAATAAAAATACATTTAAAAAAGGAAATTAAAAAAAAATATATAAAAAAAATTTAAGAAATACAAATAAATATTAAAAAAATATTTTTATAATTGTAAAAAAAAATAATAATAATAATTAAGACTTTTAACAGGGCATGAGAATTTGTGTGTTCTGACAGTATTTAATTGATTTTGCCTTCTATTTTTCTATTTTCCATTTCAAAATTTTGAATTGTGATATTAGAGCCCATTTTTCTATTCATAATCTAGATTTAAGTAAATTATATAAATTTGTATGTACAAGTAAAAAGGAAATATAGAACCACAAATACAAATACTATAATATATATATGCAAGAGGTCATAAGGAAACGCTTTGCAAAGATGATAAACATGACAAAAATCCAGTACAAGTTCTATAAATTCTGTAAATTCTTTGCTGTTTCGTCTCTTTAGTTACAACATTTGACATCAGAAGTGTGGGTGCACAGTTTGAGGGGACAGCTGCAGGTCTGGCTCAGTGTTTTGAAATGAGGAATTAGAAAAGTTATAATATCAGATCAAAGCTTTTGTGAAGACATAGGAGTTGAAGCGAGGATTGTTCTGAGCTCTTGAGAAGAATAAAACACAGCTCTGGGTAAGCTGAATGAATTAAGCCATGATCGTTAATGTATTATTAATGGGATACTTTGGGTTTTTTGAAATAAATCTGTACGTCCCCGTCAGCGGGGTCGTGCATCAACATCGATTTACCTCCCGACAGCGTCCGGTGAGATGAGTTCTTCCCCGGTTTCGGTGCTGATGAAGTGTCCGAAGTGTCCGGCAAGTTGGCTGGAGTCATGAAAATAAAGCGTTTTTCTGCTCAAAACAATATGTGTTGAAAAGAGCGATACAAAACGTGAACCATGAAAAAGTCAGACCTTATAATCGCTTGGAACTATTTTCTCTCTGGTCATGTCACTGCACGCTGCAGCCAGGTGAAGCCGCGCACGAATCCAACACTTTTTTCAGTAGTTCAGCAGTGTTTACGTGCTCAGACCGCTGACTAATGCAATGTGATAGAGCTACAGCGATAAGTATATAAGCATGTATAAGCTACCTAAGAATATATATAAAAATGTGATTCTCTAGGAAGGAACAACAAAAATCTAGCTTCAGCCCGTCCCACTCTGTCCCTCCTCTTTCTCTCTGCTGTTCTGACTGCTCTGGTGAATTTGGGCTTCAGTATATTCGGGTTCATAAAGATCTCCCCTTGGCTCTGTGCTAAAGGCCACGTCTTCATCATCGGTGTCGTAGTCACACGTCGTTGTGAACTTTCCGAGCAGGAAACACAGTGAAACAGGCGCAGTGATACGACCGGAGGGAAAATAGTGCCAAGCAATTATGAGGTCTGACTTTTTCTGGACAATGGTTTTGTGATGCAAATGTCTCACTCTTTTGAACACATATTGTTTGGAGAAAAAAAAACGCTTTATTTTCGTGACTCCAGACAACTTGTCGGACACTTTCGTCAGCACCGAAACCGGGGAAGAACTCGTCTCACCAGACGCTGTCAGGAGGTAAGTCGGTGTTGATGCACGACTCTGCTGACAGGGACGTACAGATTCATGTCAAAAAACCCAAACCATCTCTTTGAAGCAGTAGTCTAATACCACGCTTTTCAGACTCTCAAAGATGCTAAAGGTGCATTATGTAACTTTTTAGTTGGGGGTCTGCCTGGAATGTTCCACAGTACGGCATTAAACAGATCTACCTTACATATTTATATACTTTTATATTTATTCGATTTGCTCATGTCGTGTTGCTCTCAGGAAGGACTTCAGAAACATAACAAATATCAGCAAATATAACCACAACAACTGACACCACAAGACCACGATTTTTTAGCTGTAAAAACATTTGTCTCAATACCCTCCACCAGAAAAGTTCCACATTGCAACTTTAAAGGACCTGATCTGCCATTGTGACGTGGCACCATGACACAGAAACAAGCGTCTGGGATAGTGCCAGGCTGTTGTTTCCTTTTAGATTTCAAATTATGAGAGGAAATGTCTTTTTATTGTTTCTTCTTTAGCAGCTTTTACTAAACACTGCATGATTTAAAGAGCTTTATCTGGAGAAGAATAAATGAAAATCAGGTTCAGGCCTGTGGAGTCTAATCAGATGCTCCATGGTCTTAGCCTTTTGTTTCGCTGTAACTCCACTTGTTTGCAGTAATAAGTCCTATATCACTCTGTGCTCCTTTTAATTACTCTCATTAGGAGTGATGAGGGCCAGTGTTACATGTGGATATGAATATGGACCAGGCCGATGCTAATGGAACGCAGCCCGAGTTCAGAATGAGCGCGTTAAGAGGGGGTCAGGGGTCACCGTCAGTCCTGCACGAATCACAGATCACAAATTAAAGAGAATTATCCTCCGTTCAGGTCTGGAGGGACGAGGAAACCCAAACTGAACCTGGGTCTGGCCTACGGCGCATCAGTCTGTGAATAAGGGTCTGAGCTGTGGGCAGACCACCACCTGCTTGGGGGTGTTGTCGCAATACTAAAATTTCAAACTTGATTTTGATACTAAGAAGTAAGTAAATAAGTGTTTATTTCTATAGCGATTTCACAGACATATGTCAGAAAGACGCTTTACAGAGCGTTATTCATTTATTTTTTTGTTAATTTAATAGGGACAGTGCATATTAATGAATATCTACAACAGTGCAGTGTATATATGCCAGATTACAGGAAAAGTTCTGATTTCCCTCTGTAGTCCCTTGGCAGGTGACACTAGAGATTTAAAAGCAAAAACAAAAACATGTGACAATAGCAACAGTTCTACACTACAAGTGTCCACAAGTCTGGTTTTCCTTTAGCCGCTGTTCCAAGTGTGACCTGAAAGTGTCCAGCGTTGGAGTCTCTCTTATTTATAATGAGTCACACTTTGTCTGAATGTAGTGCGTCTGTGTGGGACAGTTCACCCGGGCCATGGCCCCCGTTCCCATCCCACTGACCGTCTGTGTTTTAATAAAATCCTGTAACGGATGGGGGCAAGTCCATGCAAAACTTTGAATACAAAACATTCATATTTAAAATGAAGAAAATTATTAAAATTTAGCAAGTTGCACTTGTTTAAAATAGTGCAGTGTTGAACTGAGAATGGTTTCTTGTCCAATATTTTTTACAGCTATTTAAAAAAGTGATTCAAGTCTTTCACTCCATACCTGGTGGTGGTAAAATACTATTGTAGCCACAGCTGCCCTGGGACAGACTGACAGAAGTGACGCTGCCAATCTGCACCATCGGGCCTGCACCTGCACCATCATCACTCTCGCACACACCACAGTTTTTTTGTGACTGGAGCCCCACTGTGGCACCTGATTTTTCCAGGGGTCTCCCATCCAGGTACTAACCAGGCCCGGCCCTGCATGTCTTCTGAGATCTGACGGGATCAGACTTTGACAAGTCGGTATGGCCAAATAGACTCAATACCGGTTCAACTATGATAACTTAAAACGCTCTTTCTTTAGAGAATAGAATGTAATTTTCCACATTAAATGGTAGTACTTTCTTTTCTCTTCCACTGTGGTCTTATATCTGTGTAATCCCTCAGTGGTCCAGGTAGGTTCCATAGTGCTCCATGGGTTTATACTAGTCTGTGTGCCCTTATACTTGTTCTGATACAACTCAAGATCATTCTAAAGACATTCAGGAAAGGTAATTTCTGTACTGTAATTTTTTGTATCAATATTTGAGAAAAGTGGATCTAATTTCAATAGTAGTTTTTTCATCGATCTGATTTTCACTATTTTTTATTACCTTGGTAATTTGTTGGATCCACTGGTAAAGGAGGAAGCCATAGAGACTTAACAGACCCAAGGGGATTGTGAGTATCTGCAAACGGTTGGTAAAGCAGGAAGACGACGTTCTCCACCTCCAACCACCCTGAAAGTCGTCGTCTTGTGGGAGTCCTGAGGCAGCTGACTGGCACCTGCAGACCAAGTGTGAAACTGAGCTTGGGACAGAAGAACTCGTCTCCTGAGCTGAAGGAGAGCAAAGTCCGTCGGTGCATTTTGGACTCCCCAGGGCTGCCTTTTGTCACTGATTCTGTTTGTTGTTTTAATGGACAGAATTTCTAGGTAAATAGTGTAATAATTCTGGGACCACAGGATCTCCTCTGTGCAGTTTGAACCCGTGTGAAGCAGTGAGTGAAACAACAACTATGAAATTAAAAACTATAGTGCACAATGTCTTTGCTTTTAGACGAAGGCTTTTAGCAAACTGTTCCTAAACCTAATCTCGCTTATGAAGTTTGCAAAGCCCCTCCTCCTCCTCTCCTCCTCTCGTGATGAACTGCCCGGGTCACTTTTTATCCTCCTGGAGCCAGTTCTGAGCGCGCAGCATCTTCAGCCTGTCAGCCTTAAATACGAGCGCTCATTAAAGGCATCATCTCATTATCACATTATTACCACACTCTGATTCACTGCAGGTCGCTCGGACTCATCGGTGGAGTGCGCTCGGACGAGGCCAAAACTCCAGACTTTTCACATTAAAGTGAATTAAAATGTGTCCTCAGGTTTTTACGGCTCTCTAAAGTTTGGAAGTCACAAGACAAAGTGGAAGCAGCGTCTGTGCAAAAAGTTGGTTTAGTGAATGTCTGTGTTCACATGCGTAACACAAGCCTGAGTGTTATCTGATTTCTGGAGTAATCAGATTGTTGAAATGTCGTGTAAACAGCTGTGAGTAATCGGATTTCTTCGTTCACAAGTTTTGCGTGCAGTCTTAGTCTGAGTGAGGTCGCCTCTCCACAGATCTGTAACTTGGCCTATTGTTGTCACCGGTGTTTGTCTCAGTAAAAAAAAATTGGCAAAATATGGAACATTCCGGGTAAGTGTGGCCGACCCTCTGCCGGAAAAGTTTTACACCCTTTTCTACCAGTGCTGGCTCCATGTTTCTGCTTTTCCACCCAAAGGCTCGTGTTTGTTGCCATAACCACACACTGTTCTTCTCTATTCTAGCCTATACTAGACTTACTTACTTTTAGTAAATCTAGAAATGTAACTTTAATATTTACCTTTTTTGGACTATAAGCCGCACTTAAAATCTTTTAATTTTCTCCTAAATCAACAGTGTGCCGTATGTATTATTGTATTCTGGTTGTGTTTACTGACCTTGAACCGATTTTATGTGGTCCATGGCGCTCAGAAATCTGCCAAAAATGTTTTAGTATGACTTTGTAAAGCTACGAAGCTGCACCGCTTGATGGATTATGGGAGCATCACGCCGACCGTAGTCAGGAGCCTTGCAGAGTGATACGTATTGTGCTTCAACATAATATTATGGTGTTTCTGTAAGGAGCCCAAAATAGCACCGGCTCAGAGACATGTCGACTCACACGCCCAAGTGAAGCAAACTAATGCAGTGCTGCCGTCATTCCGGGTGGATTAACCAAAGAACTCCAACCGCTAGATATCTGTGTCAATAGGTCGTTCAAAGTTAAATTGCAGCTGCGTGGAAGCGTTGGACGACAGAAGGTGAACTCACATTCACCAAGAGACGGAGGCAACACCGGGCGAGTTACACCACGATCTGCCGATGGATCCTGGATGCCCGGGCTGAGGTGTCAGTGTTGCTTAATGCGCTTTATAATCCGGTGCGCCTTAAGTATAAAAACAGACCCAGTGACTGATATTGCGCCTTCAAAAAAATACAGTAGTTCCACTGAAACTGGCGCTCTTTGTGATTGAGCTTTGGTGCTGAAGCAGGTTTTAGCTCCAGCTGCAGCAGTTCAGCATTTGGACTGGGAAAGACTAGGGCTAATACAGTGTCCATGAAACTCAAAAGATACAGAATGAGAACTGTTGTGGAGAAAATTACGCATCTCTTGATGATAAAGAATTAATCCATTTGCAAAGTTCGATGAGTTTTTGGACTACAGACAAAGGTTTATTGTCGTTACAGCAGATATGGACAGGGCCGTCTGCAGCAAGTGACTGGAACCACCTTCAACAGACTCTAAAGCTCAGTTTTTACCTCTGTTAACTTTTAAAAGTGTTTACATTGAAGGGTCTTTCTAACACCGTCTTTAACTACCAAACCAAGTGAGTTAAAAAGATAAACTGTGATTATAAAAGATAAACTAATCAGTACTTTAATTTAAACAATCATAATCAATATTTTCCTGTGGGGTGGGGACAGTTGTGTCTGCTGAACCTTCACATATGCGAATAACTGGGCTGGACTCAGGCAGAAATCACATTCATTTACACAAGGACAGATTGAGAGAAATGTTTCCACAATATAAATTTCCATCGCAATAACATAAACATAAACACAACTCTCCTCTGACCATCTCCACCACAGCAGCAGAACCCCGAGCCACTTCAGCCTCTCCACTCACCTCCTCCTCACCACCACCAGGATAACAGCAGCAGGAGTAGTAATAATAATAACAGTGAAATACAGCAGCAGATTTAAAGTGCCTCTCGTATCATTGTCCTGTTCACTCTCTTTCTCATTAGTGCTAATTGCAGCGTCTCGGGTCTGTCCCATGTGACCTCTGCTCTGACCACGCCCCCTCCTCTTTTATTAGAGTCATAAAACTGTTCTGAGAGGACACGGACCCCCACCCTCTCTCCTTTTACACTTTGTATTGTTAGATCCTTCAGAAACTCAGTACTTTTACAATTCTACTGCAGTTCTTCTATGGAACCAAGTGGGGAGTAACAAGTAACAAGTCAGATCTGTGAAGAGGCGGCTTTGCTCACAGTAAGAATACAGGTCTTTAAATGGTATCTTTGAGCAGTAAAACACCTGTAACAAAACGGATGTAATTCCTTTAATGCCACAGTGTGGAACTTTCAGGTAAAGCAATAATAATCTCTGAACCCCAGAAAGGCTCCGTGCACCTTTAAGGAGACTAGTACATTGGTTCAAAATGTAAATGTATTTCTGAATTTTATCATGAAAGTTCAAAGTTGTGAGTGTTTGTGGTGGTCAGAGGGGCTGATGGAGCAGACTGTCAGCCTCACTTCAGTCAGTCTGCCCCAGGACAGCTGTGGTTACAGAAGAAGAGTGAGGATTTTCTTCATTTATACAGGGAGAGCCCAATGAGAGGACCAGGCTCTCTTTTTCAAGAGATTAGACAGTTGTTTAGACAGTTCAAACAAAACAGTAAAACAGACAAACATTAAAAACAGGGGCAGGTCTGACTATAAATAGAATAGAATAGCATAGAATAGAAAGCCATTATTATCATTATACATAGTAGCTGCTCCTCCAAAGTACATACAAAATTAAGTATCTATAGCAGTATTATAATTAATGAAATACAGCATTTAACAAAAACAAAACACCGGGATATTATTAAAATATTATAAACATTTAAAAATACATGTTTTAACGCTGCTTCTTCTAAAAAAAAAACCCTATTCTGTAGTTCGTTTAAGGAAATACAAGTGTGCCCTCTAGTGGTGGCAGCCAATATGACTTTTCACCTGTTTCAGCTTTCTGTCCTCACCTCTGCTGTTCCTGTCTTAGCTTAACCTAATTTGAGGAATTTTCCCCATTATAATATATTGATTTAATATAATATAAGATATAATATTTTGTTTAGTTAATCACTATGGTAACAGCCTTCAGTTTCCATCATTCTAAACCCCTATGACCCCCTGAGAGAGTCTGACCTGGTTTAGATGAGACGAGCTCCAGCTGTGGGTGACCCTCCTGCTAAAGGTGAGGCCCCGGAGGAGGGAGGCCCCCCGTGGAGCCCCCCGTGGAGCCCCCTGTGGTCAGGCTTTGAACTGCAGAGGTCATTGTCTGATAACGGTGCTCAGACGTCATCTCCGTCCACTATAAAGAACAAACCAACCATGTTACTGTAACCTGCACTTTATAAATATACAGTCATTATTTTCTTACAATAGAAGAGTTCATTTGTAAAAACAGATACAAGTATTTAGAAGCCTACGGTGTACTTTTTGAAGAGCAATATTTTCAAGAGCTAAAAGTATTTTTCCACAATCAAACCATTAAATATTTAAATTAAACATAAAGGTGCACTGTGTAACCTTTGGTGATGTTAATGCTTTGTCTGGGATGTTCACGGGACGGCACTAACCAAAGATATTGTGTATTTATTCAGGTGTTAGGTGTCGTTTTTATTTCTCAAAACGACTGAAAAACATGCATTTTTCCTGAGCGCAGGTCCACTTCTCCACAGATCTGACCTGTCACTTGGCTGCTTGTCTCCATGGAGATACGTAAATTAAATGCCATCCTGTAGAACACTCACAGATGGCGGACCTCTACTAGAAAAGGTACACAGTGCATCTTTAAACTGAATAAATCAAGATGGTAACGAAAAGAAAACAAGGCCTCATTTTGGTAAAATCGTTCAAAATGCAGTCATCTGTTTTTGGAATTCCAAATCTTGACCACATGAATATAGCGTTAAAATACTTAAATATATTTAATTCAGAATATGCAGATTAAGACATGATAAAGATGACTGACAGATTAAATGGAAGTTATTTTATCTCCTGTAGATTTTCTGTCATGTTCATGTTTTGGGGCCAGTGAAGCAGAGAGAAAGATTGTGACTCAGGCGTGGCCAGTGGACCGAGGTCTATATAAAGGCAGAGACACACAAGCCCCTCAGACCTGAAAGAGACCGGACCAGAGACCGGACCAGAGACCAGACCAGAGACCAGAGACTAGACCAGACCAGAGACCAGACCAGAGACTGGACCAGAGACCAGACCAGAGACCGGACCAGAGACCGGACCAGAGACCAGACCAGAGACCAGAGACTAGACCAGAGACCAGACCAGAGACCGGACCAGAGACCAGACCAGAGACCGGACCAGAGACCAGACCAGAGACCAGACCAGAGACCAGACCAGAGACCGGACCAGAGACCGGACCAGAGACCAGACCAGAGACCGGACCAGAGACCAGACCAGAGACCGGACCAGAGACCGGACCAGAGACCGGACCAGAGACCGGACCAGAGACCGGACCAGAGACCGGACCAGAGACCGGACCAGAGACCGGACCAGAGACCGGACCAGAGACCAGAGACTAGACCAGAGACCAGAGACCAGAGACTAGACCAGAGACTAGACCAGAGACCGGACCAGAGACCGGACCAGAGACCAGACACCAGAGCAAAGACCAGAGACTAGATACAAGATCAGAGACCAGAGAACAGAGACCAGAGACTAGAGACCGGATCAGAGACCAGATCATAGATCAGAGACCTAAGTCCAGAGACCAGAGATCTGAGACTAGAGGCCAGAGGCCAGAATCCAGACCAGAGACCAGATCAGACACTAGAGACCAGATCAGAGACTTAAGACCAGAATCCAGACCAGACTAAAGACCAGACTGTAATCCAGTCCAGAGACCAGATCAGAGACCTGAGACCAGAGACAGGACTAAAGACCAGAGACCAGAGATCAGACTGAACACCAGACCAGAAACCAGACCAGAGACCAGAGACCAAAACCAGTCCTCAAAGAAGAACAGTGGCCAAAGACAAGACGGAGTTTTCAGGTAGGCTGAGTGAGCTTTTTACTGACACTATTATGAGTATTACTGGAGTGTGATTATGTCATATTCCAAACGAAAGGCAGGAGAGCAATTTTTATAAGAAATATCTAATAAAGGAAGGATAATAAAGGAAAAGATCCCGAAAGTTAAATCTGAATCTGAAAATACTTTAATTTCCAACATTACTACTAATATGGTTTTTATTGTTGATTGCAAACCTATGGTATTGACATCTTACTGCCTCAGTAGAGTGGAACAGGTTAAAGCAATAGACAAAATTCAGTCAGTAACATTTACACTAAACATTTGTGTATATTATTGAACAGTTACTCACTAGACCCTTTTTGTCTTGAGCACACACTAATTTGGTTAGTAGGAAAAAAAAATATGGAATATAAATATAGTATTTTGTAAATTCTTGCAACTATATTTTATTGTTTTAAGATTCTGTTGTCCAAAATCTTGTGAAGCATTCTGAGGGATGTCAAATTCCCTAGAAAGAACCCTTTTTTGAGTCAAATACTACTGAATTCTACTGTATTTTAAAATATGAAACCTTTCCAAGTACTTCTGGTTGGGATACACTTGTAGAATTTCGTCATTGTTAGTTGTATTATTATTATTATTTGTATTTTTCTTCCACTGTTTGATTTCAGGATGTGGGTTCTGGAGAAGTTGAGGGACACCGTGTCTTTGGACTGGAGCTTTTTCTCGGACAAACCCGAGGAGGCCGGACCTTCTCGCCACCTCCATCAGAACATCATCACTCCAGAGCAGATCCCAGAGTTCTGTTTACCCCCCAGACTGTGCAAGAGCCCCTCCGTGCCCCTCACACAACCAGACCCGCTCCAACTTCTCCACAGACCCCACAAACCCCACGCGGAGAGAGCCGTACGACCAGAAAGTTTGGGTCTCTACGAACGCCCCAACACCAAACGTAAAGAGTCCTTGTTCCACGCCAGACGCCCGGTGTACCTGTTTGACCGCAGCCCGGGCACCCCCCCTCCAGGGCCCAGGATCGGGCTCAGAGCGGCGGGGACAAGGGGCAGCGCGGTGGCCCCTCAGTCCGGATCTGTCTCGTCCGTGTGTGAAAGCCCCTCCTCCAGTGACTCGTCCCCCATCACGTCTCCCAGCATGCTCAGGGGCTCGGCCTCATGCCCCGCCCTAACACAGGTGAGAGGGGCGGGGTTTAACCACTGACAGACAAATGATGAGAACAGGTTAAAAGAAAGCTGTTTAGTAGGGATGTAACAATAACCGAAATATGGTGACATCGTATCGTCAAAGGTCTCACAATAATATCGTGGGCCATCACAATATATATCGAATCACAAGTCTCTGCGAATGTTGCCCCTAACGTGCTTGAGAAGGGTGAGAATGTAAACCCTGAGAAAAGATTACAAGGGGACAGATGATTTGTCTTGCGCATCATAAGACTGGAGGGTTTATTCTGCTTTAACAATAGTTCTCATGTAGTATTAACATGCTACTAATTTTACATTTAATAATAAAACATACCTTTATTTCTGTTATTTCTATGTAACCGACCAGCTGTTCGAACCCAAAATGGCGGCCAGCCCGTGACAGAGGCGATCACACTTGCACTGCCACGTTAACCTGTACATTCTGTGCTAAAGCTTTACAGACTCAAACAAACATGTGACCAACTCCTACTGTCCAACACTGAACCCAAAATACACCCGCGGTACTTCCCCACGGCTGCCAGAACTGCACTAGCCTAGCCCGCGCTAGCCTAGCCCGCGCTAGCCTAGCCTATGCTAGCTATCCTCCAACCGTTTTTTACACACAACTTCGCCTCAACCATTGTTCACATTTACACAGATACATATTAAAGGTTTTATCTCAATACAGGACCGATTATTTGTGACACAATTGACTCTATAACAATCTGAGAAAAGATTACAAGGGACAAATAACTCGTCTTGCGCATCATAAGACTGCAGGGTTCTCCTTTTACTGGGGCGCCCCCTAACGACACTTCAAGGTATTGCAGTACAGTCAAATTACTTTTTCCAGACAATCTTTTTTTTTTTTTTTAAGTGGGTGTCTGCTTTTTTTAATTACCTTAAATTTACATATGAAATGTATTATTAGATTTTATCTGTTTTTTTAACCAGTTTTAGCATAGTTAAATCATCACTATGAGCCTTACACTTAAATGAATAGTTATGCAGAAATAGCTTAAAAAAAAAAAAAAAACTGAGGGAACTACATAGACCATGATCCTTTGCTCCGTTTCAGTGCAGACTACATGAAGAAATAACTGTTCTAAGCACTTTGAAATCTTCATTCTTTGGATTAAGTCTTGTGAAGCATTTTTAGAGGAAAAAGTAACATATTACAAAATATTACAATAAATATCGTACGGTGAGATGTTTATCGTACAGTTAGATTTGGATATGGTTCCATCCCTAATGACAATAAATGCTGTACCAAATGACTGGTCAAAGCGTTTTATAATGTCAGTCTTGTTATTCTGTGGAATGTCGTAATATTGTGAGGCTCCCCACCATTTCTTCATGAGCTTTCCCATGATATCGCAATAAATATCATACCGTGAGCTTCATACCGTGACGATATCGTATTGTGAGACTTGGATATCGTCACACCCCTAGTGTTTAGTGGGTAAAAATGTAGTGTACTTAGACAGGATTATAGTTACTTTAAAGAGGAACATGAAAGAATGAATGACTTTATTTTAAACATGCAAAGTATAAAACGAAGTCATGTCACAAATAATACACTGATTGATTGACTGCTTTGTTTTTATTTCGAGTTTGTACCAGGAGAGAAACAATAATCATAACCATACTTCATATACATGGTAAACAACAGAAAAGCACATTTTTCAAAAAGGAGTGGGAAGAAAAACTGACCTCTGTTCATTACATAGTGTCAAAAATGATGTGGTTGCTTATGTACGCTGATCACAAAACTTTACAAATATTTATATATAGCAACATCGCAGAGTATAATGCATTCTTGTGGCTTTAATTCTCTTTTAAACATGCTTTTGTTTGCCTTGGGATCAGTATTTCACATTTTCTCACTTTAAACAATGTATGTATTTAGAAAACATACTGTATAAACTTCACCTCATTTTCCGGTGTGGTGTGTAGGCGTTGGAACTCCCTCTGCTGTCCAGTTTATGGTCTTAAAGGTCCTATATTACACAACATGGACACTTGTGAGATTTAAGCCATGTTATAATGCTGTTACCGCCTCAAATCCATACTGTGGCCCGAAGCAAGAAAGATGATCTAATGAAAGTTTTGGCTGAAACGTAATTTAAAAATAAAAAAAAGCTTTTCAACATTGGCCATCTGAGTGCGCTATGCATTTTTTTTAAACTTTTAAATTGGTGTTTCTTGCATGTGAAGAACTTTGCTGCATGTTTTCTGTTTCATTTGACCTCCTCAAAAACAGACCTGGAATTGTGTTTTAGAGTTTAGTGGTAGTTTTCAGGTTCCTTTAGTTTAATAGAGAAAGTAGTTCTAGTTAGAGAAAAATTAATGCAACACTGGATGGAAATAAATCTTATGACATTTGCAGAAGCTTATCAAAACATATGCCACAGCGAATTCATTAATTTTTCACCAAGATCTTGTATTGATGATGGTCGAGTCTGAGCCTCCTCCAGCACGTCCCAAAGATTCTCACTGGGGTTAAGGTCTGGACTCTGTGGTGGTCGATCCACGTGTGAAAATGACTTCTTACGCTCCCTGAACCACTCTTTCACAATCTGAGCCTGATGAATCCTGGCATTGTCATCTTGGAAATATGGCCGTGCATCAGGGAAGAACAAACCCATTGATAAAATAACCTGGTCCTTCAGAATATTCAGGTTCAGCTCACCTCATTCTTTGAGCACACACTGTTGTTGAACCTGGACCTGACCAACTGCAGCAACCTCAGACCTGTTTGCTTAGTGTATGTCTGAGTCTCACAGCTGTGATCAGAGCCCGTATCTTCAAATGAACTCGGTACAATGATGAACTATAGAAGTGGTTATACAAAATAGCTGAGCCTGTTTATAGTGATTTAACAAACTCCTCTCACATATTCCCCGTTCAGATCCAGAGGACCTCCCCAGGCCTGTGCCCCCCGGTGCTCTTCCCCCTGGACGTGCTGCGCTGTTGGGACAGACTGCCCACAGAACACGAGCTTCCTCTGGAGGGTCGAGGGAGCGTTCGCCTCTCCATCGAGCGCTACCACACCCATGCCGTCCCCCTGTCCCCCGGCTGCACCGTCCGGCTCCGAGTCGCGTCTGTGGAGGGGGTGTCGGCCCTCAGCTGCGCCCTCCACGTGTGCCTGATGCCCGGGAGGAGGCAGAGGCAGAGGAGCGCCATCATCAGGCAGAGCAGGGTCACGTACAGGTTTAATGAGGACTTCTTCTTCACGGAGCTGGAGGAGGAGGAGTTCAGGGGGCTGGAGCTGAGGGTGAAGGTGGTGGATAAGACTGCAGGGGGCGCTAGACTGAGGAGAGGGGCCCTGGTTGGAGAGATCATTAAACCACTGAGAGAGCTGCTGCCCTTTGACAAACAGAAGTAGAATCATGTGTCGGTGTAATTACATGTAAAGTGGACAATATTATAATGTCATTTGTGTTAGAAATGATGAATGTTTGTCTTAACAGTGGTTCTCAAACTTGTCATACAAAGAACTAGAACTTAGAACTAGAAAAAAATTATATTAAAGCCTTCTGCGTGCCACCAGCTCTAAACTAGACCTAGCTATATCATATTTAATAAATAATAATCTTCATTTCTTTGTACTGTATTGTTGCTACAGTAGTTCCAAATGAGCACCATCCCAGAAGAGGACAAAAATGTGGATAAAACTGACTTAAATTGAAAGCTTTAGACCTGAAGAAGAGCTTCAGTTTGACCAGAGGATTGAGAACCACTGACCCATAATATTGTGCTTCTTTATGCTGTTATTAAGAAACTATTTACTTCCACTCTAAATATGTTAAATGTATTTAAAACATTGTATGAAGAGTAAATGTTATATTTATAATACAGCTGTAGACCTACATGATGTGACATTATTCACAACTGTCAGTATGATGTGTGATTCATAAACATTTTAAATGAAAGGGTGTCATATTAGCTTGGAGCATAATGGTATAGTAAAAATAAAGGGAAGTCAAGATTAAAGATGGGCGACACTAGCTCATTTGGTAAGAGCGTGTGTCCACTGACCCACAGGTTGGCGCTGTGATTCCAGGTCCCACAGATGAGTCCTGTCATTGTGCCCTTGGGCAAGACACTTAACTCACCTCGCCCCAGTGTCTGCGTACACTGGTGTGTGAATGTGTGAGTGGTCCATAGACACATACACACACACGCGCTCTTACCAAATGAGCTACTGTCACCTATCTTATGGAGTGGTCCCTTAATGTAAAGTGGGTTGAGTGCCTTGAAGGTGGGAAAGTGCTGTATAAAAATATGACCATTTACCATATTAACTGAAAAAAAAACTCTTCTCCTGTGTCTTGCAGAGCAGTTGCAGCATAGAACTATAATAATAATAATAAAAAAAGATTTAATTCGTTTTATTAAAGGTTATAGATGATGTTTGATGTTTTGAAATCACTTGTCAACACCATGTACACATAGTAATAATGCAATAGATTTACACAGTGCTTTTCAACACAGCCCACAACCAAAGTGCTTTAATATTGCATCATTCATTCACTCCACACTCAGGGGGTGGTGAGATACTATTATAGCCTCGACTGCCCTGGGATACGCTGACGGAAGCCAGGCTGTCAATCTGCACCACCAACACGCACTCACACACCACATTCATACTAGGTGGATGAAGTGTCTTGCCTAAGGACACAACGCCAGACATAGAGCAGAATAATATTAATAATATTACTACTACTACTACTACTACTACTACTACTAAATAAATAAAAAATAACAAGAGCTCCGCCAGCGGGGCAAAATACGCCCGTACTTTGAATTATTGTATATAGAATTCTAGAATTGGAATTCCACCAATCAGATCGCAGCAACAGAACTTAAAGACACTACAAAGCTTTAATGTGTCAAAGCTCAAAGAAGCAGAGAATGTGGGTTGTTCTCGCTTTCAGCAGCAGAACATTTGAGAAGAGAGTTCAGATCTTTCATGAAGACAAAGCTTCAAAGACTTCAAAGCTTTGAAGTGTCCACAGACGGACAGACGGACAGACGGACAGACGGACGGACAGCGCCATACCATAATACGTCCCGTCTTACACAACGGGCGTATAAAAATAAAAAAAATTAACAAACGGGTTGCGGCAGCGGGCGGTTACCGTACGTCGTGACGCACCGCCCTCCCTCCTTACCTCCGCACGTCACGTCACGTCAGTCAGACCGTGCTCCTGCAGCGCCGATGTAAACACTGGAGTCGAACATGACACTTCCATGAGGCGACCTACAACATGGTTTTCGAGAGCGTGGTGGTCGACGTCCTCAACAGGTTTCTGGGGGATTACGTGGTGAACCTCGACTCGTCACAGCTGCAGCTCGGCATCTGGGGGGGTAAAGAAAACGCGAAACTACTAACACATGCTAAGCTAACGTGCTAACTGCTCTAAAACGTCTAGCTAAAGAGTAGTCACCCGAGCGGCCCCCTCCCTCAGCTGTCAGTGTCAGTTTGTCCTTAAATCACTCCTGCTCTTCTACGTATTGTCACGTTTTGACATTATCCACGCATAGTCATTCAGATATCATCGTAGATTGGATGTGTGGCTGTTTCTGTGTGCATATGTTGAGTTAGAGTGTGTTGCTGGCTTGCCCTATGCTTCCAAGGTTTGGCCACAGATTGTAGGCACAAATAGGTAGGTCTGGGTCACACCCTCTTACACAGCGAGTCTCTGAGATCACAGCAGGCTTCTATTTCAGCTCCTCCGGGAAGAAGACTACCCAGAAATTTGCCTTGAATTGGAGGAGAGGCGAAATGCCATTGTAAACAAGTTGAAACGTGCAAAAGTACTTAAACATGCATTCGGAGCTACGTCCATCCCCTCTGGTTTCGTTTGTTTAGTGATTTTATGCATTATTCTGCAGCTCAAAGTTCTTGTTATTTTACTTGACAAACTCATGACCGATGCTAGTTGTTAACAAAAACAGAAAGCGAAACAAAGTAATAGAAACATGCATAGAAAGTACTATAGGGAAAAACTACACAGAATTAGAATGTTCTTGGTGTTGGTTGGTAAAGAATTATCATATTTAGTTTGAGTTAAAAGTGATTTGGACTTTCCTGTGCAGATATTTTAACTTATTCTTGCTGCTCATTGTGATAGGAGTCGAGTCACAAGGCAGAGGGCAAAGACCTGAATGTAGCACAGTGTTTACTGGTCTCATTACTAAACCTGCTCAGGGTAGTAGTACTGGTGATAGTAGTAATCTTTCTTAACCAAATGTATTCTGTTCACAGGCGATGCCATTCTTAAAAATCTTGAAATCAAGGAAAATGCTCTGGTAGGTTCTGATGTTATTAACTTGAACCTAAGGCTAAATCCACATACTTACACATCATATTGAAACTGGAACTAAACATGGAACTAAACCAGGACTAAACCAGGACTAAACCAGGACTAAACCAGGACTAAACCAGGACTAAACCAGGACTAAACCAGGACAAAACCAGGACTAAACCAGGACTAAACCAGAGCTAGAATGGGACCAAACCTAGTCTACATCAAGACTAAACTAGAATCAAATCAGGGCCAAACCAGGGCCATATTAAAATTGTGACTAAACCAGGACTAAACTTGAACCAAAACCAGGATTAAACTTGAAGCTAAACCAGCAGTAAACCAGGACTAGAACAGGACTAAACCAGGACAAGAACAGGACTAGAACAGGACTAAACCGGGACTAGAACAGGACTAAACCATGTCTACATTGAGACTAAACTAAACTCAGCTCAGGACCAAACCAAACCACTTGCATATTGACCATATCAATACTTGAAACTAAACCAGGGCTAGAACAGGACTAAACCAGGACCAGAATAGGACTAAACCAGGGCTAGAACGGGACTAAACCAGGACTACAACAGGACTAAACCAAGTCTACATTGAGACTAAACTAGACTCAGATCAGGACCAAACAACTTGCACATTGACCATATTAATACTTGAAACTAAACCAGGGCTAAAACAGGACTAAACCAGGACTAGAACAGGACTAGATCAGGACTAAACCAGGTCTACATTGAGACTAAACTAGACTCAGATTGGGACCAAACCAAACCACTTGAACATTGACCATATTAATACTTGAAACCAAACCAGGGCTAGAACAGGACTAAACCAGGGCTAAAACAGGACTAAACCAGGACCAGAACAGGACTAAATCAGGACAAAAAAAAGAACTAGAACAGGACTAAACCATCACTAGAACAGGACTAAACCAGGACTAGAACAGGACTTAACCAAGTCTACACTGAGACTAAACTAGACTCAGATCAGGACCAAACCAAACTGCTTGCACATTGACCATATTAATACTTGAAACTAAACCAGGGCTAAACAAGACTAAACCAGGACTAGAACGGGGCTAATTCAAGTCTACATCAAGACTAAGCTGGAATCAAACCAGGACAGTTTTAGACGCAGCCTCAGCCAAAAAACATTGATCCATGACCACAAGGGACATTACGTGGACGGTAACTCAAAGTGCAATTCAGGATTACAGCGCAGAGATTGTTTACATTAATAACAAAGAGCTAATTCAGTATTAATAGATCATTGACTAATGCTGTGCTGGTACTTAAAATAACAATGGGACCAAACCCAGAACTAAACTAGGACTTGACCAGGACCACACCAACTCTACTCACTACCTATTCAACACATTTACACACAGTAACACATTTTTTATTTCTTTCAGAGTCAACTTGACATTCCCTTTAAAGTAAAAGCTGGTCACATAGGTAAGAAAGTACATGGAAAAAGGATAATTTTAGCATTCATTTAATTAATAATTTGAAATGTTTTTGTAGGCCGTTTGGAGCTTAAAATTCCCTGGAAGAATCTTTACACACAGTCTGTGGAAGCTACACTTGATGGGGTCTACCTCCTCATAGTCCCCACAGCAAGTAAGTCTTTCTATGCGTCAAATATGCAGCGTAATTACCATATTTTTCGGACTACAAGTCGCTCCGGAGTATAAGTCGCACCAGCCAAAAATGTGTAATGAAGAAGAAAAAAACATATATAAGTTGCACCGTTGGTTTGAGGGAAATTTATTTAATAAAATCAGAGACCAAGAACCAACATGTCATCTTGAAAGGCGAGTTATAGTAATAAACTCAGGAATGAAACCTGAGCCAGGCTCTTTGTTATGAAGAGGACTTTTTGGACAAAATAGCAAAAAAAATAAAAAATTCAGGACCATGTAGAACGGGTTCATACGAACAGTTTAAGACCAAAATGATGAGGCCACAGCAGCAGTTACAGAGAGAGGAGTGAAAAGATCCTAAGCGCATTAGCTCTGTCCATTCATATATTTGGTCTATAAGCTGTCAGTGTGAAAAATATAATATATAAGTCGCACCCGAGTATAAGTCGTCCACCCAAACCATGAAGAAAAAAAAATGGTAATATAAAATTGTAGATGTTGTGTAATTAGTGGCATTTGTGTCTATTTGTAATTTAACCCCATTTACTATTTTGAAATTAAACAAAATGTTTAGCATTTACTTCTTGAGCATTTATAATCTCATTCAAAGCTGTATAATGGAACTTTTTGGTGGGATGTTATTGTGTTGCCTGAAATGTTAAAATTACATGTCTCCACAAGCAGATGACACGAACAGGCCTAGTTACAGATCTGTGGAGAGGCGAGCCCGCTCTCAGTAACAATGCATGCTTTAAGTGTATTGTTTTTGCCATAAAAACACATGATAATGAATAAGTAGATCAGTTTAATGACGTACTGTTCCAGGCAAAGCAATAAGACTCCACCAGAAAAGTTACATACTGCATCTTTGTGTGTATATGATATTGCGTAAATAGCGGTAGCCCGTACGCAAAGTTCATGGAGTGGTTTAAAATGTGTAATGAAGCATGATTTGTGTGTGTTTCCAGGTATAAAATATGACGCGGAGAAGGAGGAAAAGCAGTTCCTGGAGGCTCGACAGAGGGAGCTGCAGAGGATAGAGGAGACCAAACTCAAGGCAGCTGAGCAAGGTACAGAGCCGTGAATCAATCAATATATGCAATTATTCACAGTCAATGAGTAAATAATAATTGTGAGAAGCAAAAAATGAAACCCAAAAGTAACCTTTAACGTGGGAATAGGCGATACTGGCAAAAATAACTGTGATATTTATAGTTACAGTCTTTTTTTACATTTTTGATCAGCTCTTTTTCTGAATAATTTTAAGTATAGACCGCCGTAAAATACCAAATCCTCTTTAAACGCTGGGTGCAGATGTACATTTTGATAAATAAACGCCGAGTCTAATGTTCGTACTGGAGACAGAAGTCGAGCTGCAGCAACAGGACGCAGGGCTGATGCCCGCGTCGTCTCTGCAGAAACTAAACTTAAAACCACACGGCTCATTTGCATAAACGCTCTCAAATGTGGGAAACTCTCCGCTCCGTAGATATTTCGTTGTAACATTTCAAATTAACTCGCCTACGTCTGTACAGAAAGTCGCCTAAATTATAGTTCAAACTGATTAAAAGAATGTGAGTTCCAGATTCTCCCAGTTTTGCTGAGCGAGATTTTTGTGAGGAAGGAACTAATCGCCCCAAATCGCCGCCTGGTCTCAAATCGCCGCCTGGTCTGTTAAGGGACTGAAACAAATAAACTCCCCAGCTCTTATTTGGTATTTTACAGTATATGTAGCATACTATTATATATGCAAAACAACAACTGTGGTAAATATAAATAGCTTTGTATGTGACTGTTTTCATTACATTCATTTAAGTTGCTCATTCAGAAAGTTTGATTTGATAAAGCTGCTCACAGACTAGAGGAGTGCTGCTTTATTAAACAATATGAAAGCGAGTGAGTGAAGAGTATCTTGTTGTTTGACCATTGTTGAGTCAATAAAAAAAAGAAAAAAAAAAAAAAAAAACACTGAATAATTATAAAATGGCGATGCTTCTTCTTAGGATATTTGTAGCACTAATAGTTGATATTCCATCTTTCTCACTCATGTCAGATCCAGTTTAGCAAATCCTTTGTATTTGTCCAACTACACTAGTGTTAAAGACCCTCACTCAGGCTGTTAAATATAATCCAAATGCTTTTTTAACATATTATTTTCCTGCAGATAAAAATATAGAGACTTTTTTGTTCCCACTTTAAGGCAGATTGTGTAACTTTTCTGGTGGAGGGTTCGTGAAATGCTTTTTTTCCATAGAGATGTTATTGCTTTGTCTGGAATGTTTCACAGTTTGGCATTAGACCTTTGCATCTGCAGGGAGACCAAACCCGACCACGTTACAGGTCAGATTTGCGGAGAGGCGAGGCCGTTCCCAGTCACGGTGCTTGTTTTTCTTGGTGTTTTTGAGCTGTGAAACCACCTGTAATTGAATAAATGTGAGGTAGAGCTGTTTAAGTGCATATTTCCTCCTCCAAAAACCTTCCCTCTGCTCTAAACCACACGCTTTACCTGATTAAAAAGAGCCAAGTCGACCATTACAAACGTCTGGAGCTCGAAATGAATTGAATCGCACGTCCCTGAAGCTCAGTAATAGTTTTTTGTATTGGTCACTACATTATAGCAGCTAAATACAGAAGAAGTAGAGGAGTTGTACTGTGGTGGTTGTGGTTTCCTTTGTTATCTGGCTTCACACTGGCTTATTATGTGGCATGACACTGTGAAAAACAAAGTGACCAACTTCCCCAAAGCTCTTCTCGTGACAATGAAATAAGCAAAATTAACCTAAAGTACATTCTACAAAGAGTTTTCAGTTCTTTTCTCTGAAGGCTCATTCATTGGGTTCATTATTATGTGTACGCAGTAGTTTTATCAGGAAAACACAGTGAATAAAAAAAACCACAATCTTTTCAGACAATCTTTTCTGTCATTTTATTTAAAGGGGATTTTAGTATTCCAGCGTTCCACAATAGTGTGACAGTGGACGGCACTAAAAACTTTCAATAAAATGATGCGAATGGACATTTTTATTATGTTTATAAAAGCTAAAAATTCTGAGCTGTGTTTTTTTTTATTTCTTTTTTTACACCGGTGCCTCCAAGATCCGCTCAGCCACCCACAAGTAGTTTCTTTCTTGTTTTAATATTCTGAAAAATGCTAAAACTAATCTATAAAGGTCCAGTTTTGTCCTATGAATGCCTTTTTTAATATTGATACCTCCATTTCTAGTAGGTTTCTAGTTTTGATAGTTGTTTTAGTGGTTTTTAGCTTCTACGTATCGACTTTTTTTACAATCCTAATACAGAGAGATGTTGTGTCATTCGATAGTTTTTATTTTATGACTTTCTGTTTTCATCTGCTGAGGTCCTGTTTCTAGAAGAGGCTGAAAACTACGCAGCTTGTTGCGGTTCTATGCATATTTGAGGAAATTTAACAAAGATTTTCTGTGCCGATTCATTCAAAGATTGATTCTTGTGAGATTTTGGCCACGTTGGAACGTTGTTACCTCCACAAAAACACACCTGGAGTTGTGTTTTGTTTCATTCACGCACGTTTGAGAAACTCTTTATTATTAGTCTGTCTACATCCCCAATGCTCACAGCTGTCCACCTTGTTTATTTATTTATTTGGTTTGTTTAGCAGGGGCCGTGTACATTAATCAGCGTTTCTGTAAATGTACCAGAATTAGCCACAGAGAAGCTATGTTTCATCCGTAGTCCCTGGACAGATGGTAAACACGGTCATCCTAAAAACACAATAAGAATTATACAAAAAGTGTAATTGTGCATAACAGTTCAATTAAAAGGGAGTGTGAATACAAACAAACGCTAACAACGATAACCACAGTGTACACAAGGAGAAATAACACACACACTAGAGCACACAGACAGGAGAGCGCACGTTTTGATGAGTTATTAGCCAGTTCTGAACACGTTTTTTGAATAGATTGTGTGAGTTCAGGTTTCTAATGCTGCCAGGGACTGAGTGGTAGAAAAGGGGCTCTGGCTGAGTGCACTTTTCCTCAGGGGAGCGATGCAGTCTCCACGAGCTGCCCCTCCAGTGAGTCGCCGTGTGGGGCCATGTCAGGTAGTGGTAGTTTTCACGTTAACAGCAGCTAATAGCTTTAATTAAGTAGAGACGGGCAATTCCAGGGCTGAAATTACTGTTCGGTTTATGGTTTATTTCGAGCAGAGTGCACAAAATCGTATGTACAGACATGCAAACTCCAAATACAAGAAACAAAAAGAAAGAAGAAGAAAGAGAGAATAAACAAAATCATAATAAAAATTGAAACAAGGACGATCAAATTTGTTTACATGCGCGAAAAGGACCGGGAAGAAGTAAAAAAAAAAGATTAAATCACACCCCTTCTCCAAAATTAGAAATAGTCCCTTTTCACTTCCTGTTAGTCTTTCCGAATGATTGTATGCATGGAGTTTAAAAACACAGTGGAGCACTTCCTGTATCGCCTCATGACATCACAAGATAGAACAGTGTTTTCTGTTTGAGAGAAAAGCTCGGCCTAAATATTCAGGATTTGTGTTTTAAACATGTGAATGAAACAAGACACAACTTGTAGTATTTTGATGAGGTGATTATGACAAAAAAATCTGAAAATTGCGTAATCTGGGCCCTGTAATTGATTGATTTATTTCGGTCACAAGCAGATTCTGACATTATTCCATAGACACACACATTTAACATATACAGACTGAAAAGGTGTAGGCTGAAGCTTGAGCTTATTCTGATTTTACCCTTTATTCCTCATTGCATCGTCTTGGCACCGGTTCATAAATATAGCAAACAACAACAAATTAGTAACAGAACAGCAGAGACTACAGCACAAACTCTCATAGTCTCATAGTTCATGTATCTGCTAAGAGTTAAACATTTAAATTTCTTTTTAAAGTGGAAGAGAGTGGTGCAGAGTTTTAAGTCTTTAATATCAAGATGTCTCAGCGTTTAATATCACAGCCACTTTGCTCCACCCACTCCTCCTATTGGTCGGCTTCTGTGAGGCTCAGATTGAGTGACGGATCACAGTGAAGTGTAAATAAGCTGTTATCTGTAGCTGGGCACCTCCTGAAGAAAATACATCCTTAGATTTCTCACAAAGTGCATGAATTGGGATTAAATTTGTGCTCATAATTGATCCAGTGACGATATGAAACTGTGGTATTATTTAAACCCTCTATAAAACAGCCTCCTAAAGGGGCCTCTTCTTGTTTACATGTGTGTATCGCTCGTATAAATGTGTGTGCGTCTCTTGTGTGACAGAAAACCCGGGTCTGGAGAAACAGGACACGTTTGTGGAGAAACTGGTGACTCAGGTCATCAAGAACCTTCAAGTGCAGATCTCCAACATCCACGTCCGATATGAAGACGATGTGAGTCAAACCAGGAGCTTATGTCTTTACTTTTACTCTGTTTTAGCGTCTCTCTCTCTCTGGCAGTTTAGATAATTGACTTGTTACCTACATGTACAGTAGACAAGAGTAGACTGGTCTGATTCTGACGTCTAATTCTCTGGAGAACTCCACCAGTGTGTGCGTTCAGAGGGCTGATGAAAATTATTTTTAGAATCCAGGCCAACCGATGTCTGATAATAGACATATAGGGACAAATCGGTTATTTTTCTCCAAGTTATTAATTACTAAAAACTCATCTACTGTATACAAAGCAAGTACTCTACCAAGGAAGGCAAGGCAAGTTTATTTGTACAGCACAATTCGTACACAAAGTAATTCCAAGTGCTTTTGAGAACAAGAAATAGATCAAAATCACAATAGAAACAAATCAAAACACAAATAATCTTCATCAAATTTTAAAACACAGAGAGAGACATTAAATTAGAGAGAATAAGAGAGAAGAGAAGAGTGCGGAGTGAAAAATTAAAACCTTTCAGTCATATGCACAGCTAAACAGAACCGTTTTTAGCCTGGAAAAGTAAAAGCAAAAGTTAACAATACAAATATGAGCCTTGTTTCCCTCCAAATGTGTCGGTGAGCTTTAATAGCCATAAAAGGTCCATATTTTGGCCTGATTTCACGTTCTTATTCCTGAAAAATTGGACCGCAAACATATTTAGAGCTCTCTAAATATACTGACAGTCAATGAAAACGTCCAGGTGACATTTTTTAATATAATTTGAAAATAAGGGTTTGGGAAAAGTTTTATTTGGAATGTGTCCATTGAGTCGTGTGCACAGAACTCATTCGTGAGTCTTACACTCCCCAAAAACTTCTCATTGGACTTTAGGGAGTGATCCCTGTGAATCGGGATACCGAGCTGTTTTGGAGTAAAACAAGCATTTGTACACGGCTTAAAGGATGGGTCGTGAAGCCTTTATAAAGGTCATGAAAAGGACTAAATGTTTATTCCATACGTCCAGTATGCCACGGTTAACTGGCGACTAGTGCTGCCACTAACGACTAATTTTCTAACGATTAATCTCTCCACTAATTTTTCGATTAGTCGACTAATCTAAACGACTAATTAAAAAAAAAAAAAAACAAGCGGTTAGATTTTCCCGGAGGTTACCTTGTGTGTGCGAGTTGCAAAGGTTATTGCTGTTATGTCTGTTGTGTGTGCTCATTCGACAATGTTGAACAACGATATGCACACACAATTTAACGAGTATGCACGAGCAACGGTATTCTCAATACCTCATGCATCGTGGTCGTGCTCCCGTGATAAGCCAAAGAAGTCTTACAGAGTGTACAAACCACTCTATCACCATCTGTCCGAAAGTATTCCCAGACTTTCGAGGCTTTAGGTCTTGGTCTAGAAGAAGTCGCCACTGTTCTTGTATCCGACTCTGACCCACCGGCCGCTGCCATTTTCATACCGCTCTCAAATGCTCAAATCGGGGGAAGGGGGAAGAGAGAAAGAGAGAGACCAGCCAGCAGAGTGCGCACGGCAAATACTTCCTCAAGTTTGTTTTCTTTGGCGGTGCCATTATTTACCACTGCTGTTAGCCTTTGGTGAAGCCGAGGTTAGCCACCTCGGCGTCAACCCGGATGTAGCCGCTGTCAGTGCGCACCGGGATGCGACAGTAGCGGCAGCGCGAGGGCAAGTAAAAGTCGATCACCGCGGGTCTCTGAAGGACAGCTCCGGCGCCTCCAAGTGCGCACTCCCCAGTCGCGGCCGAGAACACGCAAAGCGAAGTCCACTGCGCGCCCGCACCGCAGCGCGCGCAGCGCGGGCCCAGCAAACAAGGAAACAGGTGAGCACGCGTCTTTCCACGTTTTCCCCGGGGACCGTGCTCTCAGGGACGGACCTGCTCCGTCACAGAGACCAAAATAAATAAAGGCGAATATTCGACCAAAAAAATTGTAGTCGACTCATTTTCATATTCGATTACGTCGACAACGTCGAATAATCGCGGCAGCACTACTGGCGACCAAAGATGGCGAGCCCTCGGCATGGTGCAAGCCGGCCTGAGTTATTCCGAAGTTGGACGTCGATTGAACTGTTCTCATCAAACCATCCGACGTCTTGTTCAACGACATGAGGAAACTGGCTCTGTGGCGGACAGACCACGTCCTGGACGTGAGAGAGTAACGACTCCGGATCAGGATCGTTACATCCGGAATCAGCACTTATGGGATCGATTCCGTACAGCTAGTCGCACGTTTGATATGCAGTATGTGTCGGAGACTGGCCTCTTGTATTGCTGTTGGTGGGGACAACACTCGCTACTGAAGCTGTAACTTTGTAATGGAAAGGTGGCCATTTTGTTTGGACTGTACATTGTTCTTGTCTACAGCGATTTTTCCAAAAAATTTTCTTTCATCTTCGGATGTGTTGATTTATTGATCTGTACTGTTTCTACATAATCTCATACCTTTGTTATAAAATTATTTTAAAAAATGTCACCTGGACGTCAGTGTATGTAAAGAAGAGACCGTTTGTTCACTTTGACTTTGGTGCATGTGCATTTTATACTGACGTTACATTATGTGGCCCACATTTGTGTGTGCTGTGCAAGTAATGAAGTGAAGTTTATGTATCTTATGAACTCATTAAGGCCTCTTATCAGTTTAAATGTGAGCGGACTTTGACTTTGACTCTCTTCTCAGGTCACAAACCCAAACTGCCCTCTGTCATTTGGAGTGTCCCTGGAAAACCTCAGTCTCCAGGTAATATAGTTTATCACTACTTTAAATGAAATACTGTTATCACTGCTGTGCACAAACCTGAATGATCCTGTCCTTTTTGTTGTTAATTTTGCTCCTGATAGACTGCGGATCAAAACTGGAGACCTACTCTCCTGGACGAGAAGGCCAAGCTGTTCTTCAAGGTACAGAACATGTCCTTAGACTTAAAGCTTCACATTTATTCTATTAAAGACCCTGAACCTCACATTTACGTTCATATATTTGCCCCAGTACAGATAGATTGTATAAGCAGCTCCTGAGGTCAAAATAAGTCCTCTGTGTCCTCTTTGTTGTTCGATAATCAGGAACTGCTCGTTATCCTGCTAATTGTTGGCCACAGTGTCACGGCAAATCTCCAAATGTTTAGAAACTCATCGCGGTGAATAATTAGGATGTTCTATTTTTCACATTTTTAAAGCAGTAAACATCAGGTACAGCGCCTTTAATTCATTTTTAATTTATGAATCATCTCAAATATGAAATAATGCTCCCATAGAAAAATGTGAACAGTTACTTGGACATCCACATATACTACATGAAGGACAAGATATTCTTGCAAGATATTTGGAAAGTAACCCAGAAATAAACCTGGACTAGACCTGGACTAGACCTGGACTAGACCTGGACTAGACCTGGACTAGACCTGGACTAGACCTAGACTAGACCTAGACTAGACCTGGACTAGACCTGGACTAGACCTGGACTAGACCTAGACTAGACCTGGACTAGACCTGGACTAGACCTGGACTAGAACTGGACTAGACCTAGACTAAACCTAGACTAGACCTGGACTAGACCGGGACTAGACCGGGACTAGACCGGGACTAGACCTGGACTAGACCTGGACTAGACCTGGACTAGACCTGGACTAGACTTGGACTAAACCTAGACTAAACCTAGACTAAACCTGGACTAGACCTTGACTAGACCTGGACTAGACCTGGACTAGACCTGGACTAGACCTGGACTAGACCTGGACTAGACCTGGACAAGACCTAGACTAAACCTAGACTAGACCTGGACTAGACCTGGACTAGACCGGGACTAGACCGGGACTAGACCGGGACTAGACCGGGACTAGACCTAGACTAGACCTGGACTAGACCTGGACTAGACCTGGACTAGACCTGGACTAGACCTGGACTAGACCTGGACTAGACCTGGACTAGACCTGGACTAGACCTGGACTAGACCTAGACTAGACCTGGACTAGACCTGGACTAGACCTGGACTAGACCTGGACTAGACCTAGACTAAACCTAGACTAAACCTAGACTAAACCTAGACTAGACCTGGACTAGACCTGGACTAGACCTGGACTAGACCTGGACTAGAACTGGACTAGACCTAGACTAGACCTAGACTAGACCTGGACTAGACCTGGACTAGACCTGGACTAGACCTGGACTAAACCTAGACTAAACCTAGACTAAACCTAGACTAGACCTGGACTAGACCTGGACTAGACCTGGACTAGACCTAGACTAGACCTAGACTAGACCTAGACTAGACCTGGACTAGACCTGGACTAGACCTAGACTAGACCTAGACTAGACCTAGACTAGACCTAGACTAGACCTGGACTAGACCTGGACTAGACCTGGACTAGACCTGGACTAGACCTGGACTAGACCTGGACTAGTCCACCTCGATTGTATCGTCATTGTATCTGATATTAAATCCCTAGGAGCACATTTAGACCAAATCCTAGGGTTCAAAAAACATATTAAAAAGTTTGTATCTCAGTCAAATACAACATGTCCACTCTCTGACACATAAGAAACAGTTTGTGATGTTTTTAATGCTTTTATTGTTCCGCACATAACTCATTGCGTTTCCTGTTGGTCTCAAGCAAACAAGACCAAACTCAGACCACTCAGATCTCTGTATAACCAAGTCCCTAAAGGTGCAGGACAAAAAAACACTTCTCCATTGCAATATTTTTAGCAAAAACAATATGCTAAGTTTTGATAACCTAATTCAGTTTCCAAATTTACAAACTACCTTCAGTATTGTCAATAATATCGCCTCAGCTCCATTAAAGAAATTCATTCGTTTGGAAAAAACAGCTCATTAGAATAGATAGAATGCCTTTTATTGTCACTATACATATGTACAATTCACACTATACACATGCACAAGGAGATTAAAAGCATCTCACCCTCCGATACAGACACATACATGGTACATTTACACACAGTACACAATAGAATAAATAAGACACCCAAGACTGCACCACTCAGCTGAGCAGGACATTGCACTGCTTTGAATATTGCACTCAGTCAACTGCTGCATGGTATCAATACTGCACTCAATATCTAGGTCCACGTCTCGAAAAGATGCTCGGCCTTTGCACAATCAGCCTTTTCATTCAAAACCATCACACAGTGGATCCGGCTCCGTCTGAAATCGTCTGCACATTTGCAAACTTTTTCTCGAGACATACAAAACATATTCTCGATAATCACCTGTGCCGACACTGGCCCTAATGCTGTGTTTATTTTAATTGTGCATTTGTATTGAGTTTTCCGAATACTGATCAATTTAGTTATAGTAATTCTTTACCCGGGGACTGCACTTAGAAAGTAGCTTTAGCTAAATCTGGTCCTAAGCATCTCTTCTCTTTGTGAGATTAATGTTTTTGTACAATGTCCCTAACAAATAAACAACAAACTAAACTAAACCAGCGCTAAACGTGGCTCAGACTAGGGTAAAAGTGAACACACATTACACCACATTTTCATCAGCCACAATTTCCTCATCTTGAACCAGCTAGTTTGGTTCTCAGAAGAACCTGCTGAGTCATAGAAGACTATTCTGTAAAGTAATGAGTAAACATAATTAAAGTTAAGAGGAGCCATTGCTAATCTAATCTAATTGTTTTGTTTACACAGTTGGTTAAACTTGATAACCTGTTTGCCTACTGGAACGTCAACTCTGTGCTTTTCTCCAATCACCAGTCAGAGGAGGCCTTGGTGAGATGTTTTCAGGCTAATTTATTTGCATGTCTTTTTGACCGTGTTAATCGTTCAATCATTTCAGTATAATATAATCTAATAATTTCTTTTGGCTTTTGTTGCAGAAATGTCTAAAGAGCAGCATGAAAAGTAACAACAATTATCCAGTCGCTCATGAGTTCAGTAAGTTTTCCAGAAATTATGTTGTGTAGACTTCGATAGCCGACATGTCGCTATTACGGATGTCATGATGTCTGAAAATCAAATGCAATAAAATAAATCATGAATAGGACAAACTAGGGATGTAACAATAACTGAAATATGGTGTTATCGTATCGTCAAAGGTCTCACAATAATATCGTGGACCATCACAATATATCGAATCCCGAGTCTCTTTGCTTAAATGAACAGTTCTGATGCAGAAAGAGCCAAAAAACAGAGGGAACTACATAGACCATGATCCTTTGCTCCGTTTCAGTGCGGACGACATGAAGAAATAACTGTTCTAAGCACTTTTACATCTTCATTCTTTGGGTTAAGTCTTGTGAAGCATTTTTAGAGGAAAAAGTAGCAGATTCACAAAAAATATGACAATAAATATGATACAGTGAGATGTTTATGGTGAAAATATCGTACAGAGAGATTTGGATATCGCTCCATTCCTAAAGACAATAAATGTACCAAATGACAGGTCAAAGCGTTTTATAATGTCTTGTTATTATAAAGAATATCGTAATATTATGAGCTTTCCCATGATATTGCAATAAATATTGTGCCGTGACGATATCGTATTGTGAGACTTGGATATTGTTACACCCTTAAAACAAACATAAAGTGGCCAAATGGAACAGTTGTATAATCTGGTTTTCTTGTTTGCAGTTTTCCGTCCGATCTCAGCCGATGCCAAACTGAAGATGAACCCCAGGTCTGACGTGGACTTCTCGTCTCCTAAAGTCGACCTTATGGTGAACCTGAGGGAAGTGGCCATTGAACTCAACCGACCACAGGTGAGTGACCTCTGGCTCCAGCTGAAGTCACATATTTTTTACTTTACACCTGTTTGATTCTTTGTGTTCTCTCTGTGACAGTACATCAGCATCCTGGAGCTGCTCGGCTCAGTGGATTTGATGTCCAGAAACCTGCCGTACAGGAAGTACAGGCCGGTCGTCCCAGTCCATCACAACAGCAAAATATGGTAAGAGACTGTGGTGCAATAGAAAGTGCAAATATACAGTATAAAACTAGTATCAGAACGAAATACTCATTTGAGCATGTATCAAAGCTAAAAAGTCACATTAACAATACACAATGTGACCATTCCTGAACGATTTCAGAATGAATGTTTGTGGGTAACTAATGTGTCTTGTCTGTTTTTATGCATGTACCGTAAAATACTAAATAATAACCTGGGCATTTATTTGTTTCAATCCCTGAACAGACCAGGCATTTATTTGAGACCAGGCGGCAGGTTGGGACTGGGGATTCAGAATCAGAATCAGAATCAGAATAGCCTTTATTGTCATTGTAACAAAAGATACAACGAAATTGAGTGACATCTCCCTTTTTGTTTAAAAAAAAACACAAACACAAAAAATAAATACAAACACAAAATAAATACAAGATTAAAAAAATGTAAAGGAGGTAGATATATGACTATTATTGCACATGATTTGGAAAGTGACCAGTGGTGTAAAGTGCAGATTTAGTGAATTGTCAGTGCGAGTTTGAATACTGTAAATTGAGTGCTGTGACAGCTCTTGGATAGAAACTTTACCTGAATCTGTTAGTCCGTGAGCGGAGTGACCTGTAGTGTCTGCCAGAGGGCAACAGGGCAAGCAGGTGATGGCCGGGGTGAGAAGTGTCCTTGACAAGGATTAATTCCTTCCTCACAAAAGTCTTGCTCAGCAAAACTGGGAAAATCTGGTCCTCAAATTAGTTTTAACCAGTGTGACCTACTGGTATGTTCCCTGTAAGCTGTGCGCCTGTGCACCTCTGTGCCTCAGTGGAGGTGCATCAAGGAGCGCTGTTTTTTCAGCGCTTATAGTTTATGTAAAGTGGTCGTGTGGTTTTAAGTTTGGTTTCTGTAGAGACGGTGTGAGCATCAGTCCTGTTGCAGCACGACTTCTGTCTTCAGCTCGTACATTAGACTCAGCGTTTATTTGGAACCGGCGGCTATTTCTCAAAATATAAACCTGCACCCGGCGTTTAACTGGAACCTGGCTCTTATTTGGTATTTTACGGTATTTTACGGTATCTTATATTTTCTTGCACTTGTGCTAAAACACTCAAAGCATCTGGCTTGTCTAACGCGATTGTGTCCATAAATAAATTAATGATCTTGAGATTTATCAGAAAAGCATTGAATTCCCTTAAATTTTTCATCCATCCATCTTCTCCCGCTTAATCCGGCTGGGTCGCGGGGGCAGTTTGCTGCCCAATACTCATAGCACCTGACCCCCCCTATGAACCCCTCTGCAGGTGGTGAGCCCACAGGAGGGTGGACAACATGGTCCTTGATGTTAGTTCATAGGGGTGCGGACATGTTTTGGGTTGATGGGGGAAACCGGAGCACCCAGAGGAAACCCATCCAGACACGGGGAGAACATGCAAACTCCACACAGAAAGGCCCGGGCGACCCGGGAATCGAACCCGCAACCTTCTTGCTGTGAGGCCTGAGTGTTGCCACTCAAGCACTCCGTGCCGCCTTAAATTTTTCATTTATTTATTAAGACATTGAACAATTACACTGACTGTAGCTACATTTTTAGCTAATTTCCGTCCAGTTGCTTCTTTTTGTGTTAACGGACATAGTTCCATTTAACAGTAAACCCAATAAAACCTAATTATTTGTGTGTAAGGTGGAAGTACATGATAACGAGTGTTCTGGAGGTGGACGTGAAGCCCCGCCTCCACATGTGGTCCTGGACTTGGATCCGTCAGCACCGGCAGATGGTGAAAAAGTACAAAGAGGAGTACAAAACCAAGATCACGTCCAAGAAGCCCAGCGAGGAGCTGCTGCGGCGGCTACAGGTGAGCGACAACTGGGGCCCAGCTGTCTGAGCCGATGTCATTCATCCATTAAAGAAAACTTATTAAGCCTTTTCACTTCGTATTGACCTGTGTACATCATTTACACTGATTCACTGTAACAGGCTTTATTGATCTAAAACCCACTAAATAATGGAAACAGGAGCATTGATTTCCTGTTCAAAACTTCAGAGAGAACTCGTCTCTTCATCGTGACGCTTCACACGCAGCAGTTTTTCATTTATTTCGGAAGACTGCCTGACGTTTTAGAAACCTACACACTAAGCTTAATTAATCAAATAATAAGGGAAGCAGGCGGGGATGGACGCGCAGATAATACAGGATTATTCAAACATGTATAAATCACTCAGAAAACTACTTGGAGTAAGATAATGAGGAGGAAGCGCTGTTTTGCATAATGTCTCCTCCTTCCCTCATTGCGTCTTTAGGCAAAACACTTCACCCACACTTGAAAGGCTCTATACGGGTCAATGACGTATAAGGATTTTCAACAGGCAAATTTTAAAATATAAAAAATATTAGTTTCTATTGAACTTTTTCAAATATTTCCAGTGTCATGTGCATAAATCTGTGTTTAACATTTATATGAAGCATTTTGAGTGTAAAATGTCATGTGGTGCGACCGAGAATAACCATAAAATAGTTTTATTTTCTAAAACATGGTTGGGATATTAATCTAAATTCTGAGAAATATGAAGTGTATAGAAATAAACTGTTGGCATTTCTTTAGATTTTTAATGCATATTGATATTTTCTTTTGCTGTTCAATATGACAGTCACCTGCTTGTGTTTAATGAACAAACTACTGCCCTGGAAAATGCATCAAATGAAGAAAAATGCCTAAAGAACCATTCACCCAAGTCGACTTTGTCTGTTATTAAACTCCAGCCATAGAATTCCTGCTGTTATTAGTCGCACCACATGATGCACGGTCGCACCACATGACATTTTAACACTTTAAGGACAAAAAACATGCAGAATAACTCAGGATTTCTGAAAAAAATGATTTGGTTCCATGGAGGTCAGAGGTGCTACAGAAATGTGCTGAATTATTATGAAATTTGAACCTTTTTTACTGAGGAAATTACAATTGGACAGAAAATGTAGGCGTCATGTCATTGACCCGTTTACTGTATTTCTCATGCATTGTTATTATAAAGTCCTATATTATGCAAAATTGACTCTTGGCAGGTTTAAGTCATGTTATAATGTTGTCACCTCATCAAAAACATGCCTGAGGTTGTGTTTCGTTTCATTCACACATTCATTCACTGCACCCATTAGTCTCTGTTCCACCTTGTGATGTCATGAAACTGTAGTTTTTTTTTAACCTTTAGTTAGTAATTCTAAAGTTGAATTTATCCAATGAATTTATGCATTACCACAACATCACTAAGCCTAAACATGCAGGATTTGTGTGTTAAACATGTGAATGAAACAAAACACAACTCCAGGTCTGTTTGTGATGAGGAAACAACATTATAACATAGAAAATTGCATAATATGGGCGCTTTAATTGTAAGTTTTGCTTTACTGTTACTCACTCCAGACTTGCATGATTTGATTAAGCGTTTTCCTTCTAAACTTGGCCCTTTGCAGTAGAGAAAGGCGCATTTCAAGCTTTAAACACCGATCAATGTTTTGTTCCAGGAGCCGGAGAAGACGCTGGATATTTTTAACATCACATTAGCCCGACAGCAGGCCGAGGTGGAGGTAAGCTGCAGTCTCACGCCAACATTATAGTATCACGGTGAACAAGACTGAAATGCACTGCAAATTTCCCTGATTTATTATCTACTTACTTGTTCTGAATTGGTTGTATAATCTTAAAAAAATGTCATATGTATTTCTTCCACCACTCAACTAGTCAGAAAATCTTAAATTTAGGCAATAAATGTTATGTTTTTGAGTATCTGAGTATTTGAGAATCACTACCGAAAGAAACGTTTGCCTGTTTCCTGTCTGGTAGGCGAGCAAAGCGGGCCTGAAGATCTACCGTCCGGGGCTGAAGATGGAGGAGGAGGAATCTCAGGGCTGGTTCGGGTGGATGTGGAACTGGGGCGGACAGAGCGACGACACAGTCAAGGAGACCAAGGGCGGAGGAGGTAAAGAGAAAAGAGACTAAAGCTGAGACGTGATGGAAAAACAAAACCTGCTGGTGTATTTAAACTCGGTCACATTTAGTTCGGTTTCTCGTCGCCAAAAAAAAAACGCCCGTTGCACTTGGTCTAATTAAATATGTCAAGATTTTTCGGTTAATCAATAATTAGGGGTGTTCCGAAATATTGAAATACTAAAATTGACGATACAGTATAAATATAATGGGCTGCTTTATGAGACGAGAGGTAAAAGAACCTTTATTAGTCCCACAATGAGGAAATTTCAGATATAACAACATTTATACACCAAAAATACAGATGGTGAAATATCAGTGCAGTTATTTTGTGACAGCACCACAATTTTGTCTCTGCAGAAATGTAAAAAATATACGACGTATAATGATATAATGATTATTTTGAGTTAGTCTAAAGTTAGAGTTAGTTTATTTATGTTCTAATCTGTTATAATGTATTTTCCTCGTCACAAACAGACCTGGAGCTGTGTTTTGCTTCATTCACACACGTTTAACGCACAAAACCTGCGGATTTATTGTGCTCCACTGCGTTTTTAAACTCATACAGCTTCACTAGAATCATTTGGATAATTTTTAGCCCTGGAATTACCCATCTCTACCGAACTAAAGATAAAAAGGAGCTGTTTTAACTTGAAAACTACCACTACATGACATCACAAGGTGGAGCAGAGCATTTTGAGCTTTGGAAGTGTAGACGGACAATAATAAAGGATTACTCAAACGTGTGTGAATGAAAAAAACACAACTCCGGCTATGTTTTAATGATGTAATAACATTAAAACACGACTTAAAGCTCACAGTATTTTATTTTGAGTAATATAGGACCCTATTATTTGACAGGGACAATGTACAGGAGCATTAATAAAAATAAAAAATGAAAAGATGCTTTGTACCAAACTCTAGCCGTTGGAGCTAATTTCCATCTGCAGTATTATTTAGCTATCCCTGTTATTTCTTTGCTTTAGGTTTTGATGAGCTGCTGACCCCCGCGGAAAAGGCCAAACTCTACACGGCGATCGGCTACAGTGACACGGCGGCAAACCCGAACCTGCCCAAAGACGTGAGTCCACTGCACCTGTGACCGGAGGCCGCACCTCCTCCGAGTCACTGCCCCGTGTTACGTAAGACCACATCCTGCCCCGCTCACGCATGCGACCGTTCTGTGTGCAGTTCGAGGACATGAAGGTGAACTTCCACATGGAGAAATTGTCCGTGGCCATCAAAGACGCCAAAGACCGGAACGAGATCATCCGCCTGACTGTGGGAGAGCTGAAGTCCATGCTCACGCAGAGGCCGGGCGCACAGGCTCTCAAGTGAGTCACACAGAGCTTTTACTTTTGTTTTATTATTTGTATTTGGAGCTGGAACTTAAAACTCCTTTATATAACAGATGTGTAAGGGTCAATGACATGACGTCTTTTCTGTCCAATTGCAATTTCCTCACTTAAAAATGTTCAAATTTCAGAATAATTCAGCACATTTCTGTAGCACCTCTGACCTCCATGGAACCAAATAATTTTTTCAGAAATAACGAGTTATTCTGCATGTTTTTTGTACTTAAAGTGTTAAAATGTCATGTGGTGCGACCGTGCATCATGTGGTGCGACTAATAACAGCAGGAATTCTATGGCTGGAGTTTAATAACAGACAAAGTCGACTTGGGTGAACGGTTCTTTAGGTGTTTTTCTTCATTTTCAGCATTTTCCAGGGCAGTAGTTTGTTCATTAAACACAAGCAGGCGACTGTCATATTGGAGCAAAAGAAAATATCAATATGCATTAAAAATCTAAAGAAACACAACAGTTTGTTTCTATACACTTCATATTACTCAGAACTTAGATTAATATCCCAACCAGGTTTTAGAAAATAAACAATTTTAAGGTTATTTTCGGTCGCACCACATGACATTTTACACTCAAAATACTTCATATAAATGTTAAACACAGATTTATGCACCTGACACTGGAAATATTTGAAAAAGTTCAACAGAAACTAATATTTTTTATATTTTTAAATTTGCCTGTTGAAAATCCTTAGACGTCATTGACCCTTAAACAGTAATGATTGGTCTGCTCTGTCAGCATGTTCAGAATGTTTTTTGCTGCCTCATTAAAATTAGCTCAATAGAACATTTATTGGTCCTTTGAGGCTGATGTCATAAACATTCTCTGGGGGGGTGAAGCTAACTAGAGGCACAGCCCCGTCTGACGATCTGTTTCTCAAGTTGGACTTAAATCGGGGCTTTACTTGAGCACAGTCTGACCATAAATAACTTACTTAGTCGGAACTAGAACAGATAAACTGATTTGCTTCGTTAAACGAGTCCCTCTGAAATAAATTTACAGTCACAGTTTTTCAGATAATCACTCTCCCCCTTTATGTTGAAAAGCACACAAACTATGAATGCTCGTATTACGTTTTCAGACAATCTAAAATCTTATTAGGCTGCATTTTTACCACGGTAACAGCTGAAAATATCCCCCCCAGCGTCATGTCACCGCAAAGTATCAATGAGAGACGACCGTTCTCTCTTCTATTGACGATAAACACTGGTTACTGAAAAATTCCGTGTCCTTTACTCTGTTCGCAGACTGACCGCTCGGCTGACTCTGTTCGAGGTCACGGGTCTGGCCAATCAGCACCCGGCTCCCACGCTGCTGTCGTCGAGGAAGGCGGCGACGGGGACAGGGACCCCTCTGCTCGACATCCTGTTTGAGACCAACCCTCTGGACGAGAGCGCCAACCAGAGGCTCCACGTCACATCGCAGCCTCTGGAGATCATCTACGACGCTGTGAGTCAGACTGCGGTGCTCACATGTGTTTAAACAAGACACGTGTGTTTGGAACCTCTTTAATTAGCCTTAATAAAGACTTTCTTTATAATGAGTCTCAGTCACTACTTAATAATTGATTGATATATTTTTTAAAACTCAAACATGCAACTCAAAACACAACTAAGGACGGGCTAATTGTGAGGGAACACTGTTAGAACTTGGCTAAAAGTACATTTGAATGATCTGTCTTACAGAAAAGATCGTTTGGTTGATGCACTAAACATGTCCAGACCTTATAAACCTAAACTGTCTCTCTCCTGCAGACCACAGTGAACGGGATGGCCGCGTTCTTCAGACCTCCAGACGACCTGGAGCTGGACGAACTCACCAACGCGACTCTGATGAAGCTGGAGCAGTTCAGGGACCGAACAGCCACCGGTCAGTGCAGTTTTCTGTTACACATCTGTGAAATATCAGCCCAGATCCTGTATAATATTGTGATCTAAAGCCCTGCATTTGGTTGACAATGTAAAGTATTAACCTCAACTGAAAACTGTGTGATATTATTAATCAGAGAGGAATATAATCTGTACAATTTCAGTACAAGATTGACACAAAGTAAAGATTACTGCCCAGTCCCAGTGTCAATTATACTGTGACATGAACTACAGTATTTACAGTACAGTATTTACAGTACAGTATTTACAGTACAGTATTTAAACTGAAAATGACAGGATCCCCACAACATTCTGAGAAGGTCATTTGCTTTGTGTTTATTTTCTTGGTCAGATGAGATCAGAATCTCACAGTCCGTCCGCACAGTTTTAACCCCAGACACACATGCAGTTAGAAGTGACAATATATTGTACACGAGTCCGGATTAATTGTTCTAAAGTTGTTTTTTTTATGTTTACTACTAGAAAGTAGGGCTGGGCGGTAAACCGTTTGAACCGGTATACCGGTAATTTTTATTTTTATGATATGAATTTTTTATTTACCGCCATACCGTGTGTGCGCGCATATGTCGGCAACACAGAGCGGCGGAACGTCGCACAGCGGTAGATTGAGCGGGGGCTGTTTTTCAGTGTTACACCAAACAAGCCAACTCTGCAGGAGAGCGTGGTAGTGGCAGAGACTAGGGTGGTAAGGATAGCGAGTTGAACGGTGAGCATGGACGAAGAAAATGACACAGACACAGACCTCACAGACACAGAACTCATTCCGAAAAAGGGAGCCGTGTCTGTTGTTTGGAAATACTTTGGTTTTAAAAAATCTGACGCGGATCAAACACGCATCATCTGTAAGTGTTGTCGAGCTAATGTTTTAGCTGCAGGAGGCAACACAAGCAACTTGCTTCACCACCTCCGCCACAATCATATCCTGGAATACGAAGATTGCATGAAAGTAAAATCTGCATCTTCTCCCCAATCTCTGCGTAACGTTGGCACTGCAGCACAAAACACTACACAGACGTCCCTGGTAGGCGCGTTTGCTAAAGGGACCGTCTATGACAAGAAAAGCAAACGATGGAATGATATTACCAACTCTATCACACTCCACTTAGCCAAAAAATACCGTTAAATACCGTGATACCGTGATAATTTAAAAAAATACCGTGATATCAATTTTTGGTCATACCGCCCAGCTCTACTAGAAAGTAACCAATGATCTGAAAAGATTTTTAACAAAATGTTTAATTTATCTTATGACTCTTTAATATAAAGTAACAGCAGGGACTTTCTGGTGGAGTTGCACCACCTGCTCATGCAGATGTTACTGCTTTACTTGTAATGTTTCACAGTATGGCATTAAACTTATTTATTCTACATTTATTCAGCTACTGTTTTTATTGGTTAAAACACTTGGCCTGATGGTGTCACCTGCTGGGGTCTCCATGGCTACAGTTTCTTTAAAGCCACAGGCCGACTGTGGAACTTTCCAAACATGACAATAACATCACAATGAACTGAAGGTTTCAGACTCTCCACCGGAAAAGTTACAGTGACGTTTTTAAAAATCCGCTATCCTGTACAATGATTATTTTTGTCAGTATTCGCTCGCTGTGTTTCCATGACCCGCTGTGATCTGTGCTGCAGGTCTGATGTACGTGATCGAGACCCAGAAAACCCTGGACCTGAAGGTGAACCTCAAGGCCTCGTACGTCATCGTCCCTCAGACCGGTTACTATGACAACACCCAGAACATCCTGCTGCTCGACCTGGGACATTTCAAGGTACGACTCGGTTAAGCCATATACAGAGACCTACATAACATGACATGGTTTAGTACTGGTCAGTCTTGGTCTAGATCTGGTTTAGATCCAGAATGAACAACTCCACCTCTTTTGGATTTCAAAATACATATATAAAAAGACCCAGTAAGTACAGAGACAAAGACATTTTGTCATTTTAAGGCTCTTAACCCTTTAGCCCTATTATTTCCATGCATCAAAATCCCGCCTGGATTTTTTTGTTCCTTTGTCTTAAAAAATTTCAGTAAATGTCCCAGGAGTAAGTGCTTTTGCCCCATTTTACCAGGAAGGATCTGGCAGTTGTTCAACATTATTGTATGTGTATTAATGTGTAATAACAGTTGAAACAGAAGAAAAACACAAAAATCACAAAAACATACACACAAAAAAAGAAAAAGCACAGAAAAAACACTTGTAAACTGCCTCCGTTCTCTCCAAATCTCCACCACTCTGCACTCGATACTACAGGCTCTGTGCCGGGTGCTGCATAAATTTACCGGAATAGCCATGTATGGGTAGAAAGTGCAACTTCTCTGCATTCAGGAACTGTTGGATTTTTTTTCAATAGCGCATGTAGTTCTGGAGATACAGTAATGAGAAGTCGCGCATGGAAACTGGGACCGCGGGTACTCCCGTCGGTCTATGAGGGTTAAGAGTGTTTGAGTTGTGAGGATGCACTGACCTTCTCCCTGCTCACTGTAAACTACAGGTCTTATATCACATGAACCCAGCCTAGAGTTGTTGCGATACTAAAAAACAGCTCAATATTGTTCTAAAGCTGTTCAAGAAAGCTTCATTTCTGTCCTGTCAGTGGGTCTTTTTTAGAATCGATACCTGCTCAAATCAGTATCTAGTTTTGATACTAGTTTCAGTATCGATTAGCAGCTGATTTTTTACACTTTAGCATCCTAACCCAGCCCGTAGCGATGATGCCCTGACAGAAGTTTATTTCTCTCTCAGATGTCGAGTCAGAGCAGAAAGCACCTGCCGCAGCTGTCCATCAGCTGCAGTAACATTGAAGACATCATGTCCAGAGCCTACGACAGCTTCGATATCCAGCTCAGCAGCCTGCAGTTCCTCTACAGCAAACCCGGTACGGCTCAGAATACACCGGAACGGACCGGCTAAGGGTTCAGTTTAATTTAGTCTGCTGAAAAACGCATTACTCAACCTCCTCACAGCACGAGAAGATGATAGCAATCAGAGTTTTCTTTTTTTGTCACTTTTATTGAAGGTTTTGCACAATAGTAGAGCAAAAACAAGTAAAGTCGGCAACATTTGCGTTAAAAATGACTCTGGAATGATACACAGTTGTTCATTATTATGGTGCAGCAACAGCTAAAAACACAGATAACTACATATACTATGATCCTTTGCTCTGTTTCAGTGCAATCTACATGATGAAATAACTTTTTAAGATTAATTATTTGGATTATGACAGAAAAGTAACATATTTTCAATTTTGTTAGCGTCCTTAAAATATTGCAACAATTATTGTACCATGAAATTCATATCGTCAGCAACATTTGCATAAAAAATGACTCTGGAATGATACACAATTGTACACATGCATAGATAGCACAGCACAAGCCATCTACAAGACTTCATTACAATATTTAGACTGTTTACCCCATCTTGCATCATAAACATCAAGCAATCAGAGTTTGTTGTAGACTTTTTGCGGTCTCTTGCTTGGGCATTTTAGCTAAAGAAAACCAAATATACTATTTTTTTCCTATTGAGATTTATGTACAATAGTCCATCCATCCATCCAATAGTCCTGCTTACGAAACACACTATTATTTGGACTATTTGTCCGATCAACACATGGGCATACATGTTCTGAATAAGTGTGATTAAAGATCTAGTTAATTTCATTCATTTATATTTGTTTGTGTCAGATGGAGATTGGAAAATGGCGCGTAAACAGAGGGAGTCTGCTCTGCACATCCTGGAGCCGGTGGATCTGAAGGTGGTGTTTAGTCGTGCCATGGTCGTCAAAGACTCCCGCATGGCCAAGTGAGTCCGCTCTCAGTGTCCTGCATCGGCTCTGGGCTTTGCTTTTATACTGAAAAGGTTCAGTATAAAACCACAAACTCTAAACCAACCCCGTTCTCCTCTGCAGGTATAAGCTTTCCGGAGAGCTCCCGCGTCTGTCTCTGCGTATTTCTGATAACAAACTGCGCAGTGTCCTGGAGCTGGTGGACAGTATTCCTCTGCCTGAGAGCCGGCCCCCCGCTCGCTCCAACCCTCACCTGGGCTCCACCAAGGTACAGACACAGACAGACCAGGAACACCAAGGTACAGACACAAACAGACCAGGAACACCAAGGTACAGACACAAACAGACCAGGAACACCAAGGTACAGACACAAACAGACCAGGAACACCAAGGTACAGACACAAACAGACCAGGAACACCAAGGTACAGTCACAGACAGACCAGGAACACCAAGGTACAGACACAAACAGACCAGGAGCACCAAGGTACAGACACAAACAGACCAGGAACACCAAGGTACAGACACAGACAGACCAGGAACACCAAGGTACAGACACAGACAGACCAGGAGCACCAAGGTACAGACACAAACAGACCAGGAACACCAAGGTACAGACACAGACAGACCAGGAACACCAAGGTACAGACACAAACAGACCAGGAACACCAAGGTACAGACACAAACAGACCAGAAGCACCAAGACGCTGGGGCTGGAGTCAACTAAAGAAATTCTTGGTCTAAAGACATTTCCTTCATGGTAAAACACATACATCAGTGTATAGTAATGACAAGTAGGGATGTAACAATAACCCAAATGTTGTAATATCAGTTCTTATATGTAACTGTATAAAAAGTCTTACAGTAATATCGAGGGCATCACAGTCTATCGTATTACAAGTGTCTTTGCTTAAGTTCATTGTTATATACCATGATCCTTTGCTCTGTTTCAGTGCAATCTACAGGATGAAATAACTGTTTTTAAGCTTAATTACTTTGAATTATGACGGAAAAGTAACATATTGTCAGTTTTGTTAGCGTCCTTAAAATATTGCAATAATTATTGTACCATGAAATGCATCCATCCATCTTCTTCCGCTTTATCCGGCTGGGTCGCGGGGGCAGCCGTTTGCCGCCCAGTCCTCTTGAAATGCATATTGTGAGAGAGATTTGGATATCATTACATCCCAACTTATAAGACCACATCCACAAAAACAACTATTTATGAAGAAAAAAGTACCACGACTGAAACTGTCACTGCTGTCACATCAGAACAGCAAACTATTACAATAGATAACAGACAATTCTCTGTAAAACTCCATTTGTAAATGTTACTGGATCAAATAGTATTATATTAAAATTCTGAAAATAAAATAAAAAACTTTGAATCTTGCAGGAATAACATTTTTAGTTACATTATGAGTGAAATCAGAAGCGTTCTGTTTGTATGGATCCTCCTCGCCGTTGGTAGGATTTGTATTTGCTGCAGAACATTTTGAGTTAAGAACATGTTTGTGAATGCCAAAGATTCTTCTCTTCATAAAGTCATAATATTCCAGCCTCTGCACCGATGTCTGTTTCTCACACGGACGTCTCCTCTGTCTTTAGCCCAGGAGCTTCACTCCTCAGCTCACACAGAGACGCCCCCTGAGCCTGGCAGACCAGCGCTCCTCCTTCATCTTCGAGTCCTGTGAGACCATCACCAGCCTCACATCACTGGGTAAAGACCTTTTACTGCCACAATATCATACTTATCTGAACTATTTCAATTTTATATTCATCCAAAGTTCTCCAGCCCTAAGTGTAAAGTCCCCTTTGTGTTTGTGTGTTGCAGGTTCAGAGGAGGACCTGTTCTACGACGCTCCCACTTCTCCTCTGGACGATAAAGTCTTTTTCCCTGCCGACCCCAGACCTCTGAGCACAATCAGGAAGAAATCAAGCCTGCAGGACGACGCCAAGAAGAACATGACCGACCTCGTGCTCAACTTCGAAATAGACAAGGTACTCGCGCTGATGCCAAAGTTTTTCTATCAGACGTGGCACAAAGTTTGGCAGTGTACTCTATAAGCAGACATGAGTGCTTCATCTATATTACTCCAGTATTTTGTGAAACTCCTGCTCAAGAAGGTATATACATCCATGAGGAATCTGCTAAAATGTGACCAAATGTGAGGTTAAAGTATCACATAAACTATGAATGGAATTTAAAATTAACAACTACAAAAGAGGCCAAAAATATAACTTTATTTTCTTGTTTTTGTTTCGTTTCATTCAGACCAATATTCTAACTGTTTCATATTTTTGGGGTGAATATGTGACCAAACCAAGTTTTGTGCCCTGTATTTTAACTCACAAGTCTTTTTAAAACCTCTCATCAGATGAACTGAGGATAAAGTTTGAATGTCACATGGACCCAGAGCAAAATATCAATGATTTTTACCTTTATTTAACCAGAAGATCTCATTGAGATTCAGAATCTCTTTCAAGAGAGACCTGACCCAGGTAACAGCCAACACAATCAATACAAAACAGTAAAATCACAAAGTATCACATTATAAAACCATTTGCATCTCTCAAGAAAAATATACACAGGTCTTGGTCACCAAACTTTAAGAAAAATCTTAAACTCATCAAGTGACAGCTTAGATTCCAGTATGAGGTCTTTCTTTTGTAAAAATACAGCTCTGGAAAAAAATAAGAGGCCACTGCAAAATGATCAGTTTCTCTGATTTTACTACGGTACTTCTAGGTTTGAGTAAAATGAGTGAAAAATTTAGTTTAAAAAAACAAACAAACTATAACTAACTAAATGCCATAAACTACTCACAACATTCCTCCCAAATTCCAAATAAAAATACTGTCATTTAGAGCATTTATTTGAAGAAAATGACAAATGGTCAAAATAACAAAAAAGATGCAATTTTTTCAGACCTCAAATAATAGGAAGAAAACGAGATCAGATTCATTTTAATTCATTTGTTGTATTACTTAGGAAGAGTCCAGAGATCAATATTTGGTGGAATAACCCTGATTTTAATGACGGCTTTCATGCAGTGTTTTTCTCCTTTTCCTCCTTAAATCAGACTTGGTTCAGGTTCTCCTCATCAGTGCCTCATGAAGCAGAATGACGTGTGTTTGTGTTGAATTCAACAGACGCTGGAATAAAACGGTCGTCACACATGTAGAGAGGCTGATTTCAGGAAAAAAACTGCAGGGGTCTCTTATTTTCTTTCCAGAGCTGTAGATTCTCTTTGTTCTGATGCACCAGAGCCAATATTGGCACATTCTGAGTCATATTTCTGTGTGTTTGTGTCCAGTTCTCGGTGGAGCTGTGCCGCCTCTCGGAGGCCGTGGAGATCACCGTTCTGCTGCTGGAGATCGAGGGTCTGGGCACAGAACTGAAGCTCAGAACCTTTGACATGACGTCCAACACCTACCTGAAGGAGATCTGCCTCAAGTGCCCCGAGTACATGGGTCAGTGTCAGGAGGTTAAAGAATCGAGATATTAATTACATTTTTGAATATATTAAAGAGAAAAAGAACAAAAAACAGAACAGTGAGGTGCAACAGTCACAAATTAATAGAAACTCCAAATGCTCCTCATGTTTCTCCACATTTCTAACACCTGGATTAGTCACTGCCAAAAGTTTATAAGCCCCACGAATCAGTTAGTTGTACTTTAAGGTTCGCAGTTGATTTTTTTTACTTTACTAACCACTATCTGTAGGAAAATAGATCATATTTTTTCCCCAAATAACATTGTACGGCTACAGAAGTTGGTTCCTGTGGGGGTCCATACTGTCTACATGCTTCTGAATGCAAGATTTGTGACTTTTTTTGTCCATTGTAGTGGCATATTTTAATCAGTCTCTGCAGATTTGTACTAAAAAGCAGGTCTGAATGCCGCAGTGTAAATGATAAGCTGACTCACTCTCTCACTCTGTTTCTTGCAACTGCAGAAAATATGTTTGTTGATGTAATTAAATCATCAAAGAATGGACTGTATAAATGAGAAAGAGAAAAAATACTCTTACACTCTGGTTAAGAAAAAGTTAACCTATAAAAATACAAAAATAGGACTAGCCGCAGAGGCCAATCTAGCTCTGTGTGTAAGTTATGTTGAAGGAACCGTGTTTAAAAATGTTTTCCTGTAGATTCTGAGGCCAAAGAGGTTCAGCTCATCACCACACGAGACAACTGCGAAGAGGACCTGCTCACGCTGGAGTACGTCAAGGTCTGAGCCACAGGAAACAGGATTTTTACATTTACACAGTACATGTTTGACTTGTGTAATTGGTTTTTTTTTTGCTTGTTTGTTTGTTTTTAGGCGGATAAAAACGGTCCTGAGTTCAAGTCTCTGCACAGCAACACGGAGCAGCTCATCAAGGTGAGCATCCGTGACAGCGATTGATGAGAAATTGGGGTTTGAATGGTCACAAATGGCAAATCATAAGGGCTGAAATTTCAACTTTGTTCTAAAATGCATGTGGTTCCTGTATTGTTGCATTTCAGTCTTCGCCCAAATGTTAAAACCATATTTCCCCACATCATTAACTCATTGAAAGTTGTATTTCACCTGTTCCCCACACACCAGTGCTCTGTACCTACTCAAAATACACGACACACGTAGGATTCAGCTGCGTGTCATAGCCGTTTTGGCACAGTTTGAAAAAAACAAAAATACTGTTTGCTGCTGTAAATTGTACCTGTCCACAGTAATGGGCCTTTAGCTGTTCAGATGACCTGCATGAAGTCAGCCCCATCAAACTCAAACCTACACAAAAACAAGTCAATCATTTGTGCTTTGTTTGTGCTGCAAAAAGTTTTGTTTGTGCTCCTGTAGTTTTGGAGAAATTAACAATTCTTTTATAGGTTAAATTGGGGTCAGTCCCACAGGAAACTTCAAAATGCTCTAAAACATCCAAAATGGAGTCAGTCGTTTGTGCTGCAAAATGTTTTGTTTGTGTGATTCTGGTTCTTAAGATATTTGCAGTTTTATTTTCGGCCGATGACGTCGTCCAGAACCTCAAAATGTTAAATAGCCTCAAAACAGGTTGAAAATTATAGAAAATTTCGTTTGTGCTGTGACAATTTTCATTTGTGTGAGTTTATTTCTAAAATTATTAATTATTATTTCTAAGGTAATTATAGGACGTCATTTCAGCCCAGCTGACGGCGACAGACTCTGCAAAACTAGTGGTGAAAACGATCTGAGGCTGTGGAAAAGTCTGTGTTATTATATAAAATATGAATCAAAAGCAAATTACTAAAGACTGATACAGACTTTTCCACAGCCTGAGATCATTTATCTTCACTAGTTTTGCGGAGTTTTGCTAAAGTCGCCGCCGACAGCTGAGGGGAAATGACGTCCTATAATTACCTTAGAAATAATAATTAATAATTTTAGAAATAAACTCACACAAATGAAAATTGTCACAGCACAAACGAAATTTTCTATAATTTTCAACCTGTTTTGAGGCTGTTTCACATTTTGAGGTTCTGAACCAGAACCAGAAGAACCAGAATCGCACAAACGAAACTCTTTGCAGCACAAACCCCTGACTCCATTTTGGGCGTTTTAGAGCATTTTGAAGCTTCCTGTGGGACTCACTGATCCCATTTTGACCTATAAAAGAATTGTTAATTTTTCCAAAGCTAAAGCAGCACAAACAAAACTTTTTTGCAGCACAAACGAAGCACAAACGATTGACATAGTTTTTGTGTAGGTTTGAGTTTGATGGGGCGACTTCATGGAGGTATTCAAATGTTATGTTTATCTTGTCATTTTAGATCTATAGTGGGGTTTAAAATGAACAAAAATGAATAAAAAATCTATGTCTGATTATAACTATATAGAAAAAGCATAATGGGTCTTGTATAAATGTAAAAAAATAAATAAATGACTTCTGTTGTCGTGTGGATCAGGTGACCTTCTCCTCCTTGGACGTCCATCTCCACACTGAGGCTCTTCTGAACACCATGAACTTCCTGGACAATCTTCTGCCCGCAAAGACGTCCAGCCCAAAGGGGACGGGCCCAGAGGAGCTGCCCACCATCCCAGAGGAAGACGAAGGCGACGGGGAGAAGGAGGAAGAGAAGAAGGAGGAGACCGCGCTCGTCAGGAGGCAGAGTACGGAAACCCAAATGACAAATAAGATCTTGAAAACTGCACTAAAATTGGTTGTCAGTAGCGATGGGCGATATCTCGATATTTAAAATATATCGAAATATCTTTTAAACTCGATATGAATTCTAACATATCGATATATCGCTGTAATGCTTTTACATTTACTTCTGTTCTTCTTTTCTGTGCTGCGCTCGCCCCGGCCTCCTCCGCAGGGCCTGGAGCTGCACACTAAACCAGGACTAGGACTAAACCAGGACTAGGACTAAACCGGGACTAAACCAGGACTAGGACTAAACCAGGACTAGGACTAAACCAGGACTAGGACTAAACCAGGACTAGGACTAAACCAGGAGTGAATACGGCCGCAGAGCCCAGAGCTCGGCCGCAGACTAAACCAGGACTAGGACTAAACCAGGACTAAACCAGGACTAAACCAGGTCTAAACCAGGACTAAACCAGGACTAAATGCAGCGCTGGATCTTGGAGCTCAGCCACAGACTAAACCAGGACTAGGACTAAACCAGGAGTGAATACGGCCGCAGAGCCCAGAGCTCGGCCGCAGACTAAACCAGGACTAGGACTAAACCAGGACTAAACACGGAGCACAGAGCCGCGGAGCTTGGCTGCGGACTAAACCAGGACTAGGACTAAACCAGGACTAAACCAGGACTAAACGCGGCTCTGGAGCCTGGAGCTCAGCCACAGACTAAACCAGGACTAGGACTAAACTATCATAAATCCCTGTGTGCGCCTCAGTCCTTCTGAAAGGATTGTGCACAGTGGAAATACAGTTATTTGTCAAAGTGCTGCATTTAAGCCTGAAACAGACAAACTGGTGTTTCTTGCTTAAAATATTAAAATGTAAAAGAGTTGCACAAACTTGTTTTTTGGCTGTTTGCTGAGGGCTACAACAGAGTTAATGCAAAGATGAGATCTTGATGAGTTAAGGAAATATGTATTATTTCTTTTATTTTACAGTTAAATTAATATTTAAGCAGTCAGGGGTTATTTTTTACCTTAAATGCCACAGAAGCACTTTGTTGCCCACCTCGAGTTGAGTCGTTTTATTTTTGAATGAAAAGAAGGAAATGTGTATTATTTTTTCTTCCTTTGTGGAACTTTGTGGAATTTGTCATATTTGTTTTTGCAGTAGTTTTGGGGCGGTTATTTTTCCTGTAAAGATATCGACATATATATATATAGAGATGTATATCGAGAGGTGCAGGAGCCGTTGTTTTTTATCTGTAGGTTTGCAGTTCCATACGAGCTCCGATATGTTTACCCATTTTTCCCATGTGTGACTTGAGGTCTTGTGAATGTGGTTGGAGGAGGGCGTTGGTGCAGATTGGCAGCCACGTCTTTGTTAGTCTGCCTCAGGGTACCGTAGCTTGCCAGAAAGTGAATAAATAAATAATGCAGACTTGGTGTAAAAAAAAGCACAACATAAATCCACTGTACTGTGATCACAATGAAATGTTTTTGAGGAACACTTTTCTTCTTCTTTGTTTGTTCCTGTAGGTGTTAAAAGCTCAAAGTTTGCGGACATCGTGAACCTGCACATCAGAGCTGACCTCCGCTGCCTCAAAATCTTCATCCGAGGACAGAAAGCCAGAATCTCAGAAATCAGCATTGAAGGTAAAGCATTGTCCTTCAGAAAGAGTTCCAAAACCACCTCCCAAACTTTCCAACGCCACCGTAGATTTGACCAGGGAGACGATGTTCTCACAGTGAATAGTGGCGTTTGCTGCCAGCGTTTTCACGTTTGTTCCTCTTGTGCAGGTCTGGTCTCTGAGGTTCTCATGAGGAAAAAAGAGATGGAGATTCTGGCTCATTTGAAGAACATCGTCATTCTTGACTGTGACAAAGACGCCCTCTACAAAAAGGTACATGTAACATTTCATTATAAAAACAGCGCGGTGGCTAACGCTCTCTCCTCACAACAAGAACGTCCCACTTTGGAGTTTGCATGTTCTTCCTGTGTCTATGTGGGTTTCATTCGAGTACTACGGTATCCAAAACTTGTAGCCCAATCCTTCAGCAACACATCTGACCTGATCTGGAGTTGGGTTTTTCACGGGTTGAAAAGAATGGGTCAAATGAACAAAACATTGAATTAAAATGTGCAAATTATTTCAATAGTCTTTATTGCTTGACTGTTGTGCTTGTAGGCTGTGTCCATTGCTGACAAGGAGGTGTTTGACTTCCGCATGGTGAACTACACCTGTGCCACTGAAGGAGACGCCTACCTGGACATGTCTAAAGTGGACACCTCCGTCACTCTGAATGTGGGATGCATCCAGGTCGTCTTCCTCAACAAGTTCCTCTCCTCCATACTGGTGAGTACAACCTTACATTACCTTATCTAATAAAATATGCAGAAGCAAGTTTTTAAAACAGTAAATGATGCAAAGTTTAAACAAAAACACACCCAGATACAATTCACACGGGTCATAGAGACCAATTTGGACAAAAGAGTAGTTGTGGAAATTGGAAAGCAGCTGCTCCCTGTAAACCCAAACAACACAAATCTTATCTCATTGGCCTCCCCATCGAGCGCCGGCCTCAAGGCTCCAGGATGACCATGGCAGGGAGACGCTCTCGCATTCCTCCCCCACTCAAACTTTGGGACGTTGACTCTGTCTGGGACCTGATCAGGGTCGTCTCATGGCAGCTCGGCTCGGGCGCCAGGCGGAGCGAGTCTCCAGGCCCCGGATCCCACTCCTTCGTTGTTGTCTTGTCATCATGTGTACTGTGTTTTGTTGTTATGTGCTTCCTCCTTTTTTTCTCTGTGCAATGGTTCTAAATAGTCAGCGTCCCAGATAGTATCAGATTCAGTTAGAAGTAAAAAAGATAGTCATGTCACAGATAATAATCTCCAGATTGGAAATCTCCTGCTTGGAAAAGCCTATTCTTCAGATCTCTGAAGCTAAGCAAAGCTGGGCCTTGTCAGTATTTGGATGGGAGACAGACGGGTGCCAGTGGCAAAAACTACCCCACTCCTGTCAGTCTGCCCCAGGGCAGCTGTGGCTGTAGTGATAGTTTAACACCACCACGTGTGGAATGAATGCATGAAATCGTGTCTTTGAGCATCTGGAGAAGATCGGTATGAGAAGGTATAAGACAAATGCATCATTACTGATTTCATGTAATATTGATGAGGGTGAACGCCACCAAATAATTTAGAGTGTTGGTGCTCATGGTAGAGCACCAACATATGTGAAACATAATGTAACATATATGATATACATGTATATCATATATGTAACATATATGAATGTGAATACGAACAATGTGTAAAGGGGTTTGTGGGAGCAAGTTAGTTATTTAAATACCTACCTCCTCCTTTCACAGTTTGAAAAGCAGGTAACCTAAATTAGGTTAAATATAAAGTGTAAATGAAATCTTATTGGTGACAAACATCTTTTGTACTTTCAGGCGTTCATTAATAACTTCCAGGAGGCGAAGGCGGCCCTGGCAGAGGTGACGGTGCAGGCCGCAGAAAAGGCAGCGTCTGGGGTGAAGGAGCTGGCTGAGAGGAGCACCCGGATCTCTCTGAGCGTGCACTTTAACGCTCCCGTCATCTTCCTCCCTCAGTCCTCCTCTTCCTCAAACGTCATCGTAGCAGATCTGGGCCGTCTCTCCGTCAAGAACAGCTTCGTCACGCGGCCATTCAAATCCAACGCCAAGATCCCCCCGGTGGTCGATATCATGAAAGTCAAACTGACCGACCTCAAGATGTACAGGTGAGTGGGGCAGGTTCATTTTGACAAGAAATACGAAAATCCCTTTTTTTTTATTACACTGGATTTAGTAAAATTGTTCCTTTTCAGTTTTAATCTAGTTGTGGTGTAAATGTAATAATGTAGGCCTAATTATTGTATTTCAGTAAATACATTTTTGTGGTTATAATAAACTCTTTTACTTTTGCACCGATGTTGATAAATTGTTTAATAATACAGCAAAAAACTGCACTGTGTTTTGTACTGATTTCAGAACCATGTACAAAAACGATAAGTTCCAGGGGGAGACTCAGCTCTTGATGCCCGTGAGTCTAGACCTGGACATTTTCAGAAACCTGTCGTCAAACTGGTACCACAGCATCCCCGACATCGAGATCATCGCACACCTCAAACCCATGAGCGTACGTATCCGTTAAAGCTGCCATCTGTAATCAGAGGGGCCCCATCCCTGTTATATTCTCACTAGGACTTTCAACATTAACGCGTTAATGTATGCGATTAATCACAACAAAAAATATCGCACTAATGTTTTCAGATTAATCTCAGTTTATTCTGAACGCTCCTCTTTGGAAAGTGCGGATGGTCCTGAAAGGCGGCGCAGGTTATTAGGTCAGTGATCAGGTCCATACGTGGATGTGAAGACGACAGATGAGACTGTGACTGGTGCTCAGAGGCAAATTTCTCTGCAAAAAACTGCCCCACGGGACTTTAGATAAAAGTAAGGTAGTTTGCAGATATCGCAGCGATGAACTCTCTTTCCGCAGAAGCACAACAAGTTTAAAATACCAACTTAAAGCAAAACACAGGTTTGATTCAGCGGCAGCAACAACTACTGCACCAACAGGACGAGCACAACAAACGATGTTGTCAAGAAAACTGCCAGTGATAAGTTCACCAACGGCTTTACAAAATGGAGCCACAGCATGTAAAAGATGTCAATAATATAACTTTTTGATAATAAATTGCTTTTTTGGAAGAATAATTAACTGCGATTAATTGTGATTAATCAAAATTCTAAAGTGTGATTAATCTGATTTTAAAAATTAATCGTTTGACAGCACAAATTCTCACATATCAACACTAGATGCTATCCACATTATCCACATTACTGCAGTCAGCTTTGGTCTGACATAAGGAGACCAGAGAGCACAGGTGAGCCAGGGGGAGGGGACAGGTGAGCCAGGGGGAGGGGACAGGTGAGCCAGGGGGAGGGGACAGGTGAGCCAGGGGGAGGGGACAGGTGAGCCAGGGGGAGGGGACAGGTGAACTTACAGATGCTTTAAGTTTGAACAATTAGAAGAAAATACAAATATGTTTAGACTTAGACCAACTTTATTGATCATTAAGTGAAATGACTTGGAAACCGTTTATGTAAATCTCTGCGTTTTCATGTGAAGAACTGTTGACACGAAGACTTCCACGTTTACCTTGGTGTGTTTCTCCGTGTTTTGCAGCTGATCTTGAGCCAGGATGACCTCACGGTGGTGCTGAGGACTTTGAATGAAAACCTGTCTGAGAAGTCTGAGCTCGGTGCCCACCCACAGCCTCCACCCGCCTCTGACCCCGCTGACCTCTCTGACGTCTCCACCCGCGGGTCCGGCACCTCTCCACCCAGCAGAAGTGAGTAGGAGTGATTTTGATTAATTGTTTTTTATTTCAAATACATTTATACATATATATATAGACTTACACAAGCTAAGGGAGGTTGTTTGGACACAGCTCACACATCACAATACATATAATAACAAACACCAAAAATATAAATAGTTATAAACAAATATATAACTTAAAATAAGAAAGGGAGTAGGTATATGTGAAGCTTATGTAAATCCTATCCCCGTTTTCAGCTCTGGCATCATTCAGTGAACTATGATTGGGTTTTTTTTGGTTTGTTTTATTGCTGAGGCGACAGTGCACATTTTTCACTACTCAGAAACCCACAGATCGGCAGAATATCAAGAGAGAGCTGTGCATCTCATATTTGTTTTTCATGTTGCTTGAATTAAGAATATGTCATCTTGATTTGAGTAGTTTTGACTTGTCAAGTAAAAATGTGCTAAAAATGTGAACACTATGCTTCTTTTGGTCTTGTCGTATTTACCCAACTAAAAGTGTTTTCTGTCTTGTGTTTGCAGATAACACAGTGGTGACTTCTGCTGTGGTCGAGTCTCAGACAAACGCCAAAACCAAGACCACTCTGAAGTTAGACTTCAAGTTTGACTCCATGACCCTGGTCCTGTTCACTCCAAACGGAAACGAGGTAATTTTCCACAACTCGGTTCGATGTGTTATAAAAGAGGCTGGATACCTTTACCTGTGGGAGGGATGTTATGAAATCTGGATTATTGTGACATAACGGTGTTACCGTCACCATGTGTGCAGTGAGAGGAATGTAGTGCTCACCAGTGGTATAGTGATTTACTTCAACTTCAACTTTATTATTGTCCCAGAGGGAAATTATTGTGCAGCAGAGTCAGACATACAGTAGACATACAATACAATTCAATATTTCAGTTTCAATAAGTCAATAATACAATAATCACAGTTTAAGTTTAGCTCAACAATGCAGACAAACATTCCCTTAAAAATAGGAAAAAAGAACAGGCACTGTATGTATCTGCATTTCACCACGACTGATCCAAGCTATAAGAGCGTTCATCCTGGTTATGGCTTCAGAAATAAACACACATCTGTGGTTGTCACTTCAGTGTTGTGGGTTTGTCTCCCGTCAAATGTATCTCACCGCTCTGTCCTATTTTACACTACAGCTGGCCTGTCCAATGCAGTTTTCACTCTAGAAAATATAAAAACAGAAAAATCTAAAGTATGTGACGTTGTTAAAGGATCCTCTAGAAATCCAGACTAACATTCCTCCTGCTGCTCTCTTCAGGCGCAGCTGTTGGACTCTCACGATGAGCAGCTCAAACTGGCTGAGTTCACTCTGGGCACCATCTCCACCTCGTTCCAGATGTTCTCAGACAGCTCCATGAAGGCCCTGGTGCGGCTGGCAGCCTGTTTCCTCGATGACAAGAGACCCAAAATCAAGATGGTTACGTCCAGGTACTGAAGGGATATCCTAGAGCAATAACATCTGAGAGAAAACTGAAATCTGCACCGATAAACTACCACAAGAATCCCATTCATTTCACATGTCTGTAGAGGCTTAAACTACTGTACACGAGGGCTGTAGTCGACTAAAGAAACTAAACTAAAGACAGGTTCTGCCGATAGATTGGTCGACTAAAAAGGGGGCGTGGCAAAAGCTCTCAAAACTATTCCATATCTCTGCACTCATAAGACTACTCCTGCAGGAGGAGTTCATGCAAAAACAGCTATTTATTTAGAAACAAAGTACTAGGAGACAATGTATTTATGTAAAGACAAAATATACTTGTGACTCATGAGTTTAATCTGCCTTTTTACATATAAATGCTAGTGCTGTCAAAAATATCGTGCTATTAACGCGTTAACTCAAAAAATTTTAGCGATAACTACACGATCTGGCTGTAAACAGGAAGGAAAACAATTTGTATGAAACTGAGAAGTGCCGGTTGGAGGAGGTGGGCCAAAGCACGGCACATCTGCACCGATGCCCCAGCACGAGGAAAACACGACACAAAGTCCGCTTCAAAACACACGGCAAATCCGCGACAAGGACCACGGACAGCGACAGAAGCCCCACAGCCAAAACTGGCCCCGGCCGCCCCCTCTCCCCTGCGCCGCCACCACATCCACAAACCCACAGAGGAGCAGCAGAACCTTATGCCGATGGACCCACCCTCCCCGCCAAAACCACCAGCTCCACCGCGCGACCCGCAAACAGCGCCATGGCTGCAGCCCGACAGGTGTGAACACAGAACTCCAGACAACCGCGCCCAAGGTCTCCCAAAAGTCCCAGTGCGAGTGCCCTGGGTACAGCAGGAGTTGGGGCGACAAACACAGTCGCACTAACTGGAGATCACTGGATGTCCCTCAGTCATGAGAAACACATCAGGTCACTGCACATTATTCCACCCGTTATGTGACTGTTCTGAAGACAGAAGAGACACTTCGCTCACACTGATGCAGAGCACAAAGTGTTTCACTGACGACTGTTCTGGTTTGCAATAAAATAATAAAATAATAAAATATCTGTGAAAGCTGATCCACTTTTCTATGTGGATAACAGAGTATTAAAATGATGATTCAAGTGGACAAAAAACTGTGTGATTAATTTGCGATTAATCACGAATTAACTATGACATTCATGAGATTAATTGCGATTAAATATTTTAATCAATTGACAGCACTAATAAATACCAAATCTTCGGCTAATGCACTCACTTCTCTTTTCTACTGTCACATATATGAGAGGAGGCTAAAATGGCTGTGAGGGACAATCTAAGACTGACTGTAATTTCCCTTCTCACAGGATGATGGCGCTGCGTCCAGAAGCAGAGCAGAACATGATGGTGGAGGTGAAGTATCGTCAGGGCAGAGAGGGCACAGTCCTGGACACGCTGGTGCAGGACATTTACCTCTGTGCCAGCATGGAGTTCCTGCTCACAGTGGCGAACATCTTCCTGACGGCCTCACAGCAGGGCTTCGGTCAGGCTCCTCAGAACAAGAGCAACGCCGGAGCGGAGAAGAAGAATCCCTCTTCTGTGGCGTCCAGAGAGACCAGTGAGTGTTTATTATTGGTACATCCCACTGATACTTTGCAGGATACGTCACAGTTATCTGGGTACGGCGTGTATTATCTATTACTCAGTCAAAAAAGTTAAAAACTCAAGAAAAATTTGGAAGAATCTGCCAAAAAGGTGAGAGAGATTAACTGAAAAATATTGGCTACTGCTGACTTGTGCCTTGTTTAACAGTACAAAATCAGCTCCAGCTAAGTTAGTTCTTTATGGTTAGCTATAGCCCAGATTAAAGCAGAACTAAGTAACATTTTTACCTAATTAAATGTCTGATGGTTACATATGACATTTTGGTGCTTCTGCCCCATCAGCCTTGCCCCCTGCCCCTGTGTCTAAGACGGAGATGAACATCGTGGTGAAAAATCCTGAGATCGTCTTCGTGGCCGACCTGAGCCGCGGCGACGCCCCCGCCCTCGTCATGACGACGCAGTGCGAGCTCATGATGAAGAGCGGCGCCAACGGGTCCCAGATGACCGCCGGGATCAGTGACCTCAAGGTGACATCAGTGTTTGTGTGATACATGAGGCTCTCCTCCAGGCCAAATCAGAGTCAGCTTTTCAGTGCAATAAAAAAGCTAGGGCCCGATATGGGCTCTTGGAAACATATCGGCCAAAATCTTGCAGATATGGGCCGATATTCCACGTGGACATGTTTTACCTTGTTATAAAGAATCAGACTCTCTATATTCTGTCCATTTAATCCAATTTACAGACAGATAAATGTCTGTGGCTCTGCATCAGTGTTTATCTGTGGAGTCATTTGTCTGTGTCCATCCCGCCCCTGAACACACCCCCACGTGCGCTTGTTTACAGCTGCAGCCGTAGATTCACGTGCACAACACTGAGAATTTATTCTTTTTACAGACGCTCAGTTTGAGTCTGGATTAAAAGGACAGTTCTTAGTGCAGACCTGTGATCTGAGAGGAGCCTGTGTGAGGCTGAGTGTTGTAAATGTGTCGGTTTTGAAGCTCGTTTTGGTTCTTTCTCATTGGTTAGCGATTAGCTGCTGTACTGTAGCTCGCACACATAAACAGGCTGTTTTCTCTTTTATAGCGACTGTAAAGTGACTATAGTGGCCGTATATATGTTTCTGGACACACACTGATATGTAAATGAGCTGTGAATAGAAGCGTGAATTATCAGCATTTAGCAGATCATTAATTACCGCGGCGCACACGCATTTACTGCTAAAGGCTAATAGTGGTAGTTTACTTACAGTACTTTCTTTACTGGCTAGAATGTCATACAAAAATGCCATTAGGCCGACCTACTGTCTTTAAATATGACGTAAAGAGACAGAATAACAATAAATGTCGCCTTAATAAACTCAATTGAAAATCCAATTGAGCCAAACCTAAGTTTTATAAACAACTGAAGATTTCCAGTTACGTCATAAATATATCTGCAATTATATCAGCAGCTCCAAGTCCAATATTATCGGTATCAAATCAGCCACAACAAAATGCATATCGGTCGGGCCCTAGAAAAAGCCCATGCTTTTATTTTAGTATAATTGTTATAATTGTTGCTGCTTTGAAGTTTATCAGGGGTGAATAAACATACATATTTAGCTCTGACTCACACATGGACATTTGAGAGGGAACATGTAAATCTCAGTCTGCTGTTGGGTTGTGTCTATGTTTCAGGTTGTGGTTGTATTTACCATATTTTTTGGACTATAAGTTGCACCAGCCAAAAAATGTGTAATGAAGAAGAAAAAAACATATATAAGTCAGACTTTTTGAGGGAAATTTATTTTATAAAATCAGAGACCAAGAACCGACATGTCGTCTTGAAAGGCGAGTTATAGTAATAAACTCTTCAGCTCAACTCAAATGAAGCTCCCGATGCTCATGGTAACAGGAGTGACAATTACGGACAAAATAGCAAAAAAATAATTCAGGACCATGTGTCGCTGGTTCATACGAACATTTTAAGACCGAAATGACGAGGCCACAGCAGCAGATACAGAGAGAGGAGCCACAAGATCCCAAGCTCTGTCCAGTCATATATTTGGTCTCTAGGCTGTCAGTATAAAAATTTAATATACAAGTCGCACCTGAGTATAAGGACCACCCAAAACCATGAAAAATATATAGTCCAAAAAATACGGTAATCACTTAGTGTCTGATATTAGCCGTGTTTGATGTTATAGTGTCTGATATTAGCAGTGTTTGATGTCGTAGTGTCTGATATTAGCTGTGTTTGATGTCGTAGTGTCTGATATTAGCTGTGTTTAATGTCGTAGTGTCTGATATTAGCCGTGTTTAATGTCGTAGTGTCTGATATTAGCCGTGTTTAATGTCGTAGTGACTGATGAAGGGTTGTGTGTGTGTTTCAGGTGGTGGCATGTCCGTTCCTCAGAGAAAAGAGGAAAAACAACGTGACCACCGTCCTGCAGCCCTGTCAGGTGTTTTTCCAGAGCTCCCAGACTCCTCAGACGCCTCAGGTCATGGAGATCTCCATCAACGCCCTCACACTCAAGGTTTGGACAAGAGCTTCTTTCAGAACACACATTATGCTTTGTTTAGATTTTCATTTGTCAAATTTACATATCAGTCAGAGCTCTACTTCACTCCAATAACTGCAGCTATGTAAAGGACTGTGGGCGGGGACAGGGTGTATGTGAAAACATGGATATAGGATTACTCAAACATGCATGATTCAAACTTTGTGTACACTAATGCCATAAACTGCGAAAGGAACTGTAAAGGAGTAGACTAAGAGAGGGTCACATCACCCAAAGCGTTAAATGAAGCTCATGAGGGTAGCCGTTATAGGGGCCAATGTGGAGTTCCATATTAGGAACATATATCCATATTAAGGCCACCACACACTACAGGATTTTTCGGTCTTAAATGACATGTGACAAAAAGCACACATCACAGACACGAGGAGAAACTTATGAGACTAAAAATCTGCGATCTCACAGACGGCAGCAGGATCTGTGTGTGGACCACAGGATATAAAGCTGTGAGCGCGATGGCGTCAGCTGTTTCCTGTCTACAGTAAAACGTGTCGCTTTGAGACTCTGAAGTGTTCAAAGATCAGAGCTCTGCACTTCTAGTTTAGGTACAAGTCAAAACTGTGTTATTATTATTTGCGAAATGTGGAGCAATACTTCAGATACAGGATTTTTAAAAGCCTTAAAGATTAGTGATAAAGTCCACAGGAAGTAGACTCGGTATCGCTGATCTGCAGCTTCACCGCACGATGTCTGTGCAAACAAACACACGAGGAAACACTATTTTTACTTTCAAAGAACACCGCAAACTGGATTAACAGCGCGGTTTGTGGACTGGATGTCATTATTTGTGGAGAACAATTTCTATCGATAATGTGGGTGAGATGCTGCACTTTAAATTATCCATTTTACATTAGGTGAGTAATAAAGTCTTTATTTTCGCTTTATCCCGAGTTTGTTTGTTGCATCTCTATATCCGTCTCTCCTCTGCCCCTGACTCTGTTTTTTCGGCTGTTACCGTCATGTTGTTGATGTTCGGTGGTTCTGATCTGACACTGACTCCACACACGAGGAGCAGCGGCTTCAAAATGGCACACGGAGACAAAAAGTTGGGTCACGCCTCCCTGAACTCGGGAAGTAGAAATCGCAGCCAAAATCGGGCAAATTCTCCTGTAGTGTGTGACGGCCTTTAGGAATATATATTTATCTTATTTCTTTGAATAGCTAAATAAAAATCATGTAGAGCTGGTTAAAACGATTTAGAGTGAATTGGAGGCAGAGTCGATGGAGCCAGAAGCACGTCCACGCTCACTTCCTATTTGGAACGCAGCAGCTTGTAGGTTAGGGTAATGAACATAAACAAAGGAAAAACAAAACTAAAACACAGCACCACCCAGGCCAGTCCATCTTTCCCACCATCAGGGAATAATTTATCTCCATAAATTCCTCCTTTATATATTCAGTCTATGGCTAATGCTGAGAGAACTCTTTTATTTTACTTCTGTACTCTCTTTTAAAGCATTTGTTTTAGTGAATTATTTATGAAAAGCATAAGTAAAAGATTACAGAAACATTGCGCCTCCCTCAGGTCTCTCCCATCATCATAAACACAGTAATCACCATCCAGTCTGCTCTGAGCCCGACCCCGGAGACGCCCGAGGAGCAGGACAGCCCGGTGCCCGTCGACCTGTGGGAGCGCCGCAGCTGGAGGGACCTCAAACTCTGGTTCCTGGAAGAAGAACGCAGCGAAGACCAACAGCAGCAGGCTCCACTCATCCCGTCTGGAGAGTCTCTACAGGTAAAACACCACGTGACCCGAATACTAATCACTTCTGACGCTCGCGCCCAAGCACTGAATTGTCATTTTCTTTGTTTTAGATGAGCATTAAGTCCATCTGTCTGACCCTGGAGGCCGGTGTGGGACACAGGACGGTGCCCATGCTCCTCGCCAAGTCCTGCTTCCACGGAGACGTCACCAACTGGTCCACCCTCATCAACCTGCACAGTGCCCTCAAACTGGAGGTATGTGAGCTGCATTTGTGAGTATGAAATTGGGAAAAACATAAATCCATGATTGTTAAAAGGATCATTTGGGATTTTTTACATGAATCTGTACGTCCCCGTCAGCAGAGTCGTGCATCAACACTGACTTACCTCCCGACAGCGTCCGGTGAGCCGAGTTCTTTCCCGGTTTTTGGTGCTGATGAAAGTGTCCGACAAGTTGACTGGGGTCATGAAAATAAAGCGTTTTACTTCTCAAAACAATATGTGTCCAAAAGAGTGATACATTTGCATCACAAAATGTGAACGGAAAAAAAGTCAGAGCTCATAATCTCTTGGTGCCATTTTCTCTCCGGTCGTATCACTGCGCTGCCTCCAGGTGAAGCTGCGCCTGTTTCACTGTTTCCTGTTCAGAAAGTTCACGACAACATGTGTGACTATGACACCGACGATGAAGACGTGGCCTTTAGCACAGAGCCAAGGGGAGATCTTTATGAACCCGAATATACTGATGCCCAGAGAGAGAGGAGGGACAGAGTGGGACAAGATGAAGCTGGATTTTTGTTGTTCCAGCCTGGAGAATCACACCATTTTTTTTACATATATATATATAGATATAGATATAGATATAGATATACATATATAGATAGATATAGATATATATATCTATATATATATATATATTCTTATATAGCTTATACAAGCTTATATACTTATCACTGTAGCTTTCACATTAGCTCTATCGCGTCACGGGGGTCATCAGTCTGAGTGCCTAAACACTGCCGAACTACTGAAAAAAGTGTTGGATTCGTGCGCAGCTTCACCTGGCGGCAGCGCAGTGATACGACCGGAGAGAAAATAGTACCAAGCGATTGTGAGGTTAGTTCATGTTTTGTGATGCAAATGTGTCACTCTTTTGAACACATATTGTTTGGAGAAGAAAAACACTTTATTTTTATGACCCCAGTCAACTTACCGGACACTTCCGTCAGCACCGGAACCGGGGAAGAACTCGTTTCACCGGACGCTGTTGGGAGTTAAGTCAGTGTTGATGCACGACACGGCTGACAGGGGACAGGTTCATGTCAAAAATCCCGAACTATCCCTTTAAAAGTGTGGTTTCTCCTGTAGGTTCACTATTATAATGAAATGTTGGGCGTGTGGGAGCCTCTGGTGGAGCCTTTGGAAGATGAGAAAGACGGGTTTAAGCCCTGGACGCTGGAGCTCAGGGTTTGTTTAAACTGTGACATTTTTGTTCCATCTACGAGTTTTTGTTTTTGATCTGTATTGTAATTATTGTGACCGGCCTTTTAGTTGAATCTATAATTTTATTCTTTATTCTCAGATGAAGAAAAAGCCGGTGAAGTACTCGGGGATGTCAGATGAGGTGGATTACATCGTCCCTGATTATAAAACCATCATCGTGATCAGCAGCAATGACCAGCTCAACATCACATTGTCCAAGTGTGGGATTGCCATGCTGAGTAACCTGGGCACGGTGCGTCTCATACTGCAGAGGGGCAGATACTGTGAGGGGTTTCTGTGGGGTCACACTGCCCCTGAGCTCAGAACCAGACCAGTCCTGGTGTAGACCCATCATTAATAATACATTAGATTTATAGCACTTTTCAAGACGCCCAAAACGCTTTACGGATCATTATTCATTCATTCTGTATTAGGGTGTGGGTGAAATGTCTTGCCTAAGGACACAACGACAGTTTTTACCACTGGCGCTCCACCGTGACACCTGATAATCCCAGCTGTCTCCATCCAAGTACAAACCAGGCCCCGGTTTGGTTAAACCTGTTCTTGACTTTGTTCTTTCAAAAGGTTCTAGGGGTGGGTATCGATTCAATTTCCAAGAATTGATTCGATTCCAATTCTCAATATTCAGAATCGATTATCGCAATTTGATCTAATCCGATCTCGATTCGTATTAGCGTTAATAGAACCATTTTTGAGCTGTTGCCTGAGCTGTTTCAAGTGGTCATTGAGGTTGGATAATTAAGGAATTAATATACAAACTGATTCAAAATTTGGAAAATCGATTGTTTTCAACGCAGCCCTATCAAGTTCTGTTTAGTTTTTTCGAATTTAAACCAGGGATATGTTTATTATTACGTTGTTTTTTCTAATGAACTAACGGTCAAATATCCAGCTCACTATTAAAGCATTAATGTATAAAGCAGTGATGAAAGCCACAATATCTGATGGTTTCGTCGCAGCTCATTTAAAGCACAGGGTCTGGGGGAAAAAGCAGCACTTCTCACAGAGTTCATAATAATTTTTAATGTATGTCTGCTCTATTTAAGTCCCGTTTACATGTACACGGGTATTTTTAAAAATGGCAAATTCGCCTCTGAAGATGAATCTTTCTAAAAACTCCAGCTAGAGTGGAGATTCTGGAAAACTGCGTTCCGTGAAAACATGTAAAGCAGACACAGCTGATGTATCATATCAATGAACAGAGATGAATGAGGGGTCGGAGGTCAGCAGTTTTGCCTTTTCTCCCTCCTGCTCGAAGACCCAGTCGCCGTCGGTTTTGGGTCGGACCTGGGCGGACTGCTGTCTGGTGGGATAATTCTGAAATATGAAAGATGAAGTGGTTGTCCCGGCGTGAAAATTTTAGGGTGTCGTGGTCATCACTGCTTCAAAGATTTGTTTTCAGAGCCGAATTTGCCATTTGCGTGTAAAAGAAGAGTACAAACGAAGGGAATTGTCTCACTTTTTAAAAATACCTGTGTACGTGTAAAGGAAAACTTACGGTAATTGAAAACGATGCTATGTGCACGATGTTATTTTGGAAAATGTAGGGAAATATTTTTCTCAATATACCCGACTATGTGTAAACGTAGTTCTCTGAAGGCTGTGTTACCCCAACTCTCTGCACAGTAAAGTAAAACTCTCTAAAAGTAGTTTCTCTGTGGTTTACTGTTATATCATAGTGTTTTTGGTCATTATTATCGTGTTGCAAAAATGTCATGCCTTCTATTTCTGGTCCATTTTGAGGTTTTGGGCTTTTTTATCCACAGTATCTGTACAAGTGAGCCAGGTTTATGGACTTCTTAAATTTTCTTCCTGCTCCACATGTGTCATAGATTATAACTATACGACAGACAAAAGCAGAACATGTTTTCTCCACTGTAAACGTTTGTGTTCTTGTGTGTCGAAGGCGTTTGCAGAGGCAGCTAAGCAGACAGCCGAGTGCTTTCAGAAGGACGAGGCTCCGTTCGTGGTGAAGAATCGTCTGGGGCTCCCCGTGTCCGTGCGCTACAGCGAGATGTTCAGCCCCATCGGCCTGGAGACCCCAACCCCGACCCCCACCCGCACCGTGGAGATGCAGGACGGAGCAGCTCTGGGCATGGACTACTCTGTGACCAGCGACTCGGACCAGTTCTCCGCTATGATCTCCCTGAGCGGCAAGGACTACTACATACAGCCCAGTGAGTACTACGATACTACATACAGCCCAGTGAGTACTATGATACTACACACAGCCCAGTGAGTACTATGATACTACACACAGCCCAGTGAGTACTCTGATACTACATACAGCCCAGTGAGTACTATGATACTACACACAGCCCAGTGAGTACTATGATACTACACACAGCCCAGTGAGTACTATGATACTACATAAGTGAGTACCTCTGGATAATTATAAATGGAGCTCTAGACATGCAAAGATTTTTCCCATTCAGTCAAATTGCAAATTGAACTAATTGATTTGTTCAGCTCTGTTCTACCATTTCATGATAATTGAATCCCAAGGAGTGTTCCCCATACAGGTCATTAATACTAACATTTTTATTACTCCCTAAACAGAATACAGTAGGAATTTTGCTCCACAAACATATGATGCATGATTCAAAATAAATGTGCTCCTGTCCTGATACAACAGAGAGTGAAGTAGCTGCAGATTCTGTTAAATTCTGCTGCCCTCATGTGTTTTTATTCTGTGCTCTTTGTCGTCCTTCCCTGTGTGCAGCTCCAGTGGGCCACACTTCCACCAGTGTGATCCCGCTCATTAAAGTGGGCCGGGGCATGTACAGTGTGGTCCACAGCGACTCGGGAGTCACGCGCTTCCTCGTCTGTCAGATCTACTCTGTGGAGGGCAGCAAGTACGTCAAGATCCGCTCGCCTTTCCAGGTATTACACACCTCCCGTTAGAATATACACGGATCTAATGCACTGTGAAGAAGAACCAAGACCTGTTTTAAAAGCAATTCAGTCTAAACAGTTGTTTTATTTCTGGTTAACTCTTCACCACCTTCTCTTCTGTCTTTGGCAGATCATAAATCACTTCACAATCCCGTTCAAAGTGTTTGAAGGAACAACGTTTCTCGGCACCGCGCTCCCCACAGAGGAGTTCTGTGTGCCCCTGGACTCATATCGGTAATGACACAATTTACTCAAGACTTTTAAAAATCACAATTTGTGAACTTCCTGGCTCTTTACAAGCATGTCTGACGCTCATGACATCTTAAGGTGGAACAGGCTGATTAGCAGCATAACTTAACATAGTTCAGGTAATTTTAAGCTTGTTATTGTGTTATTTGTGCTCTCAAGCAAAAAAGTGCATAAAATATTGGCTATTTAAGCTTTAGTAACTAATGTTAGGGCAGATTTTAAAAGATATTACTCCAAAAAGTAGAAAAAACAAACAAACAATAATTCGTCCCTCCTGTGCTGCCCCCTGTAGGTCAGAGTTGTGTCTGCAGCCGGTGACGGGGGAAGAGGAGGAGGAGGAGGCGGAGTTCTGCTGCTCAGAGGGCTTCAGTTATGAGGACCTGAGTAACCAGTCTCCAGAGCAGAGGATCCAGCAGACGTGTAAACACCGCTTCACCCAGAACCAGGTGCTGACGGTGAACATGGTCCCTCAGAAGGACACTGTCTCCTTCACTCACACCGGAGGAGCCGGGGAGAACTTTGACGTTCCCTTTGTGCTCCACCTGTGGCCCTCCATCCTCCTGAGGAACCTGCTGCCCTACCCCATCACATACAGACTCAAGGTGGGTTCTGGAGCATTTAACACTGTGATATTTATAATGTAATCACTTAACTTTATTTATTTATACCCTGTGTGTTTGAACAGGAGAGTGGAGAGGCGCCCCCTGCTGCCTCCCTGAAGCCAGGACACTCTGCTCAGCTCCACACGGCCGTCATCAACCAGTCCAGTCTGAACCTGTGCCTCATCGACTACCTGGCCCAGGACTGGGCTTCAGAGTACAGGTGGGACCACTGTGTTTTTAAAGCGGACAGGAACAAGCTTTAACTGTAACTCAGGGACTGCAGGTAGAAATGTTTAGTATCTGTTACAGAGGATTCATGTCTGTTTATGTGGTCTGTGTATTTTCCCCTTTAAATAAAGAGTCACTAAACAAATGTGAAATGTCTCGAGGGAAGAGTTGAGTGAAACACTGCAGTTTGCTGCAATAATTATGACAATGTTATAATGGTTCTGTTCAAAACACAACATCCCTGTATTTTATGAGCAGGTAAATTAACTTTTGGAATACACATCTTTACTGCTTGACGTTAAAAAAAAAAGCATTTATATTATGTTTATTTGATTTGTTAGACAATTAGCAGATACATGTTTGCATGAAGTCATTTTTGTATGATGCCCAAGGTCTAATCTCCATCCTCACTTCACTCACTCACAAACACACTCGATCATTCATACAGAGGCAGGATAGATCTGTGCTTGCCCAAGAGCACAATGGTTAATTCGGGGATTGAACCACTAAACTGGAGGATGCGCGGCTCCACAGGACGGTCAGAAATAATTCCATTCTCATGTTCCCTAATGTTGCATTTGTTTTGTCCTGTTGCAGCCTCTGCAGCGACCAGGAGGAGATCACGTTTGTGGTGTTCAAGTCCCTGCGTGAGGACGAGGACGTGAACGACGGAACGGAGCTGAAGAGGGCGGAGCTCGACATCGCGGTGCACGTGAGCTGCGACCAGGGCCAGACCGTGGTGGCAATTCACTCCCCCTACTGGATGATCAACAAAACCGGGCGCCTGCTGCAGTACAAGGCCGACGACATCCACCGCAAACACCCCATGGACTACGACATGCCCCTCCTGTTCTCCTTCAAACCCAGACACTTCTTCAGGAACAACAAGGTACCAGAACGAGATATATATATATATATATATTTTGGAGAAGTGTTATTACATTTGAAAATCACAATATAATTTGCAAAAAGAGTAGAATAGCCTAAAAAGTTAACACAAAATGGCCACAGTTGTGAAGTACTTTGTTTAACGTCATTTATAATGTCTCTATTACATCAAAATATTCATGGGTTTCAGAGTGATGAGAAATGAGAACCGTTGCTATAATGATTAACATAATATCTTTTGCATGGGGAACAAATCCTGTGTGCAAGTTTTTGAGCATGGAAAACACCTGCAGTGCTTTTTTTGTTTTACACGTCGCACATTTTCACTTTTCATGGACATTTCCAGGTCCGTCTGATGATCTCGGACAGTGAACTCTCCGACGATTTCTCCCTGGACACGGTCGGCAGCCACGGAGAAGTCAAGTGTAAAGGGCGCTACAAGGACTACCTGGTACGGCTCCTTTGGTTTATACCACATCTCACAAAGTAGAAATCGGTTAAAGGGCCCATATTACGCTATTTTCTCATCTACGCCTCCTCAAAAACAGACCTGGAGTTGTGTTTTCTGTCATTCCCACATGTTAAACTCTCAAGTCCTGCTTATTTAGACTGTGCTCTTGTCTCAAATGCAAAACTTGTTCCAGGTTGTGATGTCACGTGGTCATACAGGAAGTGCTCCACTGTGTTTTTAACTTCACTAGAATCATTTGGATAATTTCAGACCAATTTCTATTAAACTACAGGTAAAATATAGCTGTTAATATGAAAACGACTGCTTTGTTTATTTATTTATTGCTCATGGTATTATTTTGTTGGCATCAATTTAAAAAGAACAACAAAAACTCTGACAATTAGCATAAATACATATTCCCACCATTGTCCTTGCACATTTTCTTTAATCTAGAAACACTAGTGTAACTTTTAAAATCACGATTTAACAAGTTCCATATGTTGACTCCGCACACGGACACACTTTTCTGTTTTAATGTCGTCCTTGAGAATACAGTTCGGGGAAAAAAACATTGTTTTATGTTGTTTCCTATGGTCACAGTCCTTTGAAACAAACATAAAAAAAGATTTTGTGGAACTTCGGGTGAATGTTTTTGTTTGGCTTTTCACAGAACTAATAAAATCTTAAGATCAGATCAACTTTAAACTTTAGTTGAACAGACGAGTGATGCTCTCCCTGAAACCCTCTTTGATTCGTATCGCTCTTTTTTGCAGCAGGAACAAATGTTTTATTGCCCCAAACATCAGAGCAGTAGCTAAAATGTGGAAGAATTGAATTAAAAAGTGAATTACAATCGAACAAATCTTTTACTTTATATAATCTACATCTATATTTTTACTGACTTTTCTTTCGGTGTAGTTTACATGAGATTTCCAATTCATTTTTTCATCTAAAATTATTATTATATATAAGTATTTTATCTCACACTCTCTGTGCCAATAGCTACTGTCACATTTTCATTCTTTTTTCCGTTACCAAAAATATACTTAGTTTGTTCCTAATTTAAAAATAGCTTATTTTTGCTAAACCAAACTCTCACTTTTGCCATTTCTTGCTAAATTCGTACACAAAGTAATGCAAAGTGCTTTACAGAATAAGAAATATATTATAGAATCACAATACAAACATATCAAAACATAAATAATCACCATAAAATTTTAAAGTAGAGATGGGAAATTAAATTAGAGAGAATAAGAGAGAAGTGTAAATTACCTTGTGACATCATAAGGTGAAACGGAGCATTTTGAGCCTGATGTAAGAATGAATCAAAACACAACTCCACATATGTTTGTTTTGTAACATGGTTTAAAGAGAATATTTTTAGCCTATTTATTCATCACGTTTTTGTATTCTTTTTTTCTTTTTAAACGTGAATGATTTTTTTTTTACTAGTTTTATTATTTTTACGAGGACTAGTGGAGGTAACTGGAGTTTTATTTTTATTTCTATTGACTTTGTTTTATTTATATTGTGCAGCACTTTGGAAACTCCTCGGAATCGCAAAATACGTCATTTAACCGAAATTTCCATTAAAAAGTAGATTAGAAATGACTTATCTTGATCTTGATTAAAATGTTATTAATTCCTATAGTCGCACTGTAATTGTAAGAACTAAAAATATAATCATCCTGACAATTTAAGAAGCAAAAATCTGTCATTTAATTTCAATACTAAAGTAAACCTCGTGTGTTTAATGACTTGATTAGTTCATTTTCTCACTGTTGTTTTAGTGGTGCTGTCAGTATTCGTGGTGTTTCTTCTCACAATAATCCACACACGAAAATCTGGACACACGTTTGTAATAAAGTGCTTAGAATATAGTTATAGTGACAGACGTGTGTTTTCTCACAGGTGGGAGTGAAGATCGATGCCTCCAGTTTCAGCCTGACCCGGATCGTGACCTTTGTGCCCTTTTACACCCTGGTGAACAGAACCAAGCACAACGTGTTCATCTGTGAGGAGGGTCTGGACAACTGGACCGAGGCTCAGCCCGGACAGGTCTGACCCAGAACTACACTGAAAACTGTAGAACTACTGTACCAGGCTATTGATGGGTTTCAGGACAATGATTTGATCATGTGAGCACAATTCCTAATTAAAAAGATATAATATTTACCATTTGAGCTGAATTTATTACTATAACTATAACTATTACTATAAGGAGCAGTGCCATCTCAAATCCTTCAAATCAGAAACTCATCTTAATGCCTGAAACCCATGAATACGAGGAGAGTAGGGGTGTGCGATCTGACAGTATTAAAACGTGAAGAATAAGAACGTGTAGCCGATGTGCTGAAGTGCAGAGACCATAGAGACCACAGGGCACATTCTGTAACCTGCAGTTCTGCACACACTGATGTCCGAGCGCCACACCACCTTTTTTCTTTTGTTTTTTTCCAATGCAATTCTGACATTCGTGCTCAAATACATATCATCAATATCATCGCAGGTGAACCTCTGGGCTCGTCCCGACACTCAGAACCGCACACAGCCTGGCGCGGTCCGGGGGCCTGGCCCCGGCTGCCCCCCCACGCAATAAATGGGCCAGGAGTTATTTTTCAGAAAGCCTTGCAATTATATATATTATCATATTTTTCTTTTTCAGAAATGTTCTGTGGCCTAAATTGTGTGTGTTTTTTTTATTTTATTTAAGATTGTGATAAAATCGAAATCGTGATTTTATTTTTTTTAAATCGTGATATTTTTGCCATATCGCCCACCCCTAAAGCAGACTCCCTAAATGTTTGGCATTTTGTTATGTGACGGGGCTTGTGTTCGATCTCCCAAAGCCTTAAACCTTATCCTAACGCCGCCATTAATCTGATAATGAAATAATATATAGGTCAAAAATAAACATTTGCTAAAACATGTGAAAAAGACAGAACATTAAGCTCTGCCCACATAACGAAACACCGAACACCGAACACTTGGGGAGTCCCTGAATATGAGACTGTGCAGTAGCTGATGCTACAGCTAGGACAGGACCCACAGAGCTGTGCATAAGAGTGTGTAGTGCCAAAGCTTCCACTGGGACTCTGAGCTTTAAATCTTATGCAAAATCAACTTTGAGCTGTTCTTGTTGTTTCCTCTTCTCATTTACCCTCTCAAAGTTGTATTTAGAGTGTTTCATGCATGTTCGTGTAGTCTTTACTCTCCTGTAATAGACGCCATCGCTCTTAGAATTCCTGTTTTCTCCAGTTCCACATACACGACCGCTGCTTCGTACTTCTGTTCTTCAGTTTTATTTTCTTATCGATGACATGCGTAGGGTTCAGCAGCGATAAAGTCATTTTGGCACAACTTGGAACAAAATCTGCCTCTCGCTACCGTGATCTGCAGCCAACAGCACGGTTCACAGTGTGGTGCTTTGTTGTGAGGACGTTTATGGTAAAGAGGTGACCAGAGACCATAAAGAAATGGACAGAGTGAGTTTGACATCACCAACAGCATTTGGCTCCAGTCAAATGAAGCTCACAATGCCAGGAATAGTATAATATTTGTAGCATATTAGGAAAAGGAGTTGATTTATGGACAAAATGGTGAAATAAAAAAAGAATCGAAAGTGTTGAAAGTATTGGAAAGATACTAATCTATATTAAAACTAGAATCAGAATACACATTTGAGGTATCGATACCAGTGTTTTGCGCAGAAAATTGACTAGTCGAGGTGGTGACAAAGGGCGTGGGGAGGTGGCGGAGATTCCACGCCGGTGAAAGTGAGGACGGGGGGCGCGAACGGTCGTAGTTCCACGTGGTTCGAAAGGACGTAGTCAAGGCCTTAACTATAAAGAGCTGCGGGAAACAGGGAAACACTGGATACTAAGACGGTAACATTCACAGGACAGAAACGAGCCTTTCCTGAATCGCTTTAGAACGATCTTGAGCTGAACAAGTAAATGTAAGAGCACGTAGACGAGTACACGCCCGTGGACCACTGTGGAACCTCCCTGGGCCACTGAGGGATTAAAAAAGATATTAGTAATAGTAGTCGTAGTCGTATTAGAGGTAGAAGTAGCTCTAGTATTAGTACACATGCATGGACCACTGAGGGATTACCCAGATATGACCACGGTGCAATATAATGTAAAAGAAAATGTTAAATGTTGAAAATCATATTCTAAATACTGTCATCGCGGTGCTGGACTCTGTATTTAGCCTCGAGTCTATTCCTTATTCAAATCTGAACTGTTAGTATTGCGATGCTCTGTTCTGTCTTGAGCTCAGTAGTGTGACTGTAGTCTGCCCCCTGCTGCATGGCGTTGCTCTTGCCCTGCTGCCCCGTTGCCCCGGGCTCTGCTGGGCCACACGAAGGTCACTGAAGCTGTTCTGTTTCTCGTTAGGTTGAGGGTTGCGTCTGCCTAAAGCGTCGCCCCTCCGGCCCGGGCGAGGCAGAGCGCTCCGAGCACCAAGAGGAGCCCACACTAATATGCATAGGTCCTACGCAGGTGGTCCAGTGACGCAGAGGCCTGTCACGATAATTACCTGAGCGACTTGCTGTTCGGTGCTGATGCTCTGCAGTGACGTCACGCTGGGGGTGTTCTGCACGTGTCTCTACGGCGCAGGGGTCTCCAGCCTTTTTGCCTCCGTCGAGCAGCCTTTATAAAATGGAAATGCCGGAGAGCGACTCATTTTAACAGCAAGAAATTGAGTAAATAAAAGCCACGGTCCTGGATGGGCACAGTTAGAGGCCTGTAAAACATAAACATTTATTATAACTTTTTAGTCGACTAATCGATCGGCAGGAAATGTCTTTAGACCAAGAATTTCTTGAGTTGACTCCAGCCCCAGCGTCTTGGTGTTTCTGGTCTGTTTGGTTCTGTACCTTGGTGTTCCTGGTCTGTTTGTGTCTGTACCTTGATGTTCATAGTCTGTTTGTGTCTGTACCTTGGTGTTCCTGGTCTGTTTGTGTCTGTACCTTGATGTTCATAGTCTGTTTGTGTCTGTACCTTGGTGTTCCTGGTCTGTTTGTGTCTGTACCTTGGTGTTCCTGGTCTGTTTGTGTCTGTACCTTGGTGTTCCTGGTCTGTTTGTGTCTGTACCTTGGTGTTCCTGGTCTGTTTGTGTCTGTAACTTGGTGTTCCTGGTCTGTTTGGTTCTGTACCTTGGTGTTCCTGGTCTGTTTGTGTCTGTAACTTGGTGTTCCTGGTCTGTTTGGTTCTGTACCTTGGTGTTCCTGGTCTGTTTGTGTCTGTACCTTGGTGTTCCTGGTCTGTTTGTGTCTGTACCTTGGTGTTCCTGACGTGAACTCACCAGACACATGTTCAGCCTGTTGTTCTCTGTTCTATTGTTACTATTACTTGCCTTTCTAGATGAAATGTCTCTTGTTCATCTCTGATTTTTAAAAATTTCTCCCCAAAAATGCGACTTATATATGTTTTTTTTTCTTCCTTGTGCATTTCTTGGTTGGTGCGACTTATAGTCCGGAAAATGCAGTAACCAAAGTTGTGTTATTCAGCACAGTACATGTAATTCAGAAATTCTTTGGCGGGAGGAGACCCACCGGTAACTCCCGAGCAACAGGTTGGAGACCCCTGCTATAGAGACATAAAACATTAGCCAAAACTGTCAAAAAAGAAATGGATTTGCAGGAGCCTGTGATCAGTAAAAGCGTTCATAGTCCTGTTTAAGACTTATGGCTGTAATTTTATGTTTAATTTATTGTTGAAGAACACAAATCGGCTCACCTGTTTCAGCTCACGTCAGTCCTTTCTGGTCAGACAGCATTAAAACAAAGCTCAAACTAAAGTCCAACTTGACTAACAGAGCTTCAGACAGTGTAGTGCCTTCAGTTAGCGTCACACCCCCAGTGAATATTGATGACATCTGCTGCAAAGTATCAATATGATAACTGGAGCAATATATTTTGGGGCTGAATAGTCATTTTGTGCATATGTTTGTTGCAGCGGTGGGGATGGTTTCTGCTTCCTTTTATGTAATATGGTCAAATTTGATGAAAAAGTTACTCCCGGGACTAATTATTTATTCATTCTGCTATTTATTTGTTGTAGCTCAAGCCATTAATGATACTGTATGTAAAAAAAAAGGTTTACGGGTATTATCCTGGTTTATTTTTATGTGTCAGTGGTGCTTTCAGTATTATTGTTTATCATGGTATTTCTCTGTAACGATCGTGCTTCATAATCTGTTATCGTGACAGGCCTAGATAAAGAACAGTCTAAAACGTCATTTGATCTGTTTATTTATGTATATGTGTCGATGTACCTTCAGTCTGCAGTCCCTTTTTGGCCCGAAAACGACACGAAGAAGCTGAAGATCAAAGTGGAGGGTCTGTCTCCCCCTCGGATCATCGACTTCACACGACCAGAGAACTGCCTCCTGCTGCACCTCGACAACTCTGTAAGAACTTTTCCTTTAAAGTTGAACTCCGGCACATTTGAAGCTAAAGTCCGTTGCTAGAGGTGGTCGAATTCTGTCAGACTGTTTGTTCGACTCGTGGCTGTTGTCAGATGGGTTAAAGTGGAGTTCAGCTTCTTCAGTGTGAAGCAAATTGGTGTTTTACGTGGAAGTTCAGAACTTGCCCCCATCACTGCACTAGTTTGTGGCCTTGACAGACTCACTGCCACAGTGAGATCTCCACCGAGGAAACACTGATCTGTGCCATTTTTTTGGCTTCTGACAGAATTCAACCAACTCAACCAGTAGACTTTAGCTTCAAACGTGCCGGAGTTCAACTTTAAAGTTTATTGAGAACAAAGGAACATAATGTATATATGTTTAAGATATTGTACAAAAGAGTACCAAAAGTACCAAAAAGAAACAAAATCACTATACATGTATTACAAGAATCATCAAGCTTGAACAAAGAGAAAAAGAAAAAGTTTGGTAATAATAACAAAAAAACAAGATAAATAATATTAATAAATAAAAATCCAATGGTTTCATCAGGTCACATTTGTTCAAATATGATCTAAACAGGGCAACAAACAATTGCAATAGTTATCAAATTTGTCAAAATCAAGTCTCATATAAAACGTTACTTACGTTACGTTTAAAGGAGAATCCTATGACGCTATTTTATAATGTTTTCTCATCACAAACAGACCTGGAGTTGTGTTTTCTTTCATTCACACATGTTTAACGCACAAACCCTGCGTATTTATAGCTTCCCTTAAATGGAAAACGCTCTGTTCCACCTTGTGATGTCATGCGGGAATACAGGAAGTTGCTCCACTGTTTTTTAAACTCCGAACTCTTTCACAAGAATCATTTAATTTCAGATTAATAGTAACCATGTACTCAATCAGGTCAACTTCAGGTGTGTTTTTGAGGAGGTAACAACATTATAACAAAGAAAAGAAAAGAGTGTAAAATGGGCCCTTTAAAGGTTTTGGTTGCTTGTTTTTTTGCAGGTGGGCGGGATCATTGTGGACGTGAACCTATCGGAGCACTCGGCCACAATCCGCTTCTCTGATTACCACGAAGGGGCCGCGCCGTTCCTCATCATTAACCACACCAAGAATCAGACTCTGCTTTTCCATCAGAGGTGAGAGACACTGACGATAAGAGACGCACACAGCGCAGAGGCTCAGGGGTTAACGCTCACGCCACAGACCGGATAAAGACGTGGACTAAAGGCCGCCGCACACTACAGGAGTATTTGACCGATTTTGGCTGCGATTTCTTCTCCTCGAGTTCAGGGAGGCGTTACCTGACTTTTTGTCTCCGTGTGCGATTTTGAAGCTGCTGCTCCTCGTGTGGAGTCAGTATCAGATCAGAACCACCAAACCTCAGCAACGCGACGAGAACAGCCGATAAAACAGAGTCAGGGGCAGAGGAGCGACGGACACAGAGACGCAACATACAAACTCATAGCTGGGTATAGCGAAATGAAAGACTTTATTACTCACCTCTCGTAAAGTGCAGCATCTGATCCACATTATCCATAGAAATTGTCCTCTGCAAATAATGACTCCAGTCCACCAAACCGCGCTATTAATCCAGTTTGAAGCGTTCTTTTAGAGTAAAAAGGCGAGATAGTTCCTCACATGTGTCTATTTACATCCACACAGCGCACGGATCGAGGTGAAGCTGCAGATTAGTGACACTGACTCTACTTCCTGTGGACTTTATCGCCTCTTTTATGCTTTAAAAATCCCGAATCTGAAGTATTGCACCACATTTCACAAGTAATAATAACACAGTTTTGACTTGTGTCTAAACTAGAAGTGCAGAGTCTGATCTTTGAACACTTCAGAGTCTCAGAGCGAGTGGTTTTACTGTAGACAGGAAACCGCTGACGCCATCGCACTCACAGCTTTATATCCTGTGGTCTTCAGACAGATCCCGCTGCATCTGTGAGATCGGAGATTTTAAGTCTCATAAGATTCTCCTCGTGTCTGTGGTGCGCGCGTTTTGTTGCAAGTTAAAAAATCGTTTAAGACCAAAAAATCCTGTAGTGTGCAGCGGCCTTAAGGGATGTCACCCATAGCGTTCATCTCCAGTCAAATGAAGCTCATCGTGGCTTGCAGTTATAGGAGTGAATTTGGTGCATTTTAAGATCAAAATGACAGAAAGAGGGGTGAGGTTTTTTTCAATATAAAGTGAATTGATGCCATGAGTCGATGGATCCGGAAGCGCGCCCAACAGTGAGGAAGTCCCAGGTTCAGTTCCCCTGGACCAAGTGTGGAGCTTGTACTTTCTGTGCCACCAAAGCAGTACAAAGCAATCGGGGAGACAGAAAAAGGGAGTGTTGTAATTTTAGGGGCAAGAATAATGAACAATGTACAGTGTTTCTCAGACTTTTCACACCTAAGATAATTTGGCTTTGTGAATATCATCTGTTTTAACCCTGGACTCACAGATCTGCATTAGGGTTAAAGCAGGTCTGCGAAATGAGACTAAACCATATAAGATTGTTCTATATAAAACCGGGAAACAAAAGATGTACCCAGTCTACTATTGACCATTAGTGCACAACACTTAAAGGAGCACATGTCACTTTACTGTTCATACAATAATTCTATATTTTTAATAGACTATGTCCATTGCACTGACTGTACAACTGTCTTCACTCTTTGTGTTGTATGTTTAATGAATGTTTTTGTTGTCGTTGCACTGCATGCCCAAGACATGGTTTGCGAAACACTAATGCCGACGTTTTTTATCACCATTTTTGACATTGACCTGTCCAGGGACTAAAGGGGAAATGACCAATTCTGCTGTAACCTGTCACAAACATGTCACCTCTCTTGTGTAGGTCAATGTTTTAATGCACATTGTTCCTGATAAATAAACTAAAACTGCACTAAAAGCATTGAATCCACCCTCAGCTTTATAGGAAATGAACTGAGCCTTTTTAATCAGATGATGTTTAGATATTATATAGATTCAAATCATTAATATTGACTTTTTTATCTATGATTAGATGCAGTTTTATGTTGAGTTTGGACTAACAGTACTGTGTTTGTTTGTGGGGTTGGTGCAGTGTTAAACGTGACATTCAGTGGGTCCCCGACGAGCTGCTCGACCTGCCTGACCTGCCCTTCTCTGACAGGGACAGGTACAAGACAAGGAACCAGGGACCACCCTGCACCCAGACTGTAGAGAAAAATACAAGACACCACCTGAATAACGAGTGGAAATGCACTGTTCAACCAAAAGTTTATGGAAAAATGGATTTTAATTTAATCCAAGGGCCTGTGCCTGAGTTTGAACCATGAACAGGAACATATTTCAGTTTGAGCTTTTAGAGTGGGTGAAGTGCAAATGCAGAGGCAAATTCATGTAAAAGTTAAAGTTACACATGAAAAAAACTCCTTTAAATCTAAAAATGTACTTGTAAGTGTAAAAAGTAAAAGTATTTCACATAGATTTTGGTAGTGTTCATATTTTAAATGAAATGTAGCGATGTTGACTTAAAAATTACACAGATTTTGACCTGTTGTTCCATTGCAAATCAGTTGCTTATTTATCTCATGAATTTTGTGTATTTAGTTTTGATTGCCGAAATCCGAAGCTTGAACTCAAAACCTTTTATTGAGGATGTCAACACGAACATGGTCTAAATAACCCTTCAATGCCCACGAAAAGTACTTTTTACTTTTCAGTCCAGATCAAAAATGCGGTGGAGTAGAAAGTACAGATACGAGCTCTCAAATGTAGTGAAGTAAAAGTAAAAAGTTCTCACTGTCAAGTTTACTTAAGTAGAATTAAGTATCTGCATCTCTAGTGGGTATTTGTACTTTATTTTTCACCACTGTCGCTGTGATATTGCGCCACGACACAGAAACTAATTCCTGGGATAGTTAAGAAGTTGTTGTGCCAAATATTTACTTTTTTTTTATCGCTTTTGAAAATGCGCCATGACAGAGAATCACAATGGGACAGTGTTGGCTTCCCATAGTTCTTAGCGTCACTGTTTCTGATGGAAAAAAGGAAGTTTACGGATTAGTTTTTACCTGAGAAAATCCTATGTGAACGAATAGATTATATTTTACATATCTTTATTCATTTTTTTTTTAATTCAGCAGCTTTTACCAAACACTGCATGACATAAAGAACATTTATCTGGACAAGAATAATAAGAATCAGGTACAGGCCCTTTTATAATATAGACTGACAGTGAATTATTATGAATGAGACGAGTGCGGGGTGTGTCCACGTGGTACAGGTAACAGGTTTGTGAACTCCCACCTGCTTCAGAACCAACCAGTGAAGAACACGGGTGACCCCAAGGACCCTCTGGTTTCACCCCATTCTCCCCTTATTACAATCTGAACCAGAATAAGAGCGTTATTGCTTTTGTCTGTAAAGAAAAAAAGTGTAAAGTAGCTGTGTGCTTTGGTGAAACATAAAGCAGCTACCGTAATAACAGCAAAAAATGTCAAATCACCAGAATCAACGTGTTATTTTTTGCTTAAATTCCACCTGTACTGAGTTAACAGTTTTATAAGGAGCTTCATTGGTTGAGACAAGAGGCAGGTTGGTTGTTTTGGTGTCTTCTTAAATCTGTCGTCTCTTTCCAGCGTTCAGGCCTCTGTCTCTGAACCGCGGCTGGTGGGACTCTGCAGTTAAACTCTTCTGCAGTAGTTGCGCTCGTTGGGCTTGTTTTTGTGCTTTATAGTGTTTTTTTCCTGATGCGAATGTTAAAAATTAGGCTGCACAATATATGCTAACAAATAATTCTCTTTTAAAATATTGACATGAATGCATTTTAAGGTTCAAAAAGCCTCACTAATGCACAATATTGTACCTGTTAAAGAAAAATAGTACATTTTATTTTAGTTTTAGATGATAATTACGGAAAATCTCTGTCAAATTAAATACATTCTCCAGCATATTTATTTTATTGTGATATAGACACTTTATATTTTATTGTGCAGCCCTGGGTAAAGGTTTTCCTGCTTCCTGGTTTCTGTGTGGGTTGTTCCCGGTCGTTTCGCAGTAGTTTCTCTGGAATTCCCTGTGTTTCTGGATGAGACGCAGTGGCTCTGGTGATTGGACTCTTAAACTGCTCCTCTCTCCTCCTCTTTCCTCTGGGCGCTCTTCTCACTGTGTGTTTGTGGGTGTAGTTCGCAGGGGGAGGCGGAGCAGGAGGAGCTGGAGCCAGGGAAAGCCGTGTACTACACCTGGACAGAGCCCACCGGGTCCAGGGAGCTGTGCTGGAAGTGTGGCCCCTACAGCGGCGAACTGGAGTGTGTCAAGGTAAGTTTGTAGATGCAGGTGAACTTTCATCTCTACCTGGAGAGACTTGGACAGATACAAAGAGAAAGATGTTTTGAGGTAGGTGAGGTACACAGGAGTGAAGTTTGATCTTCCAGGCTGACTTAGATCTGGACAAACCAGCAGATGAACTGGTGATTTCTCTGACATTTGCAGCCCTCATTCCTCCCCTCAAAGAATCTGCTGCAGAAGTGCACGATGCCTGTTATGTTCCCATTATAATACAGTTTATAAAATGAGAAAGCTAAAAACATTTTAGAGCTAAATTCCATCCATCCCTCCATCTTCTTCTGCTTATCCGGGGCCGGGTCGTGGGGGCAGCAGTCTAAGCAGGGACTCCCAGACTTCCTTCACCCCAGACATTTCCTCCAGCTCCTCCGGGGGGGACCCCGAGGTGTTCCCAGGCCGAGAGACATAGTCCCTCCAGCGTGTTCTGGGTCTTCCCCGGGGCCTCCTCCTGATGGGATATGCCCGGAACACCTCCTGATGAAGGTGTCCAGGAGGCATCAGAACAGATGCCCTCCCCTCAGCTGGCTCCTCTCGATGTGGAGGAACAGCGGCTCTACTCCAAGCTCCTCCCGTGTGACTGAGCTCCTCACCCTGTCTCTAAGGCAGCGCCCGGCCACTCTGCGGAGGAAACTCATTTCGGCCGCTTGTATCGGCGATCTGGTCCTTTCGGTTATTCCCCAGAGCTCATGACCACAGGTGAGGGGAGGAACGTGACTGAGGCTCAGCTCCTCTTCACCACAACGGTCCGATACAGCGACCGCATCACTGCCGACGCTGCACCGATCCACATGTCAACCTCGCGCTCCATCCTCCCCTCACTGTGAACAAGACCCTGAGATACTTGAACTCCTTCACTTGAGGCAGAGACTCCCCACCCACCCGGAGAGGGCAATCCACCTTTTTCCGGTTGAGATCCATGGCCTCGGATTTGGAGCAGCTGATCCTCATCCCAGCCGCTTCACACTCGACTGCAAACTGCCCCAATGCACAGTGCAGATCCTGGTTCGATGGAGCCAACAGGACATTATCTGCAAAAGCTAAATTCCACATATATAAATACCATCTGTGCTGTGTTGTTTCTGTCTTTTCAGGACCATAAGGAGGACATGAAGAAGGAAGGAAAGCTCTATGTGGTCTCGTTTTATGAAGGTACACGCTCCTCTGTCTCGTACATTTTAACGTTCGACCCACATGTCTGAGCTCGTGCTGTTCCTCCCCAGGCCTGCAGAGGGTGGTGCTGTTCACAGAGGAAAAGTCCATCTTCCAGGTGCTGTCGGAGAGCGAGAAGGCGCAGCTGGCCGAACAGGAAATGGTCCTGTCTCTGCAGAGTGTGGGCGTGTCCCTCGTCAACAACTCCACAGGACAAGAGGTCTCCTTCATTGGAATCACAAGGTGCAGATGCCCACGACTCATGGGCTGTGGCTGTGTTTGTGTTTGTGACTTACTTATGGGAAAGGGACCAGACATACATTTTGTCCAAGGCAAACGCATGGAGAAAACAATCTTGCTTTTTCTTGTTTTTGTCACACATTGGCAAAAAATATTCCTTAAAATCAATATGACTTACAATTACCATAATATAAAATAATGATCTAAGTATGAAGACACTAAATAATACCAGAATAAAAGCAAAACACATCCTCTTTTACTCCCTGCTGTGTCCCCTGGTGCAGCTCGGACGTGGTCTGGGAGCACAATCCCAAAAAGAAGAAGGATCGTTGGAAAGCTCTGAGCATCAAAGAAGCAGACATCCTGGAGAGCAGTTATCAGACGTACCTTTCCACAGAACCAGTGGACCACGCCATCGTTGACCTGGAGAACAACTTCCAGGTCTGACTTTACTTTTTAAAGGTTTCTGTTGATGTTAAAAAGAATTCAAATCATGACATTTGTTCAGCAATTAAATTTTAGAGGGAAACTCTGGCACATTTGAAGCTAAAGTCTGTTACTAGAGGTGGTCGAATTCTGTCAGAAGCCAAAAAACGGCACAGATCAGGGTTCCCTCGGTGGAGATCTCACTGTGGCAGTGAGTCTGTCAAGGCAACAAACTAGTGTAGTGACGTAAAACACCAATTTGCTTCACACTGAAGAATCTTAACACCACTTTAACCCATCTGACAACAGCCACGAGTCTAACAAACAAAACGCTCTGCCTGGTTCACTCATTAGTGTCTGGAAACGTTAGAAAACAACTTTATAAGCACCTTCCACTTCCCTCTGTTGATTTCCCACTGCACAGACCAAAGCCGTGCCAGAGTTCCCCTTTAAGAATTGAGAGTTGTAAATGTAACTATGGTTTTATGAATCCTAAGTGACCAAATAGAGCGCGGTGTTGAAAGCGCTGAATCTCAATGCCCATTTCAAAATGATAACCTCATTAAATTAAATTAAAACTGCATGCACAATCCCTGCTTCCGTATATTTGACCCTGTCCATGTCTGATGTCTCAGGTCTACTTCACTCCTAACGGCATCGACATGAAGATGCTGCAGCCCACTGACGCCCGCTTGAGGAGACACTTCCTCCCTGGAGTGAAGGTGGAGTACAGTGTGTCACCGCGGCAGAGCTCCTACCGCGTCCAGATCCACCGCATACAGGTGAGCCCAGGCAAAGGGGATTATTAGTACATTATTATTATGGTTATATTTACACATGTCTGATGAGAACGAGGACCAGGAAGAGAGAGCACATCTCACACATGTCACACAAATGAACCAACTTTGTCATTATGTAGTGGCAAAACTTTTCCCAAATTCTCCATTGAAATCAAATGAATATGATGTTCTGAAAACTACTATTGTGCGCCCTAGATTTGGAACTGCATGTTGATTAACTGTGACAATAAAAACGGGTCAAATAACCTCTTGAGGTTGGATCTTGAGCTAATTTTGGTCAGGATTACCTCAGCTTTATTCTGCTTTACTTTTTCATCTCTATGATCCACGTCACACCAGTGCTGAAGTCTGTGCCCTGGTTTTCTGTGAGCTTCAGGATAGATTTTAAAGTTCTTTTATTGGTTTATAAAGCTCTTAATGATCTTATCCCTATTTATTTATCCGACCTGCTTTTATCGTATCAGTCTCTCGGACTCTCAGGTCCTCAGGTCTCGTCTTTAAACTGTCCCAAGAGTCTAAACTAAAACTCACGGTGAGGCGACGTTCAGCTTTTACGGCCGTTTGTGGAACAGACGACCTGAGGATCTGAGGTCCCTGTTTATAAAAGTAAACTCAAAGCGTATCTTTTTAATTTAGCTTGAAACTTTTACTAATTTTAAATTAAGTACAATTTTTATTATTAGTATATTTGTTTTAAATTAAATTATTAATATTTGACTTAGTCTCTATCTAATTTTAGCTCTCCATTTGTATTTTCACTATAACCTTTAGGAGCTTTTGTTTTATGTTTCTGTCTAAACTGTGTAAATATGGATGAAACTCTGGGGTGGGGGCGCTGTTGTTTTTAATTATTGTCATTTTTCTGTTGCATGTGAAGAACTTTCTGCTACATCTCGATTGTATGAAAAGTGCTTTACAAATAAAGTTTGAATGATTGATAAGAACAGATTATAACAGGAGCAGAACCTTCCTCCACAAGAGCAGTGTCCTCCCCTCTTTACGTTTACTCAGATACTCTGTGTTTTGTTCCAGATCCAGAACCAGCTGCCCGGAGCCATCTTCCCCTACGTGTTCTACCCCGTCAAACTGCCCAAGTCCATTGTTATGGAGACAGGTCTGTGCTAAATCTTCTGCACAAAACTGTGTTTTCTTCATAATGTGACCTGGAGAAATCTGATATATGTGCTTATTTATTTGATCTTTTTGTTCAGAACCGAAGCCTTTGACTGACATCAGCATCGTGACCAGAGCAGCCGGACACTCCGATATCTCCAGAATCAAGTATGTGAGATTTGCCATTAAAGCTGCAATATGTAACATTTTAGCCATATAATTCATTAAAATATAAAGTCATTTTGGGTTTTTTTGCCCTAAAAACATGACTCTGACTCTTATTTGTCCTGGAAGAGCGCCTCCTACTTTCATGGAACTGTTGTTAATTAATTAATTTATTTATTTATTTAATAGGGACAGTGCATATTAATGAACATCTACGATGTTACAGTGTAAATATGACAGATTATAGCAAAAAATGCAAATTTCCAAAATAATAATATGAATACGTAATGAATACAGGTGGAGGGGCAGCTAAAATAAAAATTGTAAAAATGCACAATTATGTTGTAATACGTTGAGGTCTTGGGTTTAGTCAATAATAGAAAATATCAAGTTCAGCATTTGTGCATTTCCCTTTTGGATTTTCCATGGTAAAGTTCAATGTAAATAATAGAGAAAACAGGCCCTTGCCCCCAGCTGCAAGTCTGACATCATCACATATCACTAGAATCTACAAACCACCTAAAGTCAACGGCGTAAAACATGTTTCATGTGAATACGCCCAATAATTTCAGAGATAAGAACCATAAAACAGGTCAAAAATTCCAGAATGTGACTAGCGGCACTTTATTACAATACCAAAGTCTGTGTGTTTGTCGTAGGTATTTCGTGGTGTTGATTCAGGAGATGGATCTAAAACTGGACCTGGGTTTCCTGTACGCCATCATAGACCTGCTCACTCCGGAGAACGCCAGTGCTGTCACCACGGAGCAGGAGGTACTGTCTGTTCCCGTGGATTAGGTCCGAGCGCGGCATCAGGTTTAAATGCAGATCCAGTTTGAGTCATGTGTAGTTGTCGGTGATACGATTGAGGGTTTTTCATCGACAGTTTCACAGCCAATCCTCTGTCAGGAAAAGTGTTTAGATTTCAGATTTGGGAGGCTTAATTGATCCTTTTTGTGTCAAATTATATTTTTTAAGTCCTTCAGTTCAGTGTAATTTTGTATAACCCCAAATTTAAACCAGGATTAAACCAGGACTCTGCCAAGGAGTAAACTAGGATTAAACAAGGTCTAAGCCAAGACTGAAGCGGGTCTAAAGTAGAACTGAACCAGGACTAAATGAGCAGGACCACACCTCAGCCGCCCTCGCCTCCTCTCCAGCGAATCACAGCTCACTTCTGCCACGCCTCAATTTCCCAGAAGCCTATTTGTAGCAGCCTATCCCGGTGACCCAGTTCATTCTGAATAACTCGACCCCACACTCCCGACCACAATCTGTTCACTTCCAGACATAAGACGCCTACGAGGGGGGGTCCCATTCCTGCTGGGCCATGTGGAGATTGAGACTGAACCCCCACCCTGAGTCTCAACCCGGCCGACCCGCCTCGTCTCCATATAATAAACGGTTTTCGCTTCGGACATGTGTTGTTAGCGTGGTCCTTGCTAGTGAAACCAGGATTAAATCAGGACTAACCCATGACTAAAACAATAGCACAAAATGAGGTCTAAACTTGGACTAATATTGTTTTTTTGTTGTTGTTTTTTTGTTTACACATTGCCCAAGCCTGATCCAAATGTGGTTTCCATGTGTTTCCTGCAGGTGGAGTTGTTTGAGAAGGACATCGAGTACATAAAGACTGAGCTGAACCACGGCTCTGCTGCAGATAACTCTCCCATCAGTCTGTTTGAATACTTCCACATCTCCCCCATCAAGGTCTGTGTTCTGCACCGTTTTAGGTCAATCATGGATTTGGGTCAATGACTTTTTCAGATATTTCCAGTGTCAGGAGCATAAATCTGTGTTTAACATTTATATGAAGCATTTTGAGTGTAAAATGTCATGTGGTGTGACTGAAATAACCTTAAAATAGTTTTATTTTCTAAAACATAGTTGGGATATTAATGTAAGTTCTGAGTAATATGATGTGTATAGAAACAAACTGCTGTGTTTCTTTAGATTTTTAATGCATATTGATATTTTCTTTTGCTGTTCAATATGACAGTCGCCTGCTTGTGTTTAATGAACAAACTACTGCCCTGGAAAATGCATCAAATGAAGAGAAACGCCTAAAGAACCATTCACCCAAGTTGACTTTGTCTGTTATTAAACTCCAGCCATAGAATTCCTGCTGTTATTAGTCGCACCACATGACATTTTAACACTTTAAATATGAAAACATGCAGAATAACTCAGGATTTCTGAAAAATAATTTGGTTCCATGGAGGTCAGAGGTGCTACAGAAATGTGGTGAATTGTTATGAAATTTGAAGCTTTTTAACTGAGGAAATTGCATTTGGACAGCGTCATGTCATTGGCCCAATTATAAGCTCCTTTTTGACACTCAAAAGCACTTTACAGAAGCTGAGGCATAAGTACATTAGGGCAGGAGCGTATCATAGTGTTCATTATGTATTTTCTTTTGAGGAAAATTAAGTTTTTCTTAGTTTTTCAATGCAATAAAAAACAAAATGACAATCACCATCATTAAAGGGTCTATATTCTACACAAAATCTCTACTCTTGTGAGCATTAAGCCATGTTAGAATGTTGTTTCCTCCTCAAAAACAGACCTGGAGTTGACTTTTGTTTCATTCACACATGTGTAACCCTAAATTATTCAGTCTGTGTTAGTTTCAGAGCGTAAATATGCAGGTTTGTGTGTTAAATATGTGTGAATGAAACAAAACACAACTCCATATGTATTGTATTTGTTTTGAGGTAACAGCATTTTAACATCAATCAGAAAACAGTGTAATATGGGCACTTTAAACAAATATTATAAATGCCACCTTCAGCATCAATTCAATCATTTTCTCTTTTGCATTATGATACAAAAATTAGTCCTGGTAATACAATTAAAAGTGCAAACGCGGTGCGACTGTGCCACTGCCTGATGTTTCAGATGTTGTTTTCTCAGATGCACCTGAGCTTCTCTCTGAGCACAGGAGGAGAGGACGGTCTGAAGGAGAAAAGGGACAAAGAGCTGATCCCTGTGCAGAGTCTGAACCTGCTGCTGAAGAGTATCGGAGCCACACTCACCGACGTGCAGGACGTGGTCTTCAAGTACGTACGAACTCACAATACTCACTGATACTGGAAAATACTGTGACATGTAATATCCATATTTTAACGTACCTATAAGTTTATGTTAAAACAAATAAGTACATACCTCAATTTACTGGTAGTGTTAATAAAATTTCAAACTCAATTTCAATACTAAGGAATAGACTCGGGATGGCGAAAACTAAAAAAAATTATGACCGACCACCGAGCCTCTTTAACTGGTTAAAATCGGTCCGTTTAAAATCTATTCTAAATCGAATCGCTATTTGAAATAGCAGCCATTTGGACTCGAGCTGCGCTGCCGCCGCCTCTCACACACGACAGTGTTGAAGATAAAGGTGTTAGTCAAGTGTTAGAAGCTCATTTGAAACATCACCATGGCTCATTTCAGAAAATGACTGAAGAGACGTTGTTTATAAACTGTGTCTGTCAACGCAGCACATGAAGTATTTATACACAGACACGATGTAAGGCTCAGTTTAACCCAGCAGTCATGACTTTAGTCCACAATATGCACAAAACTGTGAGGATAAAACGGCAAAACATCCAACAGTCGTCTACACAACAAAAGCACTTCTGTGGAAACTCAAATTACAGCTCATAGCAGCACTAAAGCTGGAGAGATAAACAGAAACACAGAGAAAGCACTCGACGGTGCAGAGTTAGCATGTTTAGCATAGTTAGCACAGTGGGTTGGATTTTTTCACCTGTAGACGAGGCTTGAGGGTGTCACATTTTGAGGTTCACATCATTGATGATGTGAACCTCGCGTCTTGAGCAATGAGACCTCACGCCACATGAAATGTGTTATGCAGGGTTCCATTTAACCGAGAGTCAAAAAAGGTTGTCCGGTTAACATCCCTAGAATAGACTTGATACTCAATATGATTCCAATACCAAGATGATGATGGAAAACTCTGTTTAGACAATAGAATGTGATTTTTAGCATTAAATGGTAGCACTTTGTTTTTTATGCATATGTGTCCTTAGAGCTGGGCGGTATGACCAAAAATTGATATCACGGTATTTTTTAAATTATCACGGTATCACGGTATTTAACGGTATTTTTGTCTTTGGCTAAATGGAGTGTGATAGAGTTGGTAATATCATTCCAACGTTTGCTTTTCTTGTCATAGACGGTCCCTTTAGACGGAGAATACGAAGATTGCATGAAAGTAAAATCTGCATCTTCTCCCCAATCTCTGCGTAATGTTGGCAGTGCAGCACAAAACACTACACAGACGTCCCTGGTAGGCGCGTTTGCTAAAGGGACCGTCTGTGTAGTGTTTGTGACACGGCTCCGTTTTTCGGCGAGCGGGAGTGCGCGGAGCCGTGCCGGGCGAAAAGGTGAAGAGCGGGGCTGCGCGCACCCGCGCTCTCGCTCGGGCGCGGCTCCACGCAGCTCTTCACCTCGCGGGACTGCGCGGAGCCGCGCCCGAGCGAGAGCGCGGGTGCGCGCAGCCCCGCTCTTCACCTTTTCGCCCGGGCACGGCTCCGCGCACTCCCGCTCTCCGAAAAAGGGAGCCTGTGTCTGTCATTTTCTTCGTCCATGCTCACCACTCAACTCGCTATCCTTACCTGGCTTGTTGGCTTGTTTGGTGTAACACTGAAAAACAGCCCCCGCTCAATCTACCGCTGTGCAACGTTCCGCCGCTCTGTGTTGCCGACATATGCGCGCACACACGGTATGGCGGTAAATAAAAAATTCATATCATAAAAATAAAAATTACCGGTATACCGGTTCAAACGGTATACCGCCCAGCCCTATGTGTCCTTATATCTGTGTAATCCCTGAGAGGTCCAGGTAGGTTCCATAGTGGTCCATGGGCGTGTACTCGTCTGTATGCTCTTTTATTTGTACTGATACAACTCAAGATCATTCTAAATCTGTTCAGGACCCTGGGCCGCACAGAAAGAACGCTCCTCAATTTTCCACATCCCAAATAGAGCTCGTAAACATCCACACGAAACGCTCACGAACATTAAACCGGTCTGTGGCGCAATGAAGCTTGGGACCGCTGATCTAAACTGTCTCTGTTTCAGACTGGCCTTTTTCGAGCTGAAGTTCATGTTCTGCACCACACAGCAGCTGCAGTGGGAGGTGATCCGGCACTATTCCAAACAGGTAACACAGTCGGCACAACTAAATTAATACCTCAACTTTTAATTTAACTAAATATTCAATATTTTGCAAAAAAAAATGAGATGTCAGAAGTGGACAACCAACTGAATTTTACATTGAATATACAATTCACAGCCAAAATATTAAAATATCTGTCTTTATTTCCCAATACAGGAATTTTCAATGCTACTAACTCCTATTAAACTGCATCATAAGTAATTCCTGGGTGTCAGAGTGATGAAAATGCCATAGCAATTAAGAATTTTAAAGTCAGAAGTACTCAAAATGGCATCAGTAAACAGGACGCTGAACCCAGTGTAATGTATTTTTGTTTCCAGGCCATAAAGCAGATGTATGTGCTGGTGCTGGGGCTGGACGTCCTGGGGAATCCTTTCGGTTTGATCCGGGGTCTGTCCGAGGGAGTGGAGGCGTTCTTCTATGAGCCCTGGCAGGTACAGACTCTACATCAGCGCCTTTAGACGGTTCACATGAGTCCAGCGCTCAAAATTTTCCAATTAAAAGCATGTGTCTGTTCTAACTGTGGTGTGGGGTTCCTCAGGGAGCGATCCAGGGGCCCGAGGAGTTTGTGGAGGGCATGGCTCTGGGGGTCAAGGCTCTGGTGGGAGGAGCTGTTGGTGAGTGGGTCCACGTTCATTAACATTATTATTACAAATGAAACGGAAAACGCGCTCCCAAGTTCTCGTAGAGGTGCAGACGCAAGAAACGGCAACGTCAGAGTGATAAAATGCGTCGCACACTCAGATGGCCGATGCCTAAATTCACTTATTTTTAATTTTTAGATAATGTTTTGGCAAAAAACCTTCATGAGATAATTTCTTTCTCATTTTGGAACACAGTAGAATGAATTATTACTCCTATTATCGTAAATAATAACACTTAATAGAGTACAGAGCAATAATTTAACACCTGTAATGTTCAAAAAGAGATTAAAGTATGCAAATAGTATCTTTTATTTTACAGCTAAAGTAAACATGTACACACCAATCATAAAGTTTTATTTTTTTCTTACACAGTTAACAATTCAAAGCTAATATTAACAGTTAAAAGCAAATATTCTATCTTTTGAATGGTGAAAAATACTCAGAACGATGCCTTATAAACAGGAAGCTCAGATCCTCGGATTCATAGCGTGGTCGAGGTGTGGAGTACTGGAGTATTTTTTGAGTACTGGAGTATTTTTAAGCCTGTAGGAGCACATGATTGAGTGGAATCTGCACTAACTATAAGTGGAAATTACATAAAGTAGGAAAAAAAACCCCCAAAAGAACCATGTTTGACCTGTGCTTCCTGCATGTTCCTCCAGGGGGCATCGCCGGAGCCGCCTCCAGGATCACAGGGGCCATGGCCAAAGGCGTGGCAGCCATCACCATGGACGAGGAGTATCAGCAGAAGAGACGAGAGACCATGAACAAGCAGCCCAGCGGCCTGAGGGAGGGGCTGGCCCGGGGCGGCAAGGGGCTCGTCTCTGTGAGGAAACTTGACACGATACAGGACACACGGGGGCTTTAGCTGGAGTCAGGTCATAGCCGCCTCTAACTTCACTCATTTTGGTTCTTTTCAAAGACGGTAAATGTAAATTGGACACGTTTGGGCTGTGAGACGTCCTTAGAAGTGTCACAGATCAGCTGTTACTTCCCGAGGCCTGGTCAGATTGAGCGACCCGTGAGCCTCAGACGTTCTGCTGAAACTCACTATAACCTGAATAACACCACACTGCATTGTGATACAGACCTGAAGTGAATGTTTTAGAGAGCGTTTACACTGCAACGAATCACCGTATCAGCGTGTTGGAAACGATTTTTCGTCCACACACAGAAACGCTCGTCACAGGACTAGGCCGGCACCACGTGGAGCGGAGCGTTGTATTTGAAGTCGCCGTAGTTCAGGGTGTCCTTTTTTTGAACGTTTTTCATTGAGGGCCGATCGAGGGTCATCGACATGTGGTCAAAACTGAGCGTAATTCAAATCTGTGCATTTGTAACAGGTTTAAATGAGTCCAGACCGTGGACCGACAATGTTTCGCGTTTGTCTCGGGTTTGTTTAAACTTTTCCGCAATAGCGTCGCATGTCCGATGCCACGAACCCAGAGAATCCGGAAGGCGTAAGTCACAGTGACGCGGTCGAATAAGAACAGCAGCTAGAGCCTCGACGTCAAGGTATTAAAGGAAAGTGGCTCTTTAAGGTGTGTTAAATGCACCAGCCTAAATGACCCACTGTACTCACCTCATGTTTCTGACTCTTACTTCAAAAATGTTTCTGTATGTGGACCCTCTGGAGTAGCATGTCTCCTAAATGTGTCTTTGAAAAGAACATAAATTAGTGATTAGCAGATTGTAGCATGGGAATATTCTATAAATAATTATTAGGTCTGAAATGTATAGATTATTAATTGAAAACATTTGAATTAGTAATAAGTAATAATGTATTGTGAGGATTTTTTCGCTATTGTCTGCTGTTTTTTCCAGGGCTTTGTCAGCGGAATCACAGGAATCGTCACTAAACCCATCAAAGGCAAGTTCAGTGTACACGTTTCGCCGCTGAACGTCCTTTACAGTCATCGCTGTTTATTGTGTGTGTTTTATTTGACATGTTTTTTAATCTCTTGTCCCTGTGTGCTGCTCCTGTCCAGGCGCTCAGAAGGAGGGGGCGGCCGGCTTCTTTAAGGGCGTGGGGAAAGGGCTGGTGGGAGCCGTGGCCCGTCCCACCGGAGGCATCATCGACATGGCCTCCAGCACCTTCCAGGGCATCAAGAGGTCAGACATCACCAGACGAACGCGGAAAGATCAACCACATCATCACCAGACCGTCACAAACCTCCGCCAAACTAAAACTATAACCAACCCGGCCCACCTTTGTTTAACATGTTCTCAGTTCCCACGTTTACATGAAAGAGCTTTAATTTCGAATAAAACTATAAAATAATAATTCCAATTCCAATAACACTTAATTCCTAATGAACATGAGTCGGAATTAAACTTAATTCTGAAGTAAGTGGGTGGTTTATTCCGATTTTAAAGCCAAATTAATGTATTCCTCATTCATATAAATGGTTATTCCTCTTCAAAATAATCCCGGTGGTTGGTGCTCGTTGGGTCGTCCTTCTGATCCGGCTCCTCCAGTC
>CM060661.1:4822579-5182579 GCA_030686955.1 Odontamblyopus rebecca | reverse complement strand
CTGCTTTTTTTTTTTAGCTTTACTTGTATTTAATGTAGTTTGTTAACTTTATTTTTCTGACTCTGCCTGTGCAAAGTAGCGCTCATTCTTTAACACTACCACTCAAACACACTTATGAATGAATATTGTGTTTTTATCCCTTCAGGGGCATCTTTTTCGTGACAAAGGGCACGTTCGGGCAGCTGACGTGTGAGTGGCAGTATCTGTTCGAGGAGTTCACCAAAGACCCAATGATCGTGGAGGATCGCAGACTGCGCATCGAAGCCAAGGTCCAACTTTTAAGCAGATCACCTGACTGAGACTGAAATCTGAACTGATGAAGCCACACGAGAACATTTCAGAACATGTTTGTGGAGGTTTAAAGTACAGGGTTAGCAGCTTTTACACAGAACAAGACCCCGGGGAGACACAGGGAGGGCATCACACAGGGAGGGCATCTGACACACAGGGACAAGTTTGTAGAGGTGTAAACTACAGGGTTAGTAGATTTGAGACAGAATTGCCACGTTTACCTGAGAGTTTTAATTCGGAGTGAACATAATTTAAGACTGAATAAAAATGAATCCACTTTAAAAAGACCATGTAAACACTTAATTCCTAATGAAAAAGATTATTCGGGAGTAAACTTAATTCCAAAGTAAGTGGTTGGTTTATTCCCATTTTTAAGGCCAAATGAATTTCTTCCTGGATCATTGTCATGGAATAAAATCACAAACCAGTGATAAATCTTACAGTTTTACATTAAACCAGTCTCTTCCCCATTGAGATTAAAACCACCTGAGTCAGTCTTTTCATTTTTACGTGCCACGGAGGACAGGGCTGGAGTCTGCTAAGGCCCTACTGAGGGCAGCCATACACTCTCAGATGTCCTGCCCCTTCTTCTGCAGCACGTCCCTTTATTTCCTCTCATCAAATCAATCATATCAGTACAAAGCATAGTCAGAGAATACCTAGTTTACAACATAGTGAATACATAGGTTACAACATAGTGAAGTATATCATGGCTTTGTTTTACATTTGTGAGATAAGCTATAAGTTACGACCTGTGAACCGTCTGCAAGGAGGGAAAAGGTCATAAGAGGTCATGCATCTGGTCTCTCAGAGCAGATAGCACATTCCTTTTTAACAAAGAACTCTTGGTACTCTGAAATCACCTTTTAACCACATGTACATTTTAATAACTTCAACATTATAAGCATTTTATTCTAACATTTTACCCCCTGTTTATTAAAATTACATCATATAAGATCAGAACATGAGCCTTCTATATCAATAACTTTAGCACATGTCGCCATAAAAATGTGTAAAATCGTACACTCGGGGATAATGTTGGCTTTTAGTCATTTTACCTGTGTTTCAGTTTGTCTATTTGTGTTCAAAGTCTAGGTCTGGGCTGTCCTTGTCAGAGTCAAAAGTTAAGGTATCTGTTAAGAGAAGTTGAAACTCCTCATTATTTAAGGTCATTGTACTCTGAATAGACTTTTGCATTAGTGCTTTGAAGATTGGAATACAACAACATCCACACACTAGAAGCAAAAGTGCACACATTATTAAGGAGGTTAATATAGTTGCTGCCAATTTCCTGTATCGGCCAAATATATCAAACCAACTGTACCATGAATCAAAATTTCCTCCCTGATCTTTAGCTTGAGCCAATTCCTCTTTGAGGGGTGGAAACTCTGTCATGTATTTCAGACCAATTTCCAGCAGAGTCTGGAATAAAGGTACAACAGTGTTCAGAACCAAATTTAGTACAGATTCCTCCATCTGATGCAAACAGGAAATCTAGAGAGAGCTGGTGTAACATCAGCATTTCTCTCATAGCTTTACGTTCTGGATCATCACGGAGTTGAGTAGTAATATCATCTAGTATACCAGTTATGTTTTCTAACGCCCACCATACGTCGTTCATTCTTTTTCCGAGATACGCTGTTCCGTAATTTGGTAAGAGTGTCATAAAAAACCCTCTTGTGCCACTTATCAGTGGGGTATGGGTGTTAGATTGCTTTGGCGGTGTGTATGCCCTTTTTACCTTGTTGTAGTGCGGGTTTTGGTCAGTTGAGACTAATTGGAAAACTGTTGGTTGGAGAGAAGCTAAATAACAGCCTCCACACCAGTCTGGTGGCAGGATGAGGTGAGCAGTTTTCCCACACATCCATACCGCTCCTACAGGAGCTGGAATGGCCCAGATGGGTACATTAAGTCTAGTCCAGTCGGCTGGCAGCCCAACTAAGTTTAGGTCTTTAGCTACCTGCGTCAAATTAAATGTGAATATGCCTATTGTGGGTCCAACTGTTTTACCTCTGTGGGTAAGAGGCAGTGCATACCATGGCCCCCCCTTATAGGCTGTGGTTCTCCATCCGGGGACTGGGAGCTCTTTACGACCTCGAGTGTTCCCCACCCACTGGAAACCCCTGTCACATTCTCTGGTCACTGTCAGTCCGGGGAACTCGGGTCCCTTTCTAACCTGGACACCTTTCCATATGGTCTGGTTAGTGTTGTCAGTCCACTTAGCTGGATCCTCCAGTCTGAGGCATTTGTCAAATAACCATCACATAGAGGCAGTTTAACACTGCGTTCGCATCGACCAGTACCCTGCCAGTGCACAAAACATGTCTTTAGCTGAAAGAGGGACAGGTGTAAACACCGGTACCTCATTGGCATGGTGAGGGATAAGGGAACAGATATAACAGTCCTTTGTAATGTTAAGGTGTTGTGCTGTTATGTTCATGAGGTTAAACCATTTATTATTTAGTATGTGATGTACTTGATGTGGATTTATCACTTCTCTACGAGTAAGTATATATCGTTTATGCATCAATACTTGGGTCAATTCTGTCTTGTCTTTTTTTGTCATTTCAGTCGTAGGATGTGTCACAGTCTCAGAGACAGTGGAGTCGTGGTATTTTGTTTGTTTGAACAGTGTAATCACAAACAAATCAGTGTGTGTATTTTTTTTATATATAAAAAAACATTATTGCTATGTACACCATGAATAAAATTATGACAAATAACACCTTATTTAACCATTTTAACTGGGTGTTTTGTGGTTGTTTTACTTCTCTTTTCTCAGACAGTTGCTTCTCCCTTGGGATGAATGGAGCTGTCATCTTTTTCAGTGCCCGAGGTTAACTTCCTCGTAAGAACACCGTTGGAGTGAACAGTTGTTTACCTACTGCTCACTCTTGATGTGGAGTCCTGGTCTATGATGTAATCTAGGGAGGTCTCTGAAGGCCTGAGTCAGAGATGTCCTGAGTCTAGGAGGTCTTGGAGATCTCTGAAGGCCTGAGTCAGAGATGTCCTGAGTCTAGGAGGTCTTGGAGATCTCGGCGTCCTGCGTCTGGGAGGTCTTGGAGGCTGGGTCTGGATCTGTCAGGTCCAACTGGTTCCTCAACTTACAGTGTGATTGATGAATCCAGGTGGCTTTGCCCTCGACCTTTACTGCAGTGGGTGTAGCCAAGATGACTCGGTCACGGTCCCTCCCACCTTGGACTGGTCCAATTCTTCCTCTTTAGAGTCTTTATAAACACGTGGTCTCCTGGTTTTGCCGTGTTGCCCTGTAGAGAAATAGTTCCTTCTGGCAGTTTATTGCTGTTTACAACATCTCTTGTTAACAGGGTTTTTCTCATATAGTCAATAAGATCTTGATCAGAGTCTGGTTGATCTATTGTCTTTAATTGTAAATCCGGAATAGTATACGGTCTTCCATATAGTATTTCAAATGGGCTCAACGTATGTCCTTCTGCTGGCAAAATATGCATGTTTAGTTTAACTAGTTCAATGCAATCAGGCCATGGTCTGTTGGTTTCCTTCATTGTCTTGACCAACTTGTTTTTTATTGTCCCATTCGTCCTCTCCACTAGGCCTGCTGACTGTGGGTGATATACACAGTGTCTCTTCAGATCTATGTTAAATCTCTCCCCTATCTTTGTGATGACTTCATTAACAAAATGGGTTCCGTTATCTGATCTTATAACTTTTGGAATGCCAAATGTGGGAATTATGCTCTTGCATATTGCTTTCGCCACCGTTAGTGCATCCGGTTTAGCTGTTGGGAATATTTCCACCCATTTGGAGAATGCGTCTATAATCACTAGACAATACTCTACACCTTTAGATTTCGTTAATTGAATGAAATCCATGTGTAGTGTATGGAAAGGATGTTCTGGATTAGGGAAAGCTCCTCTTTTAGGTCTCAGCTGTCCCTGTGCATTATTTTTAATACAGATTAGGCATTGTTTACAAAAAATTTTTGAATATGTATTAAAGCCTATTGTATTATAATGCTTTTTCCACCATATCAATCATACCCCTGTTGACACATGACATAGTCCATGCGTCAATCTACAAGCCCAATTAAATAATGATTTTGGTAGCCATGGTTTATCAGCAGGGCCTACATATAGGTTATTTTTTATTGTAGCTCCTTTCCCTATCCAGGCATCTCTCTCAGATTTGGGAGCATTTTGTTGATAATTTAACAACAAATTTTCGTCTTGATTCGTTATTTCTTCTGAATGTAACATCTGTGTGCTTTGTGCCACAGCTTTAGCTGCGGTATCTGCTAATCTGTTGCCTACCGAGATAGGATCTGTGTTTGATTTGTGTGCTTCACATTTGCAGATGGCTAGCCTTTTAGGTAATTTTTATGGCTTCTAAAAGATTTTCTAGTAGGACTTTATGTGCCACTGTTTTGCCGCTGGATGTTTTAAAACCTCTTCTGGCCCATTGTGTACAGAAGTGATGTGTTGATCCATAAGTATATTGACTATCTGTCCATATGGTCAACTCTTCATCTTTGAACAATTTACAAGCTTCCGTGACTGCTATTAATTCTGCAGCCTGTGCTGATAAGTTTGAAGGTAGTTTCATTTGTTTTAAAATTTTATCCATAGTAGTAATGGCATATCCTACTTGATTTTGGCCTATCTTGTTCTTACTTGCTGAGCCATCTACAAATACTATTGCACCTGCATTCAGTGGAGTATCTTGTAAGTCAGGTCGGGGTTTGTGTATTATTTCAGTTTCTTTTATGCAATCGTGTTTCTGCCCATCCTCCGGCAGGGGGAGGAGTGTGGCAGGGTTTAACGCACTGCACCTCTCTATGGTTAAGTGTGGTTGTGATAATAGCACTGTCATGCACATTAAATGTCGTGCAGGTGACAAAAATGCCATATTGGTTTGCATTAAAAGCGCTGATACGGTATGTGAAACCTTAAGGGTCAGCGGGTGAAACAGAACCACTTCTGCTGACTCCTGTATGGCCATTGCAGCAGCTATCACTGCCTGTACACAAGGTGGTGTGGCTCTAGCTACAGGATCTAATTGTTTTGAGTAATAGGCTACTGGTCTTAGTTTTGAGCCATATTTTTGCATTAACACTGAAGTCATAAACCCATTTCGAGTATCACATGTTTGAATGAAAGGTTTTGTGTAATCAGGAAGTGCCAGTACAGTGGTAGTTGCCAATGCCTGTTTCAATTTACAGAAGGCTGTTTCTGCTCTCTGCTGTCCAATGTATATGATCTGTCATTGTCATTGGAGTCTCATAAATTAGATTTTGTAAGGGTCGGACCATTTCTGCGTAATCTACAACCCATGCTCTGCAATAATTACAGAGGCCTAAAACGACATCATCTGTTTTTTGTGAGTGGTTTTGGGGCAGCTAAAATGGTTGCTTTTCTGGATTCACAGATGGTTCTGCCCTCTGAAGTGAGATTGTGGCCTAAATATTTCACTTCTTTTCTCCATAGTTGTAATTTATCACGGCTCACTTTATTGCCTGTTTGGCCTAGGTATTCAAGTAAGGCTAATGTATCTTGTTTGCATTTTTCCTGATCTGCATTCGTCACTAAGATGTCATCTACATAGACAATAATTTGGCTATCATTTTTTGGGTTAAAACCACTTAGGCAATTTGCAATGTTTTGAGAAAACACTGTGGGAGAAATAGCCAATCCTTGTGGGAGTCGAGCAAAGGTATATTTCTGGCCTTTATAAGTGAATCCAAACCAATCTTGACTCTCTTTTGCAACTGGAATGCTGAAAAAGGCGTTTGCTAAGTCTATAACTGAGAAGAATTTGCTTTCTGGGTTAATAGAATTTAATAAAGTGTGCGGATTAGGCACATTTGGCGTAGTCTGTTGCATTGCATCATTTACTGCACGTAGATCTTGAATCATTCTCCACGGGAGTGGTGGAGCTTTTTTATTGGAAAAATTGGTGTATTGCATTTAGCCTCTGGGCATGGAATTATTACACCTGCCTTTTAAATCTTCTATTACTGGTTCTATCCCTTTTTCTGCATCTGGTTTTAGGGGATATTGTTTAATTCTTGGCCTAAACTCAGTTTTGCCTGTGATTTTTACAGGTTGGGCACCATGCATTAGACCTACATCTGCTGGGCCTGTGCTCCACACTTTTTGTGAGATCTGTTCTAAAGCTTCATTTTCTTCTGGAGTTAGCAACTGAATGTTTCTGCATCTACATGTCATATTTCACAGTCTATTCCTCCTCTGTCAAATGTGTCTGTGGTTTTGTTGTCACTCTATAATGTAGTTTTTCCTTTTCCATCTAGTACTCAGGCTTTTTTCTACACTAGGATCTTCAGTTTCAGTCCAGTCTGTAATTGAACGTACATGTCTCATATTTATTGCATTGTCTCTCCATTCGTCATTTTTCCATTTTGTCAGTGACACGTGTCTTGTGTATGGGGACTGCATTAGTCTAGTCACAGTTTCAGTTACATTTATGTCACAGAAGGAACACCCATCTTTGGCATAAATGTAAGGTAAGGTCACGCTTTGGGGACCTAATTTGTGCACTTCGTCATTATAGGGTTGGTCTGGTCCTGGGGTGCGTTTGTACCTAAGTGTACAATGTAATTCGTCTCTTTCTTTTCTGTCATACTCCCCCTGTATCATCCCTTCTGCTATCTCTATAAGTGATTTAGCAGTTTGTTGTAGATCCTTCTCTGGGAGATCTAAACTCCACCAATAGTGGAGGGCCCCTGTGCTCTCAACGGGGTGGACCCCTGTGTAATTCAGGGCATCTGCTTTGATTATCATTAGACGTCCTCTGGCGTAGGAAGCAATGCTAAACCTAACATTAATATTAGATCTCTGCCTAAGAGATTATGTGGACATCTTGGTGATAATACTACTTCTAACTGTAGTCTCGGCTCTGCTGCTGTCAAACTAAACCCTATTGGGGTACTTATTTTTTGGGATTGTATATTGCCATTTGCTGAAATAATTCTTATAGTTTTATTTGAGGGCGTAAATGGCTTTTGTGTCTCTCATAACAGTTCTTTCTGCACCTGTGTCTACCAAGAACAACATAGGTTGCCCATTCACATAAATCGTCATTTCTGTTGGTTTCGCCCTGTAATCTATCTCATTAAATGACAGATACATTTCTGCACTTTGGGGATCTTCTTCCTCTCCTGTGTTATTTTGAATCTGTATTTCTGTAGGCATAGGTCTTTCAGCCACGTGTATTTCTTTTTGGTTTATTACTTTCCCTCTTCTGTCTTCCTGACATTTATCCTTGTATTTCTTATCTAGTCATGCTCTACTGGGCTTCTGTCTTTGATTCTCTCTTTCACTCTCTTCCTCTCCTTCACTGCTACTATCTTCTCCTCTCAGCCTACAGTTTCTAGCAAGATGTCCTCTCTTGTGGCATATAAAACATCTGCCCTCCTCCTTATCTCTTTCCTGCTTATCATTTCCTTTGTATCTTTGTTCAGCTTTTTTATATTGTTTTTTTCTTTTTTTTCTAAGACATACGTCTCTATTCCCGATTCAGAAATAAGCACTTTGTTTGCTTGCTGCATTTTCTTTTTCTGCACTACACCCTCAGCGTGTATTGCATATGTCATAAATCTGTCAATGTTGCTGTAGGAAAGCCTACGTACGTCTTTTTGGAGCCAGTTTTTAATTGGTTCTTTAAGTCCTCCTAATATAGCCATTTTTAGTTGTTGTTGATAAGGCCCATTAACATCTGCATTCTCTGTGATGCCACTGTTTGCTTTAAACACTTCTGTCATTCGGACCTGAAATTCCTGCACCGTTTCCCCATCTTTCTGTTTGGTGTTTTGGATTTTATTATAATCTGCTCTACGCTGAAACTGTGTACGCATCCTAGCGAACACTCCATTTGCATGGTCTAGAACAGGTACTATTTCTGCTGCGGGAATCACACGTCTTCCATTTCCGTGAGGTTGAGTTGGGTCAAAATCTCCTCTAACTAAAGCCCATTTATGCCCTAAATGCAACATTAGAACTCGTTGACACTCCATCGCGTCCAGGCCATAAGAATTGATCAGATCTTTTAAGTCTGAAATGCATGTTTCTATGTCAGCTTCAGCTCTAGTAACGCCTTCCAATGCTATTTTATAAGTCTGCTACAGCCCATGGTCTGTAAACCTGTATCGTTGCCCCCTGTGTGTGCGGGTCTGGAAGCGAAATTAAAGGATACCCTTCAGCTATTTCTTCTTCTTTCGTGGGACAATCTATTTGAAGCCATGTCTGGTCTGTGGCATATTTACCTTGACCTGTCATCTCTGTCTTACTTCTGGTACGGTGTGATATAGGAGACGGAAATGGCCAGGGGGGTGGAGTTTTTGTATCATATGCGGGTGGAGGGCTCTGCTGGGCCTCTGGGGCAGTGGGAGGAGCCCAAAATGGGTTTTGGCTGGCTTGTTTTTTTCGTACTACTCCTATTTCTGGAAGTTTTGGATAAACCCCCAAGGTCCTAAACTCCTCCTTCTTTTCTTTCTCACCCAATTCCTCATTTTCACCTTGTTCCTCACCACCCTCTGCCTGCTCTGCCTGTAGAGGGCGCTTTGCACCACTGTGCCATCATTGCCCTCCGGACGAGAGACACAGTTAATGCAGTTGTCTTTTTAGTGTTAACATTTTACGCTTTTACTTTCTGCTATCCATAGTCTAGCTGTAGTTACCTGTTTACCAGGTGTATATTTTGTCTTTCCTTTAAATTGATCATGAATTGATAAGTTCAACATTAACTGACTTAATTTAATTTCATCAAGAGTTCCATCAAAAATTATATTTTACTTTCCATTTTTTTAGGAATTTGCAACTCTCTGGATAAATTCGCTTCCATATATTCCGAATCTGTTTCTATTTTTACTGTTTTTTCTGCCATGTTGTACTATGTGTTTTAGGTCTGCTTACTGTTGATCTCCTGGAATCTTCTCTGTGTTTTATGACAAGCTTCTACCACAATGGGCGGTCATAAACTTGGTGTTAATTCACACACCGAGAAGGACACTGGATCAATTTTCAGCACACCATCAACCTATGTCCTTAATGAGATTCAACCTTGATACACCTTAACAGTGTTCAATTTGAATCCCCATTCAACAGCTCATTCAACAGTTCATTCATACTCTATACTAGATTCATCTCTAGTTCTGCATAACTTCACTCTTTAGAAGTTAAATTTCTGACCTCAGGTGTTATAACTGGCTCTGGTCGTCCGGGTCCTTCCACGAAGAGGATGCCCAACAGGGGTTGCCGTCGAGAAAAGACGGATTTCTCAGCTCAATGCTGGGTGCGCGCACACTTCCAATCTCTGTTGTTCACCCTCCAGCAGAAGCACCGATCCGGCTCGTACTGGACCATTTACTGTCATGGAATAAAATCACAAACCAGTGATAAATCTTACAGTTTTACATTAAACCAGTCTCTTCCCCATTGAGATTAAAACCACCTGAGTCAGTCTTTTCATTTTTACGTGCCACGGAGGACAGGGCTGGAGTCTGCTAAGGCCCTACTGAGGGCATCCATACACTCTCAGATGTCCTGCCCCTTCTTCTGCAGCACGTCCCTTTATTTCCTCTCATCAAATCAATCATATCAGTACAAAGCATAGTCAGAGAATACCTAGTTTACAACATAGTGAATACATAGGTTACAACATAGTGAAGTATATCATGGCTTTGTTTTACATTTGTGAGATAAGCTATAAGTTACGACCTGTGAACCGTCTGCAAGGAGGGAAAAGGTCATAAGAGGTCATGCATCTGGTCTCTCAGAGCAGATAGCACATTCCTTTTTAACAAAGAACTCTTGGTACTCTGAAATCACCTTTTAACCACATGTACATTTTAATAACTTCAACATTATAAGCATTTTATTCTAACAATCATGTAAACGTTTCTTCTTCTTCAAAATAATCCCGGTGGTTGGTGCTCGTTGGCTCGTCCTTCTGATCCGGCTCCTCCAGTCGTCTCTTGGGACTTTCCTCCACGTCTCTTTGGATTTGTGAGCGGGATGTGGGAGTGGGCTGAGGTGTGGCAGCCTCAGACTCGGTTTGTCTTCTTCCTCCTTCTCCCACCCTCTTCCCTTCTCCTCCTCAGCTCACAGACGGAAAGCGTGAGGACAGAATTCTCCAGCTGCTGCTTCATTATCATCGGAACCACTGCGGAAAAAGTTTGGATCGTGTTTGTGTCCAGAAAAGCCAGTAGCAGCTGAAGTGTGTTTTTTATTCCCAAAGACGTAAATATGTTCATGTCGCTGTCCAATCAGAACCTTCCCCACCCCCAGATGCTGAGCGGAATTAAATAAAGACAATTTAATGTGTTTTCCATGTAAACTCGAAGGAGAATATTTTAATTCTGAAGTATTTAATTCAGAACAATTAAAAAAACATCATGTAAACGTGGCCAATAAGACCTACAATAAGCTAAATAAGACTAAAGCTTTATTATTAGCTGGAAATTCCAGGGCTGAAACGATCCAAATGAGTCTCGTGAAGGTGTGTGGAGTTTAAAAACACTGGAGCACTTCCTGGAACAGGTGAAACAAAACACAGCTCCAGGTCTGTTTGTGATGAGGAAACATCATAACATCTAAAGTCCTCACTCTTTTCTTTGTTTTTTGTCGTTTTTGTTTCCTTCAGGAGAGAGTCAAGTCTGTGTTTCATGCCAAGGAGTTTGGGAAGATCATCAACTTCAAGACTCCAGAGATCGCCAAGGTCAGTCTGGTGCCAAAGCGGCACAGTGCACTCGCCTCGCAGCAGTTTGGAGTTTGCATTTTACGGGACTTTATTTAACCAGGAAAGTCCCACACGGAGATACAGACTCTCATTTAGAGGGGGAGTCCTGGGGAGAACATGCAAACTCCACACACCCGGAGGCAAACCCAGGACCTTCTCTTACTGTGGGGAGAAATCTCTAAATGCTGCACCACCGTATCCACCCTTTTGCATGTTCTCCCTGTGTCTGGAATTCCTGTCTGTTCCCAAACCCTACAGCACATCCCATAGAACACCTTTTTTAACAAAGACAGCTGCGTTATGAAATCAAAATATTAAAAAAATAAATCAATACGTGTGTATAATTGTAAAAAGAAAAAAAAAAAGTAAAAAAATATTGGTCGACTACTAAAATTTAAGGCCTCCACACGCTACAGGTTATTTTGGTTTTAAACTATTTTTAAACGTGCGACAAAAAGCGCGAACACACAGACACAAGGAGAATCTTATGAAATTTTAAATCTCCGATCGCAAAGACTGCAGCGGGATCTGTGTGTGGAGCACAGGATATAAAGCTGTGAGCGCGATGGCGTCAGCTGTTTCCTGTCTACAGTAAAACCACTCGCTCTGAGACTCTGAAGTGTTCAAAGATCAGACTCTGCACTTCCAGTTTAGACACAAGTCAAAACTGTGTTATTATTATCTGTGAAATGTGGAGCAATACTTCAGATACAGGATTTTTGAAGCGTAAAAGAGGCGATAAAGTCCACAGGAAGTAGAGTCAGTATCGCTAATCCGCAGCTTCACCTCGATCCGTGCGCTGTGTGGATGTAAACAGACACACATGAGGAACTATCTCGACTTTTTACTTTCAAAGACGCCTCAAAGTGGATTAATAGCGCGGTTTTGTGGACTGGGGTCATCATTTGCCTAAGAAACTTTCTGTAAATAAAGTGGGTGAGATGTAGGAATCCAACGATATTCGATATAATATCAAATCGCTCAATACTGGTGTCACAATTCAATACACGCGTTTGTTTGACACACGCGTTGATGTGCACGTGTTCCTCCGTGCGCTCGGTGTTGTCATTTATTTTGGTCCAAAAGGAAAACGGTTCCCGCTGCGTCCTCCTCAGATGCAGCAAGAAAACAGCTCCGTAGGGACTTGCAGCTGAAATATTCTAACAGACGAGTTCTGTTAGAATATTCTAACAGACGAGTAATATTCTAACGACTTTCTGCGTGAAGGTGGGCGTGAGTGTTGATGTTGAGGGGCCAGTGGTGCAGATTAGGGGCCACACCCGTCGTCCCGCCCCAGGGCAGCTGTGGCGACGATAGTTTCTCATCACGCTTTTCCTGTACAATCCTGCTTATTCTTCTAAATGATTTGTGTTTTTCAGTGGGTTCTTGCCAAACTGGAGGACGCCAGAGAAAGTTTGCCTAAATACTGACCCGCAGCGGCCGACTCCCACTTCTCAGTGCCTTCGTCTCCTGTAGCGCCACCCGGAGGACCGTGGAGGGAACACGTGTGCATGCCCGATTACTTAAGTGCTTTACGACAGTGAATATTTACATGACGAACCCCTTTACGTGCGTGCGCCCCGTTTTAGGTATGTCCTAGTTTACACTCTGCTGATGCTGCTACGAACACTGTTTTACGAAATTATAAAGAAGAATTTTATTTACTCTCCGTTACGTTTAAAGGCGCTGTACCTTATTTTTACTATGTTCATTTGCTCCAAAGTTCTTCCTCACTTAACTTTAAGCATTCAGAGCGTCCTCTTTACTCAGCACGATGCGTTTATGAGCAGAGTTTTGCTGTCACATCAGTGCTAACAACAACTGGCATGCTAATACTCACCTCCTGATTATTGGAGAATAAAACGCTTTCTAATTAAGAGGCACGCGGCTGATTTAGGCTGCGTTCAGACTGCAGACTGAAGTGACCCAAATCCGATTTTTTCGCCCCTACGCGACCTGCATCTGATCTTTTAACGACACTCTGAACGACACAGATCCGATTTTCTCAAATGTGACCCAGACCACTTGGATATGTGCTCCTAAAACCGATACATACTGTATTTTTTTCAGGGGTTGGGTGGTGCCTGCGACTTAAACTCAGGTGCGACTTATATATTAAATTTTTCACACTGACAGTCCATAGACCAAATATATGAATTATATATATGAATCAAAAATGAAAAAACAAATCATTATCCGTTTTTTCATTTTGGTTTTAGAGACAAATAATAAAGAACAGAGCTGTTTTATCATTTTCTTATTGTTGGTTCTATATTGAAAAACGAACAAACGTATGATACACAGATTCTTCTCTATTGGGTTGTTTTTATTACTGTAACTTCTATAAGATGAAATGTCGGTTCTTGGTCTCTGATTTTATTTTAAAAAGTGCGACTTATAATCCGGTGCAACTTATACATATTTTTTTCTTCCTCATTCTGCATTTTTTGGTTTGTGCGACTTATACTCCGGAGTGACATAGTCCGGAAAATACCGTATCTGATCTTCTGATGTGCGACTTCAGTGTGAACGGCCAGGACACATTCATCCGACCTGCCGTTCCTTTCTGCGGACGTTTCTGCCGCTGCCACAAAACGCCACGGCCAAAAACCTCGTCCTTCTCCTTCTCGATCTCCTTCTTAAAACAAATAAGATGCACATGTTCTGGCTCCGGTTCGACAGCAACTTTAAAATCTCCAGGTGCTCAATGCAGCGTCTGTGTTCAGGCGACTTCTGTAAACACTGAGCTGCTGCTGTGACGTCGTCGTGTCCTCTAAAGCTCGTACGAGACACTTTTGGGGCGTTTAAAACCTGTGTGAAGTTGGCCCCCCATAAGCTCAAACCTAGACAAAAGTTGCTACAAAAAGTTTTGTAGTTTTGTCTTGAGAAATTAACAATTCTTTTATTGGTCAAATTTGGGTCAGTCGGTCCCCAGGAAGCTTCAAAATGCTCTAAAACGTCCAAAATGGTGTCGTTTGTGCTTGTGTGTGGAAAAGTCTGTATTATTATATAAAATATGAATCTAAAGCAAATTACTAAAGACTGATACAGACTTTTCCACAGCCTGAGATCGTTTATTTTCACTACTGTTGCGAAGTTCGCCGCCGTCAGCTCAGCGGAAATGACGTCCTGTAATTACCGCAGAAATAATAGTGAATAATTTTAGAAATAAACTCGCACAAATGAAAATTGTCACAGCACAAAACAGCACAAACGAAATACAAACGTTTTCTATAATTTTCCACCTGTTTTGAGGCTGTTTCACATTTTGAGGGGCTGGACGACGTCATCGGCCGAAAATAAAACTGCAAATATCTGAAGAACCAGAATCACACACAACCAGAAGCACAAACGATTGACATAGTTTTGTGTGGGCCACCTTCACGGAGGTGCGTTTAAAGTTCACACTGGAGATCACAAACAAGTCGCATTGAATTGAAAACGTGAACGACCTCGCAAAAAAATCCGAATGGAGCATTTAAGCCCTGCAGTCTGAACGTCGCCTGAGATTATATAAACGCTCTTGAGGTCCAGTGTCTGTACTGGGGCACGTTTTGTTCAAATCTAAGAGGAAAAATTTTAAAAATCGGGTACAGGGCCTTTAATCCGCAGGAAACGCTCAACGACCAAACCCGCCATAACGACTGTCTTTCCTGTCTGCCATCATGTTGCATCCAGTTACACAGAGAATATTTAAAGAAAGTTACGCCACAAAACTTATTATGACATAGTTTTACATTTGCCTGGATTTCAAATGGGCTCAGTTGCATGTTTTTATACCGTCTGTGTCATTAAAGGTCCGATATTACGCACATTTAGCCGTGTTTTAACGCCGTTTCCTCCTCGAAAACACACCTGGAGTCGTGTTTTGTTCCATTCCCAGGCGAGTTACCCCTTAGTATTGGTCTGTCTGCATTTCCAAAGCTCAAAATGCTCCGTTCTGGCTCCAGTGAAGGTGGGTGGAGTTTAAAAACGCAGCGGACAAAGTGAAACTGAGTGCTTTTAGTTTGCGTTTGAGGGTTTGTGCGTTTAAACATGTGCGAATGAAACAAAACGCGACGCAAAGGGATGTTTTTGACGAGGAAATAACATCAGAAAGTGTCGTAATTCGGGCGCTTTAAGAGAATTCTCATTTGTAAATATGTCTCCGAGCGGTCGTCTGTATAAAGGGAGGATTTTTATGTTTTTATACCACGATTATGCAAATGCCAAGTCCTGCACAATGCAAAAATGTATTTAAAAAAAGAGAAAAACGTGTATTTAAAAATGGGTAAATGGCTGTTAATGATTCTCCGCGTTTCCTTCGGTTCATAACTCGGCGTAGAGGACGGGGATACTCTCAAAAACGTCGTCGTCATGTTTTAAATGATTACAATAACAGTAATCGGGTCGTATTTTTGCAATTAAAGGTTCATTGTGGAACTTTTCTGGTGTGTTTTCACGGAGATGTTATTGCTTCCCCCCCCGGAATGTCCCACGTTGCGCCTTTAAAACGCACGTAAAACGACAAATCAAGCAAATCAGCAAATTAAACGCCTCACTGTGGAACATTCCAGGCAAAGCAGTAACGTCGCCGTGGAGACAAGCAGGTGGCGCAGCCCTAATCAGGAAAGTTACACGGCGCAGCTTTAACCACAAACGTGCAGAACTATCTCTATGGACTATGGACCCCTTTTTTTTCGTTTTAAAGCTACAGTACGTAACTTTCTGCTTGCTTCCATGGAAACAGAAAGTTGAAACCGTACTTATTACATACGGAACATTTTCCACGTAAATAAGTCTCGTTTTGTGCCGTGCGGTGGAAGATTATAGCCAAAAGGAGTAGCATTTCCATGGAAACAAAAAGCAGGAGTCGGGTTTGCGGAGAGGCAAGCGCGCCCACAGTAAGGACGCGCGCTTTAGGACATTTATCAGCACAAAAAACACACCCAAAATGAGAAAAACGAACAAAAACGCACCATTTTTGATCAGTTTTGTGCTTTTAAAGTTACATACTGTGGCTTTAACATGTATTTCGGGCAGATTTGTTATTTTTTTTAAGCTTGCACACATTCAAAGCGACATTTTTAATATGACGGCGTAAACGGTATCGCCCTCCTCTACTCCGCCATCTTTCACTCACTGCCGCAAAGGGTTTTTCTCCCCGTTTCAACAAAAAATAAATAAATAAACGTTTAATTAAATAAAGATGACCAAACTTTGTGGCATGTCGTTTATTTCTCACACATAAATGGGACAAAAGTTCTATGTGTCTTTGGAAACTCTGTATAAATAATTTCTTCTTTTAGAAAGCGTTATTTACAACACCTACACAAACAGAAGATCTAAAAACAGTCTAAAAAAAACAGTACAAAAGGAAATGCAAAAAAAAAAAAAATCAAACCTACAAATGTCTCAAGCTTAATTATTAAAAACATTCACACACTTGTACCTGAGTCTAGTTGAGGAAAATGCCTGTCGCTATTGTTAAAGCAGCTATTTGTGGACAATAACTCGCTGTCGTTGCCTGTTTGGGTCTCAGAGTGATGTTGCCGTCGTGATTAACCATTTAAAACTAAATCTTACGAGTGTAAAAAAGTCAAAAGGTTGTGTAAAGCCGACACCCGTAAGTATATTTAAAACTCATTTTGCTGTATGAAAACCATAAATCCCACTAATAATAATCAAAACGGGGGCACAGGTCCTTTAACAGAGCATCCAAACTATGGCCCGGGGGCAAAATGAGGTCCTGTGTTCAGTTTTTGGGGACCTCCGGCACATTTGAAGCTAAAGTCCGTCGCTAGAGGCGGTGGAATTCTGTCAGAAGCCAAAAAACAGCACAGATCAGTGTTTCCTCACTGTGGCAGTGAGTCTGTCAAGGCAACAAACTAGTGTAGTGATGGGGGCAAGTTCTGAACTTCCACGTAAAACACCAATTTGTTTCACACTGGTTCACACTTTCTTTTAACAACTTTCAGTTTCTCTTCTTCACCATCAGTAGTCGATTCTCACTTGTTGGGCTTTGGCCTGTGCAGTGGGAAATCAGCAGAGGGAAGTGTGAGGTGCTTATAAAGTTGTTTTCTAACGTTTCCAGACACTAATGAGTGAACCAGGCAGAGCGTTTTGTTTGTTAGACTCGTGGCTGTTGTCAGATGGGTTAAAGTGGTGTTAAGCTTCTTCAGTCTGAAGCAAATTGGTGTTTTAGTTATAAGTTCAGAACTTGCCCCCATCACTACACTAGTTTGTTGCCTTGACAGACTCACTGCCACAGTGAGATCTCCACCGAGGAAACACTGATCTGTGCCGTTTTTTGGCTTCTGACAGAATTCGGCAACGGACTTTTGCTTCAAATGTGCCGGAGTTCAGCTTTAAGGTCATGTTGACCTACACGACATACAGACAAACAAACAGAACTAAACCGTAAAACTGAATGCAGCCTGAATATTTTAAAGCTCAATTAAGGCACTTTTCTGTTGGGTCTGTCGCTTGCTCATGTTTTTTTGTCTGGTATGTTCCGTCATAGGGCATTAAACTCACAAACAGGATTTTTGAGCAATGAAAACACATCATTTCCAGGGTTCCTACAGGGTCTTAAAATTCTTAAAAGCACTGAATGTATGAATTTGGAAATAATACCTTAAAAAGACTTGAAAAGGTCTTGAATTTTTATATCTTGGTCTTAAAATTCATGCAGTAAGTAACTTCTCTATCTCACATTTCTCCTCAGAAGTTAAATTTATCAAACACCATTATTTGGTTAAATAACATCACCTAAATAACGAGCGGCAGAACCAACAATTGAAAAACACAAAGTTTGATTAAAGCCGTTAATGTTGTTTTTTATGTGGGTTTTACATTACCGAATGACACATTTCATCCTAGAGTTATTTATTAATCATTTTTCAGTCAATCACAATTTAGTTTTTCTTTCCCGGTAGGTTTATGAAATAGGCCGTGAAATAGGAATTCAGTTTTTATATAAAAGGCCTCAAAAAGATTTGAATTTAACTTGAAGAAACCTGTAGGAACCTGCATTTAACTTATCGATTAGTTTAAGATGCTATTACTTTGGAATGTTTCACAGTATGGCATTAAACCTTTTTATCTACACAGAGACCAAACCAGGACAAGTTATAGCTCAGATCTGTGGAGAGGCGACCCCCGCTCACAATCAGAACACATGTTTTTCTGGGTGTTTTTGAGCTATAAAACCACCTGTAAGTGAATAAATGTAAAGTAGAGCTGTTTAATGTCATAAAACAAGCACGTGACGGACCCCCAACCTTCATGCCGTGTCAGACCCTCATCAGAAAAGTCCCACAGCGCGCCTTTAATCGAGCTTTGGCCCTGTACTTGTCCTTCCCTCCAGCAGCAGTCGAATGAGGTCTGAGGTCTAAGTGCAGATTTTCACAATAAGAGTCCCGATTCTAACCTGAGACCCAAATATTCAGTGCTCTACAGATGTTTTCATAGAAACGTTTTAAAACCGTATGAAAGTCGAATCAAACTCTACCGTCAGAGTCCGTGTAAAGACGAGACACCGCAGGTCAAATGCATTACAAGATCATGAGGCATTTTATGGTGTAAAAACGGCCAGAATTGTAAATATTTGCGACATAAATCTGAAAAACGGACAGAGCCAAGTTTCAGTCTCTTAGTTCATTTTGTTTGGCGTTTTAGAAACAAAAACATTTACAGAGGATTTTGGATTTCTTATTTAGTGCAGAGAGAAAACCGACCCTAAGAAAACAGTCAAAATTGTAAAAGTTTTGCCTGGAGTGTCTCGCCTTAAATAGAAATATTGCTATTCGTGGTTATTCTGTTCTGCTGGGCGTAGACCGGGCTGAACCAGGTCCGACCCCAGACCCTCAGACCAGGTTGAACTCCTTGAGGTTGTGGCGCAGGATGGTGTCTTTGACGGCCACGAACACGAAGCGGATGTTCTCCGTGTCGGTGGCGCAGGTGAAGTGGTGGTACAGCGTCTTCTCTTTGTCGGGGTTTTGTTCTTGGTACATTTTCAGGATGAACTCTTGGGCGGATTTGGTGTCCTGCTGCGGACCTGAACACAACGCGAGATGAAAACACTTATCATAGTCTGGTCTGGGCTGTTTTCAGGCAGACCACAGACCACAGCAGTTATAGGACCCAATTCCGACCGAGTATCAGAACAACAAAAGAGCCGATCTGGAGCGAGGCTGTTGCGGAAAACACCTCTTCCCGCTTAGTAACGCTTTCAATCCAACCTGCTGCTAACTTCACACCGTAAAATAACGACATCGGTCCCTCGGCAGTGGTTAGTTTTACGCAGTTGTACCGTGTCCGTGTGCTGCGTGTAGAGCAGGGGTCTCCAACCTGTAGATCTCCAAACTCTTCCACGTAGCTCGCCAAGGGATTTCTGAATTCTACGTATTGTGGATAATTTGCAAAATGTGATTAATTAACCGCCCTCGCCTCCTCTCCAGCGAATCACAGCTCTTCTTCTGCCATGCCTCAATTTCCCAGAAGCCTATTTGTAGCAGCCTATCCCGGCGACCCAGTTTGTCCCGAATAACTCGACCCCACCCTCCCAACCCCATATCTGTTCTCTTCCAGACGTAAGACGCCTACGGGGGGAAGGTCCCGTTCCTGCTGGGCCACGTGAAGATTGAGACTGAACCCCCCCCCCTGAGTCTCAACCCGGCCGACCCACCTCGTCTCAGTATAATAAACTCTTTTCTCTTCGCACGTTTGTTGTTGGCGTTTCTCGCTAGTGAATTGGACGATGGTTTATGTTTTATCAGCATCTAACTGCGGCTCTTACATTTACTCAGTTTCTTTGCGACTGCTGAAACCGGCAGCTCTCTGGTATTTTTGTTTTGTAAAAGTAGAGAAAAAAGGCTGGAGACCCCTTATAGACGGTATAAGTGAACGTAGCTCGCCCACAAGCGGCTGTGGGCCAAACAGGAAGTGAGCACGGAATCGACTGGACTCACTTGGATTCACTTTCTATTGAAAAACTGTGGCTCCTCTCTCTGTAACTGCTGCTGCTGCCTCGACATTCTGACTGTAAAATGTTCATATTAACCCTCTCTACATGATCCCGAGGGTTTATTTTGGTATTTTGTCCCTAAATCGAAATATGAACATTAATAACAGACCAGTTGGCGCCTTCTTCTTTCTCCGAGGTCGCTCCTGGTAGTGAAAGTTTGGATTGACCTGCCCCATGCCAAAGGGAAGGGGCATTACTTTACTTTAAACGCCCTCACTCCTCACGGGCTCTTTGGTTGCAATAATACACACTCTCAGATTTCCAAATATGAAACTTGACTCCAAATTACCTCGATTAGCGACATCACACTTCCTCATGTCCATTTCCTAAACATGTCCATGAGTGTGGTGTGTAGAGTATATCGTGTTGTGTATTCACGTCTGCGCTGTCGTGAGTCTCACCTGTGAACTCGGGGAAGTACGTGGCGATGTGCGAGTACATGATCTTCTCCTGCAGGATGTCCGTCTTGTTGAGGAAGAGGATGACAGACGAGCGCTGGAACCACGGGTAGTTGATGATGGTTTTGAACAGGGCTTTGCTCTCCTCCATGCGGTTCTGCAGAGACGGAGACGCACTGTGAGGGTCTGGCTCTGGGTCAGGGTCACACTTTACTCTTCAGGGGCTCACCTCATTGTCGCACTCGGCTAAAACCTGGTCGTACTCGCTCAGAGCCACCAGGAAGATGATGGACGTCACGTTCTCAAAGCAGTGGATCCACTTCCTCCTCTCGGACCTCTGACCCCCCACGTCCACCATCCTGTCATCATCACATGAACACACATGTAAACACAAACACACACGTAAACACATATAAACACACATATAAACACACAAACACACATGTAAACGCACACGTAAACACATGTAAACGCACACGTAAACACATGTAAACACACACATGTAAACACATATACACATGTAAACACACACACGTAAACACATGTAAACACACATGTAAACACAAACACACATGTAAACATACACGTAAACACATACACACATGTAAACACATACACATGTAAACACACACGTAAACACATGTAAACACAAACACACATGTAAACACATGTAAACACAAACACACGTAAACACATGTAAACACACATACACATGTAAACATACACATAAACACACATGTAAACACCAACACATGTAAACACACAGGAGCCTGTAGTGGAGCCGCGTTGGCCCCGCCCTCACCTGAAGATGACGTTCTCCATGTCGAAGGGGTACTCGATGATACCGGTGGTGGGCACTCGGACCCTGAGGATGTCCTGGAGATCGGGCAGATACGACGGCTGTGAGATCCGGTCCAGCTCGCTCAGGTAACTGTGCAGACGGTTTAGAACGAAATGTTAAGATAATAAATTCAGCTAAAGGAGCTCTGATTTCTATTATTCTCACGTGACATTTTAGCAATACAACTGATGCTTTGCAGCTGATGTCATCAACATTCCCTGAGTGATGTTAAACTAACAAACTCGAGCAGGGGTCTCCAACCTGTAGCTCAAGAGTTACCAGGAGCTCTCCAACTCCTTCCAAGTAACTGACCAAGGGATTTCTGGATTACACATATTTCCTGAATATCTCAAATTTGATGATTTAAATTCCCACTATTATTGTAAATCATTTTGCTGCCTGACTTTGTGTATCCATCTTCTTCTGCTTTATCCGGTGGGGGCAGCAGTTCACCGCCCAGTCCTCTGCGCACCTGACCCCTATGACCCCCTCTGCAGGTGGTGGACCCACAGGAGTGTGGACCCACAGGAGTGTGGACCCACAGGAGTGTGGACCCACAGGAAGGTAAAAGACCCGCGTCCTTTCAGACTGAGCCCGGCCGGGCACCGGGAGAAGTCATGGTCCTTGACTTTGTGCTCTCATAATTAAGTTTATGGTTTATGTTTTATCTACCTGTGCCCATCTAGGTCTTGCTATTGCTCTTATGTTTATTTCCTGTGGCTGCTAAAATAAGTAACTCTGGAATTTCACGTTTTGTAAAGGACGCTCACCTGAGGAAAAAGTTTGGACCCTGAACTAGAGGCACTGCTCTGTCTCTATAGCTTCAGCCAGAACAGAAAAGCGTATGTGGCAGTGGAGTGTGCAGATGAGCCGCTCTCTGGACCAAACTGGACCCCCACATTAGTGTTTGTCTATGTTTTGCTCCAAGTACCACAGCAATTTCCTAATGTCGTGAACCTGTTCACTCATATGGCAATAAAACCTTTATGATTCTGATTCTGATTAGAATCAAAACTAATGTCGACTTCAGTGATAGACGACCTGTCTCCCTGGGTAGAAATTATATCCCGTATATATTTAATCCAATATATATTTAACATTATTGACAGAAATGTTTCCCCAATTTCTCCAATTGATGAAAATCCATCATAGAGACAGAAAACCTGAAGCCCCGACTCACATCTGTGACAGAGTATTTGAAATGTATTAGAGAAAACGCTTTGATAATGTGTTTTTTTTTGTATAGGACCCCAGGAAATTAAACTGTGAGGTCACTGCTGACCAAATAAACATATCTCAGATCTTTTAGCCCTGTCTCTTCATATAAGTCCTGGGGGCCCTGTCTCTTCATGCGAGTCCCTGGGGCCCCTGTCTCTTCGTGTACGGGGGTGGGCCTCACTATTTGGTGGAGTCGGAGAGCTGGTATTCACGGCGGCGCTCGTAACACTCCTGGATCCCTCCGTCCTCCCACAGGTTCTTTATGGACACTGCATGAGTCGGGTCCAACTCCTCCACTTTGTCCACCTCCACCTCCAGCACGGAGCCCGCCTTTTCCTGGGGACGGAGAGAGGGAAGAAGAGAGGGAAGGAAAGAGGGAAGAAGAGAGGAAAGGAAAGAGGAAAGGAAAGAGGGAAGGAGAGAGGGAAGGAGAGAGGATGGAGAGAGGGAAAGTGTCAGAAGAGTGTCACAAGAATGAGAGAGAGAGACACACATTTAAACTCAGGTCAATAATCCACAGGTAAGATGTTAGTTGGTAGTAGAATAAATTTTATGTGTTGTAATAGGGGCAATAATAGTAGTTCAAATTGTATTAAGTAGTATTTGTAGTATTTGTAGTAGTATTAGTAGTATTAGCATTAGCAGCCGCAGTAAGATGTGTTGTAGTCGTAGTTGTTGGGCGGGTCGTGGTGGTAGGGAACAGATTGAACAGACTGCAGCATCAGCCCCATAGCGAGACTTTTTTTCAAGGTTTTCGGGAAAAATGCAAAAATAAAGCACCTAAAGTGACGGCGCAGACTGTGGCCGAGGACAGTTAGTGGGATGAACTCTGATTGTGTTGTGAAAGCGCTTCTGAAGGGAGGGGAGGTAATCAAAAACAAAACTGAAACTAGTTTAACATGTTATGTTTTTTTGCCATATCTAGCACTTTCAAAGCAATAAAAGGCCACATGGTGATCTGAATGTGAAATAAACGTGATCTAAACGTGAAATAAATGTGAAATAAACGTGAAATAAATGTGAAATAAACGTGAAATAAATGTGAAATAAATATAAAACAAATGTGTTAACAATGAACTCCCCACAAAAGAACCTCTTTGAGGTGTGAGTAGTACCTGGTTTATAAAGATCCTACATTACACATAATGGACTCTTGTGAGCTTTAAGTCGTGCTAGGATGGTGTTGCCTCCTTAAAAACAAACCTGAAGTTGTTTTGATTTATTTACACGTTTGAGTAACGCTCTGTTCCACTGTGTCATGAACCTCCTTTTACCTTTACTTAAGTAGATATTGGTAATTCCAGGGCTGAACTGATCCAAGTGATTTTAGTGAAGGTGTTTAAAAACACAGTGGAGCACTTCCTGTATTGCCACATGATCAGGGTGACCAGATTTTCAAAATCAAAAACTGGGACACTCCCAGTTTGTGGTGGTTAGTAATAAAATTGTGAAACGAATGTGTAATTGAGCAAAATTGTTCTGCACTCGCCCCATTAATTGATTGATGATGATGATGATGATGATGATTAAACAACCTGGTTCTGTGGGGGTCTTGTGGTCGGATCGGTACCTGGTTCTGTGGGGGTCTTACGGTCGGGTCGGTACCTGATTCTGTGGGGGTCTTGCAGTCGGGTCGGTACCTGGTTCTGTGGGGGTCTTACAGTCGGGTCGGTACCTGGTTCTGTGGGGGTCTTACAGTCGGGTCAGTTCCTGGTTCTGTGGGGGTCTTACAGTCGGCTCAGTACCTGGTTCCCGGGGTCGGCGAAGGCGATGCCCAGCGCCTCCATGGCCCTGATCATGGCCTGCATGGATGTGTAGATGTTCTGAAACACCAGTTTGGCGTAGCTGCGTTTGTCCTCGTCCGTGTAGCCTCCTCCGTGGATGATACGCATCTGTTTGATGAAGGTGCTCTTGCCGCTCTCTCCGGTGCCTGCACACACCAGTCACACCAGCAGGGGGCGTTACTTTCACTTACACATGACTCCAGATACTCCATTCATACAGATACCAGAGTCCATAGTCTACAGGAGGTCCTGAGGAGCGATCGTCTTCTGCAGATGCACAAAGGAAACTCCTGGTTCTGTCTTTGTGCATTTGGACACAGAGCTCCAGGTGAACCACCACTCCTGCTCCTGTCAGGTCTGATCTGTGGAGAGGGAGCGGCTGCTTCCTCTCAGTGAACAGGGCTGTGGGATTATAGAGCTTAGTTCTTGGTTCTGTTATGTGTGAGGATTCAGTTTAACCACCGGAGGGTTAACATCTGAGAGCCTGAAGTATGACATGTGACTGATGGATATTTGTTTGTTTAGACAGAACGATTAATAAATGTGTGAAACTGAAACTGGATTGTGAATAATGTTGGAGCCTTTCACCAGCTGAATGAGTTTACGGGTGTGACCACAGGCCACAGTACAGTACAGCTGTGTGTGTGTGTGTGTGTGTGTGTGTGTATGTATCATAAACACATTTGTTTAACAAATGTTGGGCTGCATGTGTCTGTGGTGCAGAGGCTGAGCTGTGTGAGCATCACCACAGAACAGTTTATGAATTGGGCCACGATTATTTTAACACTCGACTTGTCAGATACACGAAGAGTTCACAGTAGAGCTGCTCCTGAAGGGGAAAGGCTCCTGAAGGGGAAAGGCTCCTGAAGGGAAAGGCTCCTGAAGGGGAAAGGCTCCTGAAGGGGAAAGGCTCCTGAAGGGGAAAGGCTCCTGAAGGGGAAAGGCTCCTGAAGGGGAAAGGCTCCTGAAGGGGAAAGGCTCCTGAAGGGAACGGCTCCTGAAGGGGAAAGGCTCCTGAGGGGAAAGGCTCCTGAAGGGGAAAGGCTCCTGAAGGGGGAAGGCTCCTGAAGGGAAAGGCTCCTGAAGGGGAAAGGCTCCTGAAGGGGAAAGGCTCCTGAAGGGGAAAGGCTCCTGAAGGGAACGGCTCCTGAAGGGGAAAGGCTCCTGAGGGGAAAGGCTCCTGAAGGGGAAAGGCTCCTGACGGGGGAAGGCTCCTGAAGGGGAAAGGCTCCTGATGGGGAAATGCTCCTTAAGGGGACAGGCTCCTGAAGGGGAAAGGCTCCTGAAGGGAAAGGCTCCTGAAGGGGAAAGGCTCCTGAAGGGGAAAGGCTCCTGAAGGGGAAAGGCTCCTGAAGGGGAAAGGCTCCTGAAGGGGAAAGGCTCCTGAAGGGGAAAGGCTCCTGAAGGGGAAAGGCTCCTAAAGGGAAAGGCTCCTGAAGGGGAAAGGCTCCTGAGGGGGAAGGGGAAAGGCTCCTGAAGGGAAAGGCTCCTGAAGGGGAAAGGCTCCTGAAGGGGAAAGGCTCCTGAAGGGAACGGCTCCTGAAGGGGAAAGGCTCCTGAGGGGAAAGGCTCCTGAAGGGGAAAGGCTCCTGAAGGGGGAAGGCTCCTGAAGGGAAAGGCTCCTGAAGGGGAAAGGCTCCTGTCACTCATTTCTGTGTCCCCTCCGTCACCTGACAGGGCGACAGGTGCGTTGGAGGAGAGGAGCTTAAGCTGAAAACCTTTTTAAGGAGACTCCTGCACACGGTCTCACTCTTGGTTCACTTTCGTTCGTACGTTTCTTTAAAACGTTTCAAAGCTCCTGTCGGCCCCGCACTGTCCTACCCAAAGACACAAGGACAGTCTGCACTGGTCAGAGTTGCCATTTTATCTTCTTTTTTGAACCTGAATACACAGAGTCTAGGTTCTATGAGTGATATAAGTGACGTTGGCTCTTTCTCTCTTTTGCATAGACTTCATCATGAACTCAGTCCTTGCTTTAAACAAACAAACTTAGACAAATCAGCCCATTTGAATGCACCTTGTTTCCAAGTCAAGTTTCCGAGAGAAGGAGACGAGTGTCTCTCACGAAAACACACAAGGCTCATATAAGACACGCAAATGAGGCTCAGGGCGGCCATTTTAGGGGCCGTGAGCGGGACGAGGACAGAGCAGGTTTGAATGGAGGCTGCGGGCGAAGGGCTAATGATAATGTTCTGTACGTAACATTATCCCCTCAAACAAAACCAAATCCCCAAGTGCATTATTGTGTCTTCTGCTTGTCAAGAGCCGTGACACTGACGGGAAGAAATAATAAAAGTCCAAATTTGAACGGCCCCTTCAGCTTAGGGCGGTGGCCCCCAAAGCATCCTGGGCTTTCAAAGGAGGTCAGAACAAGACTGGAAAAGAAATGGACTAAGGGAGTGAGACGTCACCCACAGTGTTCGGCTTCAGTCAAATGAAGCTCACAGAAGCCAGCAGCAGAGTTCCATATGAGGAATAGGAATTCATTTATGGACAAAACAGTGCAATAAAAACCCCAGGATCATGTCGCGGGTTAATACAAACATGTTAAGAGCCTGAGCGCAGCGGTTACAGAGAGAGGGGCCACGTTTGATCAATTGAATTTGGGAATTGGAGTCGATGGAGCCGGAAGCGCCCCCACGGTCACTTCCCACTTGGAACGCGGCAGCCAGCGGGTTAGGAATGTCCATTTACACATACAGTCTGTGGTCAGAATTAGACATATTGGAGGGAAATTGCTTGTTTAATGTAATTTATAACAATGTTCAATAACATGTTTATTAAGTATAAAAGAATCTGTTCCCTCCTGTGGGCGGGAGGTTCATAGGGGGTGAACTGAAACTGCTGCCTCCGCGACCCAGCCGGGTAAAGCGGAAGAAGATGGATGGAAATATGTTTTATCAGAATGCAGTCGCTCTTCAGTATAAAGTCATAAACAGCTGTCTGGACACAACAGAAAACACAACAGCTCCAGCAGTTCACGGAGAGTCTGGTCCCCTGGACTCACAGGGGACTGAAAACGTCTCAGGTTTCTGCAGAATCATTAAGCAAAGCACTAAACTCTGAGAAATGTGATTTTGTGCTAAACGATGAGTGACCAATGAGCTCCTTCGTTTCACACAAGTCATTGAAATTAACAAATCTGATTGGACGATCATGTCTGGGTTTGGCTCGAGGCTCCACGGAGGCTGATATTTAGACTGATATTTAAAAATACACAGATGTCGGTCCTTTAAATCAAACAGAAGCTGCTCAGAGTAACAGGAGGCAAAGCACCTGCTGTAAGAACCTTTGACTTTCGTCTGTGAAAGTCTCCAGGCCGAGGGGAGTTTTCCTGCTGTAGATTTGATGTGTTTTGGTGCAGTCGGCTGCATAAACAGGCCTCTGCACATGTCCTGTGCAGCTCGGCCCCTCAGTCCTCGGGGAGCAGGGTAATGGTCTCCTCTGAGAAACACTGAGTGGGTTTGACTGGACTAATCACACACGAGCGTTCACCTGCCCTCTGCAGTAGAACAGAAAAGAACACATAACCCTCTTTTTATAAAACACAGGAACCTAAAGCGAAATATGCAGAAATAATAAGAATGTGCAAAGTATTATGTTTCATTTAAAAGGGGAAAAACACACGTTTCCACTATGATACTTTGCAGTGACATCAGGCTGGGGGTGTTCTACATGTATGCCTATGGTGGAATGTTCAGCAGTTACTATAGTGACACAATTCACACATTAGCAAACACTGTTAAAAAAGCTTTAAGACAGAAAACTCAACAAAAAATACAAACACGTTTAAACAGCACATTTTCTGTGATCAGAGTTTGTGTTTTCAACAAAAAGAAGAGAGCGACAAACTGAAAAACTGTTGGCTAATTATTAGAGGTGTAACGATATCCAAGTCTCATGATACGATATCACCACAGTCTGAACCTCACAGTACGATATTTATTACGATATCGTGGGAAAGCTCACGATATTACGATATTCTACATAATAACAAGACTGACTTTATAAAACGCTTTGACCAGTTCATTTGGTACATTTACTGTCATTAGGGATGGAACGAAATCCAAATGTCTCTGTATAATATTTTCACTCCAGATGCCCTTCCTGCCGCAGCCACAAAGCCCAAAAGTGTCATCAGGGTCTTGGGGGTCAGGAGATACAATAATACACACATTATTTTTAAACCACTGTTTTCTTGGAGCCAGATCAGAATTTGTAGTTTTTCCACAGTTTTCCCACATGTGCATCTAACAGAAAATCCTTTTATTGTCTGAAAATCAGGAAGTGCGTGTTAGCATGCTCGCTGTTCTCTGCTCTGGTCTCTGGAAGTTGTGAAAAATACTTGGAAACTATAATTAGGAAGCTCTTAATGCATGAGTGGATGTGTGAGGAATAACTGGAGCAACACAAACTGTTTTAAATAGAACTTTTTCTGTTTTTCATGTTTAAAAGGTCCGAGATTACACACAGTGGACTCTAATGAGCTTTAAGTCATGTTATAATGTTGTTACCTCTTCAAAAACAGACCTGGAGTTGTGTTTTCTTTCATTCACACATGTTTGAATAACTCTTTATTATGGTTTGTCCACATGTCCAAAGCTCAAAATGCTCTGTTCCACCTTGTGATGTCATGAAGCAGTAGTTTTCAAGTTTTACCTTTTATCTTTCGTTCAGTAAAGTTTTAGCGAAAGTGTTTGGAGTTAAAAACACAGCGGAGCACTTCCTGTATCACCACGTGACATCACAAGTTGGAACAGTGTTTTTCACTTTGAGAGAAGAACTCAGTCTAAATGTGCAGGTTTGTGTGTTGGACTTTGAAATCAGTATAAAAAAAATGTGCAAATATTACACTTTTTAGAGACGTACCACAAGGAAAACAGATATTCATGAATTATTATTGATAATATACATGTTTTTCCATCTTATCTAATGTCAAATATCGTCAGATATCGTATCGTCAAAGGTCTCACAATAATATCGTGGACCATCACAATATATCGAATCCCGAGTCTCTTTGCTTAAATTAATAGTTCTGATGCAGAAAGAGCTAAAAAAAACAGAGGGAACTACATAGACCATGATCCTTTGCTCCGTTTCAGTGCAGACGACATGAAGAAATAACTATTCTAAGCACTTTTACATCTTCATTCTTTGGATTAAGTCTCGTGAAGCATTTTTAGAGGAAAAAGTAACTGATTCATAGTTTTCTATTGCAGAAAATATTGTACGGTGAGATGTTTATGGTGAAAATATCGTACAGAGAGATTTGGATTTCGTTCCATCTCTAATGACAATAAATGTTGCACCAAACGACTGGTCAAAGCGTTTTATAATGTCAGTCTGGTTATTATGTAGAATATCGTAATATCGTGAGCTTTCCCACGATATCGCAATAAATATCGTATCATGAGACTTGGATATCGTTACACCCTTACAGATGAAATACTATAAATTGTAGAGGCAGGATTAAGATAAGTTATGCTTCTTAACAATTTTGTGCTTTTTATTTTGTTTGTTTCTTCCTCTGTTAAAGCTGAACTCCGGCACATTTGAAGCTAAAGTCGTTTCTAGAGGAGGTCGAATTCTGTCAGGAGCCAAAACGTAACATGGGGCCTTTAAGCACATGTACAGCAGCTTTACTTAAACCCAAAGCACTGAAATAAGTCACAGGGATGAGATCACGATGCGTTTTTTTTTTTTTTTTTTCCCCCACCCGCACCGCCCTCCGCCGATTTGCATGTCATTTGCCTGAGGCGCAGCTTTAAAGACACCAGTTCCTGAAATACACCTGTGGCCGAGCGCAGAGAAGTGAATGATTGTTTGGTTTGGTTAAAATGACACCGGCTCAGTTTGAAATCTCCTGCGGAAATATAATAAAAGGGACAAAAAAAAAAAAGGAAATGTGCGTTCGACGAGCAGATGAAGGATCCGCTGCTGGTCCCGTCACTAAATAACATTATAATTACGCACAAAGGCCGATTAGCATACACTATCTCAGAGCTAGTACCCAATATTTTACGATTATTTGACGTTTTAGTGTGTTTTTTATATACGCTATTATGTATATTTTGCCACACAAGCCAAACTTTTGCATGTACAGGTCTGATATTACGCAAAATAAGACTCCGGAGTGAGTTTTAAACCATGTTCTAATGTTGTTACCTCCGCAGAAACAGACCTGGACTTGTGTTTTGTTCCAGTAAATGTTTGGCTCAACTTTTTTATCATCGGTCTGTGCACATCTCCAACGCTCTAAACGTCTTAGAGTGAGACGGGAAACTCCACGTCTGAAATCATCCAAATGACTGTAGTGAAGGTGCATTTTGAAAGGACAGTGGAGAACTTCCCGTATCGGCGCGTGACGTCAGGTGTCAGTTTGAAAGAAGAACTCGGCCTAAACATGCGGGTTTGTGTGTCCAACGTGTGCGAATGAACCAAAACGCAACTCCAGGTCTGTTTTTTTTCATTTATGGGTGATATGAGGGTTATTATTGTCTTGTTAAGAGCGACGTCGGCATCTTAAACGCCAAAACATTTACAGCATATTCTCCTTTTTATTAGTATGTGTACGATTTAAAGGTATAATGTTCCACAAGGGAAATGATTTGGACCCAGGAGCTCACGCATCACAACATAATGTAATAACGAAGAGTAAAAACTATACATAGTAATAATAAATGATATAATTCTAATACTTTTTACTCTTTGTCATTGAAATATATTGTGACGTGTCCAAATCATTTCCCTTGTGGATCAATAAAGTTTGTCTAAGTCTAAGTTCCAGACCTGGAGTCGTGTTTTGTTTCATTCGCGCGCGTTTAAAACTCACAAAAACCTGCGCGTTTAGCCGTTTGGATCATTTCGGCCCTGGACTCGCTCGTCTCTACTGAACGAAAGGCAAAACGTAGCTGCCTGATGACATCACGAGGTGGAACGGAGCGTTTCGAGACATAAACGGACTGGTCATAAAGGGATAAACGGGCTGCTCAAACATGTGGATCTATATCTGAGGCTTTTCGGGAGGTAACAGCATTAGAACGTGACTTAAATCTCAAAAGAAAGGACCTTTAAAGACTCTCCTGTGGCCTGTTGTTGCTTTCGACTGGAAGGTTTCGCAGTGCTGATTTAGACTGATCTCCTGTCCCCATGGAAACGAGCGGGTGACACAACAAAACCAAGTCAGATCCAAAGAGAGGCGAGCCCGGTCACAGCGATAATTTGTGTTTTTCAGTGTGTTTGGGAGCGATAAAAACAAACCCGGGACAGAATAAATGCGGCACAAGAACAGGAACAAGAACGAGTAGCCATGGTGACGGACCCCTCCCACCGGAAAAGTTACACAATACACGCTGAAACCAAAATCTGGTGATATCGTATCGTCAAAGGTCTCACAATAATATCGTGGAGCATCACAATATATCGAATCCCGAGTCTCTTTGCTTAAATGAACAGTTCTGATGCAGAAAGAGCTAAAAAAAAACAGAGGGAACTACATAGACCATGATCCTTTGCTCCGTTTCAGTGCAGACGACATGAAGAAATAACTGTTCTAAGCACTTTTACATTATTAAGTCTTGTGAAGCATTTTTAGAGGAAAAAGGAGCAGATTCACAGTTTAAAATATTGTAATAAATCTGATACGGTGAGATGTTTATGGTGAAAATATCGTACAGAGAGATTTGGATTTCGTTACATCTCTAACGACAATAAATGTTGCACCAAATGACTGGTCAAAGCGTTTTAGAGTCAGTCTTGTTATTATGTAGAATATCGTAATATCGTGAGAATTCCCACGATATCGCAATAAATATCGTATCGTGAGACTTGGATATCGTTACACCTCCAGTTTTAAGTGATTTCAGGTGGTATTACAGCCCCGGGAATGTACAATAAATAAACTATGATGATAAATGTGATGTTAAACGTTAATAACGGCCCTTTTGCTTTGGATCAGTGTTGAAAAAGTTGCATTGTTGAATTTATAGTGAATATTTACAGAGACAATAAGTCCACTGCGAGATACAGATACAGATACAGAGTGGCGTTTTTCAGATTCTATTATGTAAAAATGCCACACTCCAAGACTTTCCCGTTGATTACGTCGTACTTCACCATGAAATCTCCAAATGCACGAACGTCGAACTTGAACGTTTTTATTAGCGACTAAAGCCGAGAACTCACCGCATCACAACAAAAATCTGCATTCGAATTATACAAATTTAGTTTCCCGCATCTGTGTTAAAAATGATCGGTCTACAGAATGTGGAAACGTCATCTGAAACCCGCAAAAAACTCCTTTATTTAAGCGCAGCCCGGGCTTTGGGTCCACGTCGAAACACCGGTGGGACACGGCGTTAAATATTTATGTATAAATTACGGGTCAGATCGGTGGAGAGGCGGGAGCACGAGGGTTTCAAGGTGTCCGGGAGCTACAAAACACAAGGGTGATTGAATTGCTGCAAGATATCTACGTTTAATGCCACACTGCGGGACATTCCAGGCACAGCTATGAGAGAAAAGTACACACACACACACAGCAGAAAAGTTACATAGTGCAGCTTTGATTGCAAATGTTGAGCTTACTGAGTGGTTTGTGTTCACAGAGGCAGTAAGTGCACTCACAGAACCACAGTTTAATCACGTGTGAGTGCGCGGTCCTCACCCAGCAGCAGCAGCTTCAGCTCACGCCGGGAGTCCCTCTTGTCTTTCCGCAGCTGCCTCTCGATCTCCTCGTTGATTCTCTGGTTCTCCCGCTCCTCCGCAGAGACGCAGCAGCCCGCCATCCTCTACCCGGCCCGTGTGTCCTCTCCTCCGCACAGAAACCCGCTAAAGAAAAGACTCAGCGCCACTGAAACTCTATTAAAAAAAAACAAAAAACGTCCTCTTCAGAGACCAGGGCACGGCATCCTGGTTTCTGCTGCGTCCTCTGTCCACGGCCACTTCACACAGTCACAGATGAATTAAAAAGCAAATTAAACTAAAGAAACAATCGTAAAACACTTGAATAACTTCCCTGAGGCTGCACCTGCCGTCAGTCTGAGGTGAGGCTGCACCTGTCCAACTTTTAGCGGGGCTCGTGACGCGGGGAGGGGGCGTGGCGCGGGCGGACACGGGGGCGCGCGCACACATCGGAGAGGGAGCTCGCGGTGAACGTGAAGCGGCGCGTGCAGAGCGTCACTCCGGAGCGTCACGTCTCGCAGGTGCGGTTCACGTCCGTTTCAGCGACGCAAAATGAATGAAAAGTGAAATATCGCCGCGAATATGCCCTACACCTGTTCCTGGATTTTAAATGACATAACATATTCAATGCAGGTAAGATGAATATGATCATATGAATATAAAAATGCAGAGTTGTGTCGTAATTAGGCTGAGTAAACGTCCCTATTTCCCCGGGACAGTCCCAGTGTTGAGCCCTGTGTCCCCTGTCCCAGCAGATTTATCCAAAACCACTGATTTGTCCCAGTTTGATACAAGAAAAGGACTAAACTAAGATTAAACCAGGACTAACACAGGACTATCACAACAGGGACGTGCACAGGACTTTTGAGGGGCAGTTGCTCCTGACATGAAGAAAGGGCCCCCCCCAAATCACACTCAATCACCCCAACTAGGCCTACTGCTTATTACATACTACTACTGCTACTGCTACACACTAGTACTACATACTAACTTTAGAATGAAGTAATCGTGTGCATTACTTCCATCATTCACTGCTAAAATGAAGTGTTAGAATTAGAAACCATCAGGAGACGTGTCGCTGAGTTTGCCTCCATGAAATGAGCCTGTCCTGTAGGAGGAAGAACGGGCTGGTGTCTGCAGCTCAGCTCTGATTATTTACGCTAAACGTGGCAAAAACTGAACCTGGATTTATTCACATTTTTCATCAAACTCGATGGTCATTTGTTCTACATCTCAGTCTCACCTTTTCCAACAACGTCGAGGCAAATGTTCAAACCGCGACACCCGAGACAATCTCTTCACATGTGAAGTCTGTGTGGAGGCACGACCAGGGCATCCGGCGTTTTTGCTGCGCGAATCTGGAGTGGAGGAGGCGGTTTTCAGTGTTCAGGCATCGGCGTCAGAAGTTGTGGAGACAAATAATAAAGAAAAGAGTTGTTTTACACTGATACACTGATTCTTCTCTATTGGGTTGTTTTTATTTCTATAACTTCACTGTTAAAAATTGATGTAATTTTTACAGTAAATTTGTATTGTATTTGTGTTTTTACTGTAAGTAGCAATGCATTGTGGGAAGTTTATGGTCAGTCCTGTATTTTTATTGTAACTATATTGTACATGCGGAGTTTTACAGCAATTTTACAGTAATTGCGTTGCATCATGGGATCGCTGCTGTCTGAATTTCGAATTTTTGGCGGCAACAACAAACTTTCGGGGATAAAGGTCACATAATGTTATTTTACTTCCTGTGTAAGTCTAATATGTATTTTATATCATAGTTATATTAGATATATATTCTTTCTGCGTATCTGAGTCTGTCTGCTGTGATTAGAGGCGTTAGCGACTGCGTGATGTCTCATATTCATTCTGACTGGTGTTAGCTGCTTTAGCTAAAGTGAATCTAAAGTGCTTTACCGCTGCGGCTGTTACCCGAATTCAGTGCTTCTGTTCCGGGCGTGTGTGCGGTGAGTTGCGTACAAAGTTATACGTATTTGTCGGACCATAAGGCGCATTTAAAATCCTTTAATTTGCTCAAAAATCGTCAGTGCGCTATATGTATGTATTAATTCTGGCTGTGCTAACTGACCTCGAAGCGATTTTATGTGGTACACGGCGCTCAAAAATCTGCCAAAATGTTTTAGTACTTTTGGAAAATACGAAGCCGCTGGACGGACTGTTGCGGAGCGCGAAGGCGGTTATGGTTGAGCACAAAACAAACATCCGCAAACTCTCCAATGAGTCCAGTCTATATAAAATGTATTGTGTGTAATTTATCCATCACAATACGGATTGAAAAGTTACGACATCAAGAATTACGATCACGAAATGAAAATGTACGATTACTGCGGTGCTTCGGACTGAATTAGGACTGATCCAGGTCTAAACCAGAACTGAACCAGGACTGTCCTGTCCTTTCGCGCACACGGGACTCACTCATTCAAGAGTTTACAGACACACCCATCTTATGCTCAACTCCAATCAAACATGCACAGATCTCCACCCATAGAGGTGTTCATGCCTCCACCCCATGCACACGAACACCTCCGAAAGCCTCCGTAGTCCAGACTGTCGGACCATTACGGCTGCCCTCACATCCATGCGGCTCCCGGAGTCAGGAGCGTCACGGAGTGATGCGCGCTGTGCTTCATCATAATATTACGGCGTGTATAAGAAAAAACCAGGGCTGAACGCACCAGTACGTACACTACTAAGAAAAGTGTTGGACTTTGAATTGGTGGGTAGCCGTAGACCCTCTTGGCAGACTGGGCAGTGCATGTGCCGGGGGTGGACTGAGTGAACGGGTGTGAGGGCACAGAGATGGAACTGGAACACATCAGCCAATGGGAGACAGAGATGCTACCAGATGATACTACTGGAGATGCTACTGAAGCCACTACTGCACAGACCTGATGTAGCCACCGCCACACAACACAAACAGGTCGTTACACACACACACACACACACACACACACACACACACACACACACACACACACACACACACACACTTTATATATCCACCTCACAGCACATACAGGATCAGCACTGCTCAGATGTTTTTTAGTCCGTAGTAACCCTCTCCACTGGTCAGCTGATGCTTAATTATTTGTTTTAATTCAATTGTTAAACCTATAATAATAATTGTTAAACCTGTAGACTGGTCGGCTGATCTTTTTATTTTTTTATGAAATTGTTAAACCTATAATAGCGGCCACAATGCTGAATTTTAAATAAAAATAAAAGTGTGAACAACAAATATGCTGCTTGTTTTGTTTTTCTTTGTAGAACTCTAAAATAATTTATCAAAGTTACAGCATGTAATTGTAATATTTACAACATGCTGTCCTGTGAAATTGCAATAAATCCCTAAAAATACAGGAAATTCCTGGCTCCTGGGTTGCTGTTATGTGACCTTTTGCTGTAATATTTACAGTAATCTATCCTGTAAAATAAAGGACACACCTGTAAAATTACATGATGATACTGTAATTAATTACAGTACCTTGTTGTAATAAATGTACAGTAACATTTACAGTAACAGTCCAGTATACCATTTACAGTAAATTTACGGCAACTATTAGCCAGGAATTTCCTGAAAATTTACAGTAAATTTCTAACAGTGTTGCCTTGTGAGATGAAATGTTGGTTCTTGATCTCTGATTTTATAAAATAAATTTCCCCCAAAAAGTGTGATTTATAATCCGGTGCAATTTATAGTCGGAAAAATACAGTAATCTGATCTCCGCCAACAGTAAAGAGGAGCATAAATTGTAATTTGTTTAGGCAAAATACAGAAAACCGTGTTTGTGAATAACCATAAAACCAAAAATGCAGCAACAGAACCCCTCAGGTTATGACTGACACAAGAATCAAGCACAATCTGACACACTGTTTTCACAATTATTTATACCATTCTTTAGAAATTTTGAACATCTGGTCCCCCTGGTCGTAATCACAGTCTGTAGTTGTAATATTGGGAGGTCCGGGGTCTAATCAGTTGTAGAAATGATCAGGTTCAGTGTGAATTTAGCTTTAGTCTTTATCTTTCATGGCAAATACAGTGTCATCAACAGTGAGAAATGAGAACTGTTTCTCGCCCCCATGAGGCAGTGTCATAGGCCTCCTCCCAGATGTGGGGCAAGAGACAAATTTGCCATTTAATCAGTACTTTTCCATAAAATAACCTAAATAAAAGCCATGAGGGGGCTGAGTGAGTAAGACCGTCCTGTGATTAAAGCTTAAAGGAGTTTGCGTATTTTTACATTGAATATCTTAATGTTGTACCGCCCCCTTGTGGCGCTGGTGTTATTCAGTAAAGTAAAAGTCAAAACTTAATTTCTCATCTTTTTTGTTTGTTTTAATCATAGAATATACAGTTGGCCAGCACAGCGCCTGTCTGCCTCTGTGCTGATAGTGGGACGCATAGTCAAGTGAACTCTAGTGGTCACAGTTTGAGCTTTATCTCATTTTAATTTGGGAGATAAAGTGAATGTGACGCCTCAAACGTGACGCTCAAGAAGTTCGACGTGAAGTTCGACCTTGTTGAGCACGAGAAACGCTCATTATACCAATTTACGAACGTGGGGAAGGGCTCCGGAATCATGGATGTATAATAAGAGCCATTTTATTATAGTTCTAGTGTCGGAATCTGCGCTTATCGTGTTCTCAGCTACTGCGCATGCGTGAGTGGCAGAGCGTTTTAACTTTTGCTTCAAGATTATGACGCACTAAGATATTCTAACGGTGAGTATTATTTTCATTAACTAAAAATGTATAATATAGTTTCTAAACGCAATAACTGAACTGAAGTTTGAGACCTAAAGTTTAGCTAAACACGGATGATGTTCTGAGGCTAATGACCACAGATCGTTTAACTAAGACAAGAGGTTAGAGAGTCTATGTTTCCTTGTAGTAACAATGAGCCTCTTCTTGTGTGCCATATCTTAGATAAGTCTTGAAAAAAAGGACAATAAAAGTTTTTTGTTAGAAGTTATACTCATTATGGCTTTTTCCTCTTCTAGACGTGATTTTCTCTTCTGACATCATGGCAGCTGCATCTGGTAAGTACATTTCTTTCTAAACTCTGAGACTGACACACGTTTGATAATGAGCTGTTCATTCTGGGATCAAATATTTCAAGATGACAAATAAACATGTGGGTGGAGTGATTTTCATTTCAATATTCATCCAATCTTCTTCAGTTAAGATTATACCAAGACTCGACTGATTTTTCTGCAGATACATACACCTCATGGTGTAGATCATATAGAGGGGATGTTATTACACAAACACTAGGTCACAGTACCGTCAGGTGTCAGTTTAATTTCTATTTACGCATTTACAACAGCATCTGCCCAAAGTGCTCCACATGTGCGATAAATGTACAAAAACAACAGGAAACAAGTGCAAGAGCTCACATTAAGATAAGAGCACATACAAAACAAGTATAAAACAGACCAGATACAGCCTGCATCACAGAGCCTGTCTACAGCTGGAAGCTCATCACACCTATGCAGAAAAGGAAATAAATAATAACATACAAAATGAGCTCTAAAAGGTGCAACATCATTAGTAACGGGTCTGTATGTCCTGATAGTTTTGTTTTGTATTTGCAGATGTTCCACGGAAGCGCAGCAATAGTTTAACATTTTTACCACCTGGCAGTAAGTAAATAAAAACATACAACACAATATCCTACTTGTAAATAACACTGCATATTTTTCCTTTAGTCACTGCATTTTATTTGATACTTGGTCAGTTAACTTCAGGGTTTCACAGAGTGTACTTTTATTTTGTAAAGCTACCTCCTGTTTAACACCAGCACAAATTAGCTTGAAAAAGGTGTGGATCTATAAGAAGAACTGGTTAGGTTACTGCTAGATTAGAGCATTGGAGATGAGTTGGCTTAGTGGCCGGTCACTGGTACTTCAGCAACAAAACCCCTCCTGCCCGGAAAGGAATTTTCCCATCGAGTGCAAAAAAGGTTGGATTTTGTGGTGACTTTTACCTATTTTTAGATCATAAACTTTTTCTCAGCTCAAAATCCTTTAGCTGTCTTAAAAACAGCTTTTTATAGCTTTTATAGCACTGACTATGCTCTGCTTCACTCTAGCTGCACTCTAGCTACTCTTACATCCGTGAAGTTGGCCCCCATTAAATGCACAATTACACAAAACTATGCTGATCGTTTGTGATTCATTTTTGCTGCAAAAAGTTTTGTTTGTGCTGCTTTAGTTTTGGAGATATTAACAATTCTTTTATAGGTCAAATTAGGATCATCCAGCCCCAAGGAAGCTTCAAAATGCTCTGAAACCTACAAAATGGTGTCAGTCGTTTGTGCTGCAAAAAGTTTTGTTTGTGCAATTCTGGTTCTAAAGATATTAGAACTTCTTCTCTTCTGGCTCTTGGGGAGGGTGGACGCTTTTTCTCTCCTCTCTTTCCTGATCTTTCCTGCTTTGTTTCTATGTCTCATCTGGTTTAATGTGTCTTATTCCTCAAGAGACTCTCTCTCTTTTCTCTTTTCTCCAAAACTAAATTAACTATGGATTCAATAAACTGGTCTTGTAACAAAATTGACACTTTAACAAGACAAGCAGGGTCGGGTGAACCTGCATGTTCTTCAGACACAGAGGATTTATCTATTCAGAACCAGGATTACGGGACATTGCAGATTGGAATAACGCTTGGACCTGATTTTCCGAAATTTCAAATACTGAAGCAGCTTTTCAAAGCCCAACTTGGCTGCGTGGAAACTGGAGCGAGGGGCAGAGCTTCAAGTCCTCGAACTTTGTGACTCTGGGCCAGGCTCAGGGTCACTGACCGCTGATGGACATGGTGACTCTAAATTGCAATTTTTGGATAAAATCTGGAGGAAACTTGGAGTTCTGCATATGTAAACCTTGAGACCACGAGCCAATAGAGCTGCTGTGAGAAGAGCAGCGGCTCTACCCAAAGCCAAAATATGACAAATCTATCGACCTCGGCCTTGGCCCAGGCCGACTGGTCAACTCGCCCTGAGACTGGAGCAGGAGGTGCTCTCCTCCTCGCTACACTTCCTCTACACCCTCGCAGCTTCTTTGCCCCGCCCAGCACGGGGGCGGGTCTGCTGTAGCCAACGCCCCCTGGCTGCAGGATCTGGACACTGCCTCCTGGACCATCTCCACCTCCCTGACTTCTCCTCCCGCTGCAATGTCCTGTCATAATTTAATGTTGTGTCATAATGTCTATATGTGTTCTTTTCTGTTCTTCCTCCATGTTCCTTTCTTCTCTGTAGTAGTTAGTTATAGTTATTATAGTTAGTATAGAGAGTTATGAAAGATAGTTTAGAGATAGAAAGAGTTATGAAAGAAAGTATGTCAGGGTAGTGACTTCATAGTTTCCTGTTTCAGTTCGTAGTAAATAAAGATAATTATGTCACAGTTAGACTCACTTGTTTAGTTCATCTTTATGTGGGATTATAATCTCTAGACTCGTCTGTTTAGTTTTGCTTTGTGAGGGTAGAGGGGAAATGTGGGATTGTTCTTTTTTTAATCACTGTTGCATTTTTTGTATGAAAAGCGCTCTATAAATAAAGTTTGATTGATTCAACAGTTTTATTTTCAGCTGCTGACGTCATCCACCAACTCAAAATGTTAAATAGCTTCAAAACAGATGAAAATCAAACAAAATGTTTGCATTTTGTTCTGTTATTGTTATATGCTGTTTTTTTCTGTGACAATTTTCATTTATGTGAGTTTATTTTTAAAATGATTCATTATTATTTTTGCAGCAATTATATGACGTCATTTCCGCTCAGCTGATGGCAGCGGCTTTAGCAAAACTCCACAAAACTAGTGAAGAGAAACAATCTGAGGCTGTGGAAAAGTTTGTATGAGGGTTCTTTCACACCAAACGGTCCATTCGAACCAAGAGCTCTTAGTTCTGTTCGTGAAAGCAGTGTTCAGTCTAAATGACTCGGGACGAAGGGGAACAATGCCACTTCTGTTGCCAAATGCACACACAGTTTTTTATTCACTAAAAGGGTCTGTTGAACATGTGCAGTAGTGCTCTTTTCTCACACAGGCACATGTGAATAAGCACAAAGAGACTTGAGAAATAAATGAAAGCTCTCAGGTTAAATGCAATATATCGTCCCTTACTCTATTCCACTCTATTATGTTATGAATAATTCAGTTCAGCACTTTTGTTTTCTAAATGCTGTCAATTTTTTCTGAACACATCACTGACTTTTGCTATTCGTCCCTTTTTATTAAATCAAAATGGACAGTTACATAAATTACATAATTAGTACTGGTGACGTTTTTCTTAGTTAATTGTATTTTGGTTCTTGTGTCTTTCCAGTGTCTGAGCTGAGGGTGGTTATTCTTGGGAGCGGCTGGAGTCAGAGGAGCTCTGTGGGAAACCTGTTACTGAATGAGGCTGTGTTTGATGCAACGAAAGAACCTGAAAGCCCCATGAGACTAACAGGAGAACTCCAAGACAAGAAGATCTCAGTGATCCACTGTCCAGACCTGCTCCAGCCCAACCTCACTGCACACGCACTGTCAGAGTTAGTCACAGACATAGCAAACGCCTGTGACCCTGGTCCTCATGTGTTCCTGCTGGTTCTATCGCCTGAAGACTTCACTGAACAACAGAACTTCAGACTACAGTTTGTCCTGAGGAGCTTCAGTGAGCAGAGCTTCCACCATTCACTGGTGCTGCTGACAGCAACAAAAGAGACAAGAGTGATGGAGGATTATGTGAATTCTCCCCCTCTGGAAGATCTGATTAGAAAGTGCAAAAACAGATATCAGTGGGTGAAGGGATTTGAATCACATATGATCTGTGAAATACACAAAGAGCTCTTCACTAAAATAGTCCAAATACTTAAAGAAAACGATGAAAAACATGTCACCCACGATATATTTGTGGATGTTCCTCCAGCTGCTCAGACCAAAGAAAGAGAAGGCCCCATTCTTACTGCAGTTAAAAAAGGTAACTGCACTGACAGTTGATTTATAACCTTCATGAGTTTCTTTTGAATAAATATTTAATTTTTCCACAGAAATCAAAACACTCCAGAGGCCATGTTCTGGTACTGGTTCTGGTAAGTACTTTAAAAAATGTTAATCTGTCTCAAAGATCATTCTCAGCATCACAGCTAAGTCATCTTATTATCTGTGGACTAAACAAAAATACTTTTGTAAAAAAATTGATGTCTAATTTGATTTAACATTTTTTTCCAGACTCTGCTCTTAGGGTTGTTTTATTTGGAAAAAGTGAAGACAAAAAAGAAAAAATGTTACACTTTATTCGTCAGAAGTTCAATGATAACTTTGGTTTGCCAACAAAACTAAACTTTATAGCTCCTAAGATTTGGACAGAAAGAACAGTGTTAGTGAAGACCCCAAACCTGTTCAGTTTGCCTATAGAGACTGTGACAGAAGAACTGAAGAAATGTGTGTCTCACTGTTCTCCTGGACCCAATGTTCTGCTGTTGCTGTTGAAGCCTTCAAACTTCAGTGAGAACGACAGGAAAACTCTGACCTTCATCCTGAGTCTGTTTGGTCCAGAGGCCTTTAAACACTCCATGGTGGTTCTCACACACAGGGACCAGATAATCCCCAGTGTTTCAAAGCTCATTTGTGATTGTGGAGGAAGATTCTACAACATGTTTGATGGAAATCACAAACTCCTGACTGATTCCCTCAAGAGCATTGTAGATCAGAACAAATCATCCTTCCTCACCCTCACTGAGGAGCAGAAACCCTCTCTGAACCTGGTGCTTTTTGGGGGGAGCAGAGCAGAGAAAACCTCAGCAGCTGAGTCCATTTTAGGCCGAGCAGATCTCCCTGCAGGGATCCCAGGGCAGTGTGTTAAACATGAGGCAGAGGTGTGTGGGAGTCGTGTGTCTCTGGTGGAGCTGCCGCCTCTGTCTGACAAACCTCTGGAGACAGTGATGCAGCAGTGCCTCCACTGCATCTCCCTCTGTGCTCCTGAGGGCGTCCATGTCTTCATCCTGGTTCTACCGCTGGGTCCCCTCACTGACGAAGACAAGGCCGAGCTGAAGACCATCCAGGACACACTCAGCTCTCGAGTGCGTCAAATCACTATGATTCTGTTCATTCATTCAGAGCCCTCTGCTCCAGCTGTGCTTCAGTTTGTAAAAGGAGACAGAGACATCCAGAGACTGTGTCAGAGCTGTGGAGGAGGAAGTTTTATTTTCAACCCCAGGAACCAGCAGCAGGTCCCTAAACTGTTGGATTATTTAAACACAGTGAAAACCAAGAATAAAACTTACAGCTACACCACAGAGTCACTTCTACAAGCTCAAATAGAGAAGATTTCAGCTCAACACAAAGAAATCGAGGACATGAAGAGTAAAACAAACAGATGTGAGTATCCTTGTTAATAATCTTATTTATATCATTAAATGCCATTTTATGAAATGAAAATTTAAATGGCATTATTTTTACACACTGTGATAATTTTGTGTATTCACATTATGTGTTATTGTATTGAGAAAGTCTTAATTTGACTAATAACTTTGTAGTTGTAACAACCTCAGGCCAGTAGTAACTGAACTAAATGCCTGCTCTGGTTCCAGGAGTACATTTTCCAATCATACATACTAGGGCTGCAACTAACGATTATTTTCATAATCGATTAATCTGGCGATTATTTTTTCAACTAATCGATTATTAATCGGATAAAATGAAGGAAAGTGCTCCAAAACTGTACTAAAAGTAAGTTAGCCGCGCGTCCTGGGTTTACGCACGGAAGCTGTGCTCGCTCTGCCAACCCCTCTCTCTATTACGCACGCGGTCAGATCAACAAAGCTTTGACCAATCACGGTGTTCGTGGGCTTGTACCGCACACTCTGTGATGGACAGGAGCACCAGCGAATCACAGAGAGGGTTTAAGAGGTTAACTGGACTAGTTAATGGCTTAGGAACACATTGTTCCAATGCAATCGCGGCTAATATGTGCGAACTAGCTAACACCAAGCAACTTCGGTTGCTTGGTGTTATAAGTTTGACACTACTTGTGTAGTGTCAAACAATACGTTGTGATTAAAACGTTCCTATTAACTTGTACCAGTAATGCAACCCAACTACTTTTCATGTCAAAAAAAGGTTGCCAATATGTTTGTGAAATCTCACCAGAGTCCGACTGATTTTAAAGGGGAGACGCCATTTCTCAAGTGTCCTCTTTTTTCCCCCGTGTTAACCTTTCCTGTTCTCGCCCCCTAACCGTGGTTGGGGAGCACAGGGGAGATCGTCTTCTCCAGGGCCGGGGATTGCTTCCCTCCGGGGTTAACTCCCTTGAGGACCTCGTGCATTTGCGGTGTATGAAAATGTAAATAAAAGGAGGCAGTTTCGCTGCAGAGTGGGGCTTTATTAGCTCACTACACTGTAGGAGTAGCACCTTTTACCCTCTACTTGCCCGATCGCCGTCTCTGTCTTTCCCTGAGAGCACACGGGACACACACACGGAGCGAGACCCGGCTCCACTGCTCCGCGCAGACATACATCCAGCACACAATCACTCACCCTCTCTCTCTCTCCTGCACTGAGCTATAGACACAATATAGACACATCTCACAACACCCGATTCTCCCGCTTGGACTTTGTCACGTGAACTAGTCAACTAATCGATTACTAAATTAGTTGCCAACTATTTTAATAGTCGATTTTAATCGATTTAATCGATTAGTTGTTGCAGCCCTAATACATAACATAGATTCAAATATTAAGAGTTAAAAGACATTGTGGATGCTAACCAGCTACCTGCTAACTAATATCATTAACGTGGATGTTTTAAGTTCAAAAAGCAGAATTAAGAAGCAAGATTTGGTGAAATGCTTTTAATAACTTGGGGGTTTATAAAGTTTTAGAAACAGATTTTAAATAAATTTTATGGCCATTAGTTACCACAGAGCCCTGAACTTTGAAACTTTTTTTTTTCTTTTTTCTGAAACTCTATGGGAAAAATTAATGCGAAATTTACTTCCAGATCCAGGGCTGGCCTCCACTGTGAGGTCAGAGGCCCTCTTCTCCAATATTCCCTTTTCACAGTGCCACCTGACTAGTTTGGATTCTCTCAAAAGTGTGAACCCTCACTTCCTGCTCTATTCTCTATGAGGAATTAATAGAATAGAAGGCCTTTTATTGTCACTCTACATATCTACACACTATACACATGCACAACGAGATTAAAAGCAACTCCCCCTCCAATACAGACATATACACATATACAGACATATATACAGACATATATACAGACATATACACAGACATATATACAGACACATATACAGACACATATACAGACATATATACAGACATATATACAGACATATATACAGACATATATACAGACATATACGTTGAACAATTACACTCAGTATACAATAAAATAAATCAGTAAGCTGAGACTTCTAAGACTACACCAGGATATTGCGTTGCTTTAAATACTGCACACAATCAACCACTGCACAGCATTAATATCAAAACACAAAAATACTGCACTGTTTCTCAAATATTGCACAGTATTAAATATTGCAGTATAACTAAACAAACATTATCAAATTAACTGAGTGGCGCTTAAAATAAGTCCATATTTATGTAACCCTTTTGGACTGACTCTGTCTATATGAGGTCCCAGCACACCCAGCTTCAGAACCCAGTGTTGTGTTTAGTAATGAGTGACAAGGTGTAGTAGTGTGGAGAAGAAGCACAGAAGACGCAGTGGTTCTTTTTTGATTGTAAAATGACAGCCATTACATTTATTTAGTTGAGTTCAAATAAAGATTATAGGTGTTTTCACAATTGCTTAGCTCATGTGATCTTACGATGTAAGGGCAGAGAAAAGAAAGCCTAATTAGTAATGTAATAGAATATGCCGCTTAAGAAATGTACCAGCTAAGAGCCGAGTCCACTTTAAACGCTGAGTGCAGGTGTACATTTTAATAACTAACCGCCTGTTCCAAATAAATGCTGATTCTAAAGTCTTAAAAAATAATAATAATAAAATAAATAATAATAATAATAATAATAATAATAATAGATTCTTAATTAAAATCTTCTGCAAATAAATAAACTTAACTTTACAACATATAAACCATAACCACAATAGAGCCACATCAGCCCGTTTGATAATATAATTCAGCTTTGCACACACTTATTTACATCTTACAGAAACTAAAGTTAAAACCACATGGCTAATTTGCATAAACTGTAAGCGCTGAAAAAAACACCTTGCACCATGACGAAACTGGGATACTAAAAAAAACCCAATCATAACCGGTATACTGAAACATGTATACGCACTCCATGACAGCTCCACTAAATTGAAATTGGTCCATATTATATTGTGCCTTCCTCTCATCCGGGGCCTGGTCGCGGGGGCAACAGTGTAAGTAGGGAATCCCAGACTTCCTTCACCCTGGACACTTCCTCCAGCTCCTCCAGGGAACCCCGAGGCATTCCCAGGCCAGCCGAGAGAAGTAGTCCCTTCATATATCCCTTGTGTCCTGGGTCTTCCCCTGAGCCTTCTCCCGGTGGGACATGCCCGGAACACCTCCTGAGGAATAGATGCCTGAGCCACCTCAGGTGACTTCTTTCGACATGGAGGAGCACCAGCTCCTCCCGTGTGACTGAGCTCCTCAACCTATCTCTAAGGGAGCACCCAGCCGCTCTGCTGAGGAAACTAATTTCAACCGCTTGTATCTGCAATCTCGTCCTTTCGGTCATTCCCCAGAGCTCATGACCATAGGTGAGGGGAGGAACGTAGATTGAGGTAAATCGAGAGCTTCGCTTTTCGCCTCAGCTCCTCTTCACCACAATGTCCGATACAGCGGCCGCATCACTGCCGACGCTGCACTGATCCGCCTGTCAACCTCACGCTCCATCCTCCCCTCACTGTGAACAAGACCCCGAGATACTTGAACTACTCCACTCCTCCAGGGACTCTCCACCCACCCGGAGAGGACAATCCACCTTTTTCCGGTCGAGAACCATGGCCTCGGATTTGGAACAGCTGATCCTCCTCCCAGCTGCTTCACACTCGACTGCAAACCGCCCCAGTGCACACTGAAGGTCCTGGTTCAATGGAGCCAACAGGACAACATCATCCGCAAAAAGCAGAGATGAGATCCTGTGGTCCCCGAACTGGACCCTCTCCGGCCCCTGACTGCGCCTAGAAATTCTGTCCATAAACACAATGAACAGAACTGGGAACAGGTCTGACTTACTGCCGGCAATGCGAACACAGCTCCTGCTCCGGTCATACAGGGACCGGACAGCCCTTAGCAAAGGGCCCCAGACCCCATACTCCCGGAGCACCCCCCACAGGGCACCACGAGGGACACGGTCGAATGCCTTGTCCAGGTCCACAAAGCCCATGTGGACTGGTTGGGCAAACTCCCATGAACCCTTGAGCACCCGATGGAGGGTGTAGAGCTGGTCCAGTGTTCCACGACCAGGCTGAAAACCACACTGCTCCTCTTGGATCCGAGGTTCGACTATCGGCCGGACTCTCCTCTCCAGTACCCTGGCATAGACTTTACCGGGGAGGCTGAGGAGTGTGATTCCCCTGTAGTTGGAACACACCCTCCGGTCCCCCTTCTTATACAGAGGGACCACCACCCCGGTCTGCCACTCCAGAGGTACTGTTCCCGACCACCACATGATTTTGCCAACCACCTCAGTGACTTCAGCCAGGGTGATGGATGAATCTGCCTCTGAGACCTCCTACTTGAAAGACATGATGGTGGGATTGAGGAGATCCTCAAAGTATTCCTTCCACTGTCCCTAGTTGAGCTCCCCCCCGCACAGTAAACAGTGTTGGTGAAGCACTGCTTCCCCCTCCTGAGGGGTCAGGTAGTTTGCCAGAATTTCTTTGAGGCTGATCGATAGTCCTCCTCCATGGCCTCCCCGAACTTCTCCCAACCCCAAGTTTTTGCCTCTGTGACTGCATGGGCTGCAGCACGCTTGGTGTTGTGGACATTGTGATGCAGGCACAAGAGGCAGAATCTTCATAGTTGCACATATCCTGGGTGGAGAGGACTTTTAATGATGCAAGTAGCTTATTTTTTTTTTTAAACTCCATCCATCCATCTTCTCCCGCTTCATCCAGCTGGGGGCAGCTTGCGGCCCAGTCCTCTGTGCACCTGACCCCCCCCATGAGTGGGCTCACCACTCACAGAGGGGTTCATTTTAAAAATCATTTCTAATATTTCTACTGACCAATATGTCCATACACACACTAAAATAAACAGGAAGATAAAGGGCATCCCTGATTAGCCCCTCTAGACAATGTAAAATTGTCTGATACATGTTGTTCAAAATTTTCCCAGTTGTTATAAAAACTTGGACCTAAGACTTCAATTAAATTTGTTGACTGCCTTTTCAATAACATTCTGACTTTTTCCTGCTTTCTTTACTCTTCAATTATATCTGTAATAGGGGTGGGCGATATCTCGATATTTAAAATATATCGAGATATTTTTGAAACTTCGATATGAATTCTGACATATCGATATATCGCTATAATGCTTATGTTTACTTCTGGTTTCGCCGCCGCTTGTTTCGCCTTCTCTGTGCCGCGCTGCCTCCGCCTCCTGCTTTTGTCCCCTGAGCTCCTCCGCGGAGCCCGGAGCTGGACTCAGACTACACCAGGACTAGAACTAAACCAGGACTAAACGCGGCCGCAAAGCCCGGGGCTCGGCCACGGACTAAACCAGGACTAGGACCAGGGCTCTGCAGTGCGCCCATTTCACTCGCATTTGCGAGCAAATATTTCGTCGTGCGAACGTGGAAAACCAAACAGGCGCATTTGTGCGATGCTTCTGCAGCCACAATAAGGAGCTGCGCACAGACGTAACGTGACGAGTTAAACTTTCTAAATGCACGTTTCCCAGTGCGAGCGCAACCACATGACACCTCCGATCGCGCACGACCCCAGCACACGAGCTCCGCGTGTGTGCAGATATCACGAACAAACTCCGCTTCAAAACACACCCACGCCCCCTTAAACGAGGAGCCCCCGCAGCAGGACCCACAACTGCCCCACCACTCACAGACACCCGCGTGCCGCTGGACAAAGCGAGAGCTTTGGCTTTTGTCTTGGTCTTGTCTCGGACTCGAGCGCATTTGGACTCGGTCTTGTCATGAACTCAAGGCCTGAATACTGAGTGCGGTCATTTTTCATTAATGCCGCTGCTGTTGCCAATAAACTCATCCCGGTGTGCGGGAGCGTGTGGGGCTCCTCTCTGCAGCCTGTGCCAAATGCCAAATAAATCTGTTTGTCACAATGTGCGTTTGATTTGGTAAATGTGCAGAGACTAAATACCACTTTAAAACAAGAGAATGTAACTCCAGTTTGGAATTTGAAAATAGAGGTTTAAAAATCCTACACACTTTATTCACTTTGAAGCGGTTTTGTGTCAGTGGAAGTCCTCTTAAAGAAGAGGTTCTTAAACTGTGGGTGAGGGTCCAAAAGGGGTGTCAAGAGTGTTTAAGTGCAGAACTAAATGAATATTAATCAGATAAAATTTGTTTTTTGTTTTTGCAGCAGTTTGGGGGGGCTGTATTTTTTCCTGTAAAGATATCGAGATATATATCGTATATCGAGATATAGCAAAATATATCGAGATATATTTTTTGGTCCATATCGCCCAGCCCTAATCTGTAACATGCCTAACATTTTCACCAATAACCTTCCTTTATAAAGCCCACTTAATCATGTTTAATAAGAGTTCCAATTATGTTTGTTGTGTCACACTTAGGGGTCACATTTAGGGGTTTGCAGTTTACCTCTGAGATGCTCTGCAAGTATTACCATTGAGTGAACAGCTTTTAATTTGTCACCAATATAGCAAATGAGACTTTTAGGAATTAAGGAAAATAAATAGAAAAAATAAAATAAAATAAAAATATTCTATTATTTGAGAATTGTCTTTTGGGTTTATATGAATGGCTAAATTTTTAAAAAAGCATGGTCAGTATACACCACATTCCTTTTGTTAAGCTCATTTCCCCACTGCTATTGCTAACCCCCCATTCTGACTTCCACTTAAATTCATTTACAGATGTTGAATAAGTTTCCTGCATGCAAAACACTTCAACATTCTGTTTGTCCTTCAGCCATGCAAATTTATCTTTATAAAATTTTCCAGGCTATGAAGCTTTAATGTCATGGAAATGCTATTATTTATTGACTTACCTGTAATGGACTTTAAGGACAAGGATGTTTAAATATTGATTTATTTTAGTGTGACTCAGATAATTACTCACACAGAATGAATGGAGGGAAAGTGAGGATCCACATTTTTTACTGGAACTAAACAGAGGGCTGAGTGAAAAGGGTTCATGTGGGAGACGTGAAGCAAACTTCACTGTTTCCTGTCTCATTATTTCCCTGTTTTACATGAACATTCATCCTGGCCAACAGGCCCAGAACCTGGCTCTGTTACATGTTTATAATTAAAGTGTCACTCTTCTTACATGTTTATTATTTTTTTAGGTGGTGATAGTCTGAGTCCTGATTGTCTGAAGATTGTTCTGATTGGAAAAACAGGAAACGGAAAGAGTTCTTCAGGAAACACAATTTTGGGAAGAGAAGAGTTTTTAGCTCTGCCCAGTCTATGCTCTGTCACTAAAGTTTGTAAAAGGGCAAACAGTACAGTAGACGGACGCTCTGTGGCTGTGGTGGACACTCCTGGACTCTTTGACTCAACCATGTCACATGAGGAGGTCTTTGAGGAAATGCTGAGATGCATCAGTCTTTTAGCTCCTGGACCACATGTTTTTCTGTTGGTTTTACCAATTGGACGACTGACAGAAGAAGAGAAAAAGGCACTAGAACTCATCAAAGAAGCATTTGGAAAAGAGGCACAAAAGTTTACTATTATTCTTTTTACACATGGAGATAAGATGACCAAGTCTAAATTGTCAATTCAAGATTACATAAAAAATTGTTCTCACACTTTGATCTCAGAGTGTGGGAACAGGTTCCATGTTTTTAATAACACTGATGAAGAGAATCGCACTCAGGTCCTGGAGCTGCTGCAGAAGATCGATGAGATGGTGAAAGAAAACGGTGGAAACTGCTTCACCAACGACATGCTCCAAGAGGCTGAAGCAGCTATTAAAAAAGAGATGAAGAGAATTATGAAAGAGAAGGAAGAAGAGATGAGGAAAGAGAGGGAGGAGATGGAGAGAAAATACCAACAGGAAATGGAAGAAATAAAACAAAACATGGACAAACAAAGGGAGGAATTTGAAAAAGAACAAAAACAGAGAGAGAAAGAACTCAGAGAAAAGGAGGAAAGGATTAAAGAGGAGAAAGAGCAGCAAAAAAGAGAACAGGAAAAGAGAGAAGAAGAAGAGAGGAAGAGGAAGGAAGAAGAGAAACTACAGCATGAGAAATGGGAAGAAAAACGAAAAACTCTAGAGGAAAAAATCAGATTAGAGCAAAAGTCAAAAGAACAATTTGAAGTAAAACTGCAGGAGAACAAGAGACAGATGGAGGCAGAGAGAGACCAGTGGGAAATATATAGGATAGAATGGTGGGAGAAACAAAAACAAGAAGATGAAGAAAGACGACAACAGGAGAAAAAATTTAAAGAAGAAATTAAGCAAATTGAAAATGAAAAAGAGCAGAAAGAAAAAGAACTAAAAGAAAAGGAAATGAAGATTAAAGACGAACAAAATGAACGTGAAAGAGAACAAAAAATGAGAGAAGAAGAGGATAGAAAGAGGAAGGAAGAAGAGGAAAAACAGCACCGGGAATTGGAACGGAAGCACAAAGAACTGGAAGAAAAAATAAAATCTGAAGAGTTATCTAAAGAAATGTCTGAAATAAAACTAAAGGAGAGCAGGAGACAGATGCAACAGGAGAGAGAACAGTGGAAAAGAGAAAGAAAAGTAAGGTGGGAGAAAAGAAAACAAGAAGATGAAGAAAGACGACAACTGGAGGAAAGAAGACAAAAAGAAATGAGACAAATAAAAATAGAGAAAGAGCAGAAAGAGAAAGAACTGAAAGAAAAAGAGGAAAAATACAACAGAGAACAGGAAAAGAGAGAAAAAGAAGACATAAAAAGGAAGGAAGAAGAAAAACAGCAGCGTCTTGTGTGGGAACAAAAACACAAAGAACTGGAAGAAAAGGTCCAATCAGAAGCAAAATCAAAAGAAACACAACTAGAAGAAAACAGGAGACAGATGGAACTGGAGAGAGAGCAGTGGGAAAGAGAAAGAAAAGAATGGTGGGAGAAAAGAAACCAAGAAGAGGAAGAAAGAAAACGAGAGGAGGAAAGAAGACAAAAAGAGATGGAACAGGAGATAAAAATCTATAATGAAAGACTCAGATTAGATGAGCTAAAACTTGAACTAGAGGAAAAGAAGAGAAAAGAGTTAGAGGAGAAACATCAAAAAGAAGTGGAAGAAATTAATAGGAATTATGAAGAGAAGGTCAGAAGACAAGCTGAAGAGCACAATGAGTTCAAAGAAAAATACAGAAAAGACACAGAGGATATGAAACAACTTCACAAGGAACAAATCGAAGAAAAAAATAAGAGTTATGATCTGTTGCAGGCACTGAGCGCTCACAATAAGAGGGAGAAGATGGAAAAGCATCAGAAAGAAATAAGTGTTATTGTAAAACAACTTTGGGCAAGACCAGACAAGTTGATTAAAATGAATCTTTTAATGTTAAAACATGAAAAAGAAATAAATGAACTTGTCACAAAACATGAAGAAGAAATAAGCAAAGCCACAAATGAGGAGGAGAAAAAACAAAGCAAAAAGAGCAGGAAGAAGAGAAGGAAACTAAGCAAAAACAACATGAAAATGAAATAAGTGAGTTAATAAAGGAAGTGAACCAGTCTTACTGTGTGATTTCATAAATGAACTGTCTAAGCTGAGAACACTAACTGTGTTTCTTGGTCTTTGCTCTTCTGAGTTGACCTAAAGCAACGACTCTTGTTTTGTCTCTTCTGGCTGTGGGTGGAGGTTGTTTTTATTTGGGGACATGGCCAAACGACACCCGACCTGATCATTTCTACTGTTACGTAATGTTTATGAGGTTTTTACAGAGTTGCAGAGGAGCATAATAATAATAATCATAATTTTACAACAGCCACGAGTCTAACAAAGAAAACACTCTCTGTCTGCCTCACTCATTAGTGTCTGGAAACGTTATAAAAAAAACAAAGAAACTGAAAGGTGTTGAAAGAAAATGGTTTGAGAATGTATTTTTAGCGTCTTTCAAAAAATATAATTCACTCATAAATAAATGGGATTAGAAATGACATCAGCGATCGAGTCTTTTGGGCTTTGGCCTGTGCAGTGGGAAATCAGCAGAGGGAAGTGTGAGGTGCTTATAAAGTTGTTTTCTAACGTTTCCAGACACTAATGAGTGAACCAGGCAGAGCGTTTTGTTTGTTAGACTCGTGGCTGTTGTCAGATGGGTTAAAGTGGTGTTCAGCTTCTTCAGTCTGAAGCAAATTGGTGTTTTACCTGGAAGTTCAGAACTTGCCCCCATCACTACACTAGTTTGTTGCCTTGACAGACTCACTGCCACAGTGAGATCTCCACCGAGGAAACACTGATCTGTGCCTGGGTTTTTTTGTGAGCAAGGTTCAGCTATTTAGTTGCTGTGATTTGCTTAAAACTTACTGCAGAAAGTTCCTCCTCTTCCTGACTGGCAAAAGGGTCTGGCTGCAGCCGATGAGGAGCTCCACAGGCTCCACATCCGATTTTAATACTTGATGTCGACTCTTACCCCAAACAGTTCTGATTTCTTTATGTTTTGTTTTTTATTTTTATGATAATCAACAATAAACATTTTATTCACTGCACTAAACTGCCTCTTCTGTGTTCTGACTTGGCATAGTTCATCATTTATGGAGCTGTTTTCTTAAGTATCTGAAAGTAAAATAAAAAATAAAATTAATTAATTATTACACAAGATGTACATTCTCTTAAAAAAGGAAAATATTTTGTCTCTCAAAAATGAATTAGCCGTTAGACATACAGTACAATTACACAGATACATAGTTTTCAATACCGCACATTCAAATCTGCCAAAAAAGTTATGATTACAAAGCCAACAAGACGCTGCCATATATATAGAGATGTATGTACAATGGTTATAGCGTTCAGAATTGCACTATGCCTCAGTTAAATGTAAATTACAGGCTTTTTGTGTTCAAACTCTGTTACGCCAATGTGAACCGTCTGAAATCATTGGTTTACTTTGGTACAAACTGAAACAACTCCTTTTCATTAAGCAGAAATTAGTCACGGTTGTTAAAGATGCAGCACCACCTTCCTTTACTCCTTCCGCTAAGTGACTCCCGCTTCAGAGCGCTGTCCCCTTAATGAATTAGTTACTAAGTGTGTATCATTTCGAATAAGGTTCATGCTTTATTAAGGCTGTAAACAGTGCAGTTATTAGTAATAGTCTCCTGTTAAAGGGAAATACTGAGTCCATTGGAGTGGTACATTTATTAAATTACTGCAGTGTTAGTGGTTTGTTAATTGTAACTAGTTAAATTGCAATTTCAGTTTATTTCTTATCTCTGGAGTTCTTTTTTCCTTTGCCACAAGAGGTCAGCAAAGAGTCAAGCTTATTCTGAACAATATGAAGTTATAACAGGAAAAAGTCGGTATAATGGAGTTTATAATGTACTTATGACTATTTCCTCTTTGTGTTTATGTATTTTATGTTTCATTATGATTTAAATGTGAATTGGATCATTTTGACATTTTATTTTGAAATGAGCGCTGGTCTCGTGTGTTTTATTTTGGTAGCGTCACTTCCTCTCAGTGGCTCGTTGGAATCTGCAGGGGGTGAGTTCTGTCTCGGCTAAAAAGAAAATATTTCACAAAAATGACTTACTGTTCGCATAAATACAAGATCACATGTTGATAAGACGATGTTTTCACGGGTACTGGATGTATCTTGTTGCGCTCATTTCGAGTTTTGTACATTTTATTTGGACTGTAAAGATTTAAAGTTAGCTTTATGTTGTAATATGGTTCTGAATGCCGCGAAAATGAGCGGCCATCTCACAATTAGGCCTAAAAACAAAATAAAAATCGTTATATTGTTCATACATGATTTACATAATCAACAACTTAAATCCTGTAATATCATGCACTGTAAACCCGAATAATTAAACTGTATGTTTTAAGCTAAACTGTTGCTTTAAAAAAATATGTATATATAGTCTTGTTATATTTAATTAATGTTAAAAAAAAAAAAAAAAAGTATTAGTATGTATTAGGGATGGGCATTCGATTAAATTTTCTTCATTGATTGTTGGGAGAATTCGCAATTGATTTTCGATTGTAAATTTGAGTCGATTTGATTAATCATTAACATTTTAATGTTAAAATTATCATCACTATTATTACTATTACTAATCTGCATAAAACTCAACTTTACAACACTTTAGGTGATACTTGCACATATTTTAATTTACATTTAGCTCTAAATATCCATTTACCATGCTTAATAAAAAGCGAAAAAAAAATTTCAATGTTTTTATTCATTGTTAACAAAATACAAATTCAAAAATAGATTTACTCCATTACTCCATAGAATAAACTGTAAAGAGGCACAAACACTTTTCCCCCACATTTTTCAAACACTTTTAACATTTTTTCTCACAGTTCAAGAGTTAAATAAAGTTGACAGGTGCAATAACAACAATAAATTTACACTGTCAGATAATTTTTAAAGTCTGCAGTCTGGGGAAAGCTTCCCATAGAGTCCCAGAAATACTTACTGCACAAACACAAACGTGTGGTTCAGATGTTTAGAATAACTACGGTGTAATGCATACGTGAGTCCAAAACATGAACAGAAATGCTTCCGGGAAGTTCTCCAGTGTGATGACCTCTTCTCCCTGCCAGTACGATGGAGACTTTGTTTGTTTGAGAGGTTGTAGAGGGTTTTCTGCTCCACAAACTCTGGACAGAAGAGCCACAGGTGCACTGGATAGAACAGGCTCCTCTGTGTACTCCTGTAATAAACACACACCAGTATCAATGAAAAGCAGGATTGATAAAGGTTTTTTTCTTCTCCTGGCCAGAATATCCACGGTTTTATAACCACAACATGAAAGGTGAACACAAACACACCAGGGAATTACTAAACAGGGCATCGTCCAAGTTTAAAAACACCACTAAAAAGGCCAGTATGTGATTGTGAGCTCCACCTCTGTCAGTAGCACAGTGGAGACTGCAGAGGGCGCCAGTGTGCCTGATGTGTGCGCATGTAGCGGTTCTGGTCTGGTCACCCAAGGTTTAGGCAGAGAGACACAGGAGACAGAGTTCTGGATGGTGTTTTCCTTTAATGCCAGATGAGCCCTTTAAAACAATGGCAGGAGGCACAGTGTTAGCGGCACAACAGCTCCTCTCACAGCACAGGCTGCTCATCTCTACTCCTTTTTACATCAAAAATAAATGTACAAATTGTTACTTTTGTTTACAATAGGTATAAAAGAAAAAATCTTCAGCATAAAATATATATTACAGCACCAGATATTTTATATACAAAGTACTCCTTCACAAACCTTTAAAACAATGGCAGGAGGCACAGTGTTAGCGGCACAACAGCTCCTCTCTAGAGCAGAAGAAAAACGAACAGTCAACTACGGAGCAAAAATGCATTTTCATGGGCTAAAAATACCTCATGACCTCATTAAACTTAAGTTTATAACGTTACTTTTGTGTTTCTACCGTGTATATTACAGTATATAACAATTAAATGAGTTTAAAACATGCTAGCTTAAATCAAAGGAAGACACGAGGAGCTCCACTTACCACAGCACAGGCTGCTCATCTCTACTGAGGGACTGAGCAGAGCCGCACGCGGATAAGGGGTGTGTCACATTAATTACTGCCCCTGCACAACAGGTACCAAAAGGGAACTATAACATGTAGTAATAAGACTGTAATATATATATAACAATTATTTTACATAATAATTCACAAAACAGATATTGCAAAAAATAAAAGGTTTACACTGTGAGGTTTTGAGAATGTTCACAAAAAAATTAATTTGCTACACGCAGACAAACTAACAAGAGTATTTCTATGTCACAGGAGTAAAGCTGATTGACTCCACACCGTGTCCTGGTTTTTATATACGGCCTGAGGAGAAGTTCAGATGGGTAAGTAATAAAAGGACAAACTGAAAAGAAAATCAACTTAAATTAAAACTTAACTTTTCTGGTGGAGGATCAGCCTTTGCCTAGAATATTTCACAGTATGGAAAAACCACCAGGCTCATTACAGGTCAGATCTGTGGAGAGGCAAATCCGCTCACAGTAAGAGTCCGTGTTTTCAAAGTGTGTTTGAGAAATGAAAACACAAGATATGTTTATTCTTTCAAACTTTCCAGTCAAAGCAATGACATTTCCATGGAGACAGACAGACAACAGTAACATCCTGCCAGTAGTAACATACTGCCATTTTAACTGCAGACCGTTCATATTTACAGAGAATAAGTGCACTCGCAGATACAGATGTGAGTGCGCGGTCCTCACCCAGCAGCAGCAGCTTCAGCTCACGCCGGGAGTCCCTCTTGTCTTTCCGCAGCTGCCTCTCGATCTCCTCGTTGATTCTCTGGTTCTCCCGCTCCTCCGCAGAGATGCAGCAGCCCGCCATCCTCTACCCGGCCCGTGTGTCCTCTCCTCCGCACAGAAACCCGCTAAAGAAAAGACTCAGCGACACTGAAACTCTATAAAAAAACCCCGTCCTCTTCAGAGACCAGGGCACGGCATCCTGGTTTCAGCTGCGTCCTCTGTCCACGGCCACTTCACACAGTCACAGATGAATTAAGAAGCAAAACGTCTCAAGTGCGGTTCACGTCCACTTCATCAACACAAAATGAATGAAAACTCAAACATCACCATGAGTAACTCTGTTGCTGGGTTTCAAAAGATGTCACAACATTTTAAAGGCCAATAATATTTAAGCTAAAATGAATGTTGTTAAAATGCAGATTTGTGTTCGTGTAATTCAGGGATTCTGATCGGGGCTGTAATATAATAAGATTATTATAGCTCCATGCCAACCCCCTCCCCGTGTGTTTTTACACTGAATATCTAAATGTTGTACTGCCCCCTTGTGGTGCTGATGTTATTCAATAAAGTGAAAGGCAAAACTTCTCACGCCTCATTTATTTATTTATTTCTAAATACATTTTACAGAATACAGTTGGCGCAGTCAGTAGTAGTTACAGTAGTGGACGCTACAGTGGTATAAACACACGAGTGGAGTGGTTGGCACATGAACTTTCTCGTGCAGGACTAATGACTCATTCTTGAGCACGAGAAATACAAATTACAAAGGTTCCTTGAATGGCACTTCGTTTATATTTCAAAAAGGAAACAGTCTACTCTGGACCATAGACTAAAAATATATACGGTCTGTACTCTGGACCCTGGCGCATTAGGAGATCTGTTTTTTTTTCTGTTGTTCTTTCTTACCGTGTTCTCATCTACTGCGCATGCTCAGTGAGTGATAAATCACTTCTACTTTCGCTTCAAGATTGTGGCGCACTAAGACATTCAGACGGTGAGTTATTTTCATTAACTAAAAATCTACTATAGTTTCTAAACGCAATAGCTGGACTTAAGTAGTAGACTTATGGTTTAGATAAATACAGATACGCTATTACCACACAGATATGGGAGATAAACTAAGACAAGAGTTGCTTCCTTCTCCTCCAGTGAATAAGAATAAAATACCACAATAAAAGTTCATTGTTAGAAGTTATGCTCATGATGCTTTTTTCCTCCAGATGTGATTTTCTCTTCTGACATCATGGCAGCTGCACCTGGTAAGTACATTTTATTCTAAACTCTGAGACTGACACACGTTTGATAATGAGCTGTTCATTCTGGGATCAAATATTTGAAGATGAGGAAATAAACATGTGGGTGGAGTGGTTTTCATTTCCTTGGCCACATAACCACCTTCAGTTAAGATTATACCAAGACTCGATTTGTCTGGACTTAAATACACTGCTTCAGATCATGAACAGTAATGTGATTTTCCTACAGATATATACATGGAAGAGCCATAAAAATATAAAAATATAATTATATATACAGTCTGTGGGTAGACCAGAGGGATGGGATGGTGCACAAACACTTGTTCTCTGTTAGATGTCACTTTTCATTTCTATAGCACATTTACAACAACAGCTTCAGCCCAAAGTGCTTCACATGTGCAATAAATGTTGTACAAAAACAACAGGAACAAGAGCTCCACCAGCGGGGCAAAATACGCCTGTACTTTGAATTATTGTATATAGAATTAAGTTAGAATTTGTCAAACCTAGTTAAAGATGAATTGTTGGTGCAGTTTGGAAGATTCCAATACTGGCGTTCTATGCACATATCGGTAAGCACAATAAGGCAGTTCACTACCAATATAATAATAATAATAATAATAATATTTTTTTTTTTGTTGAAATTCCTATGGACACGTCCACTGAACACATCATAAATCATCTTTGTTTTGTACATAGCCACATAGAGATACATAGCCTACCAATATATTATCCAAGCAGATGTGAAGGGTAAGGTCACCCGACGATGATTTTGTGAAAACAATGTGCACTCTACCTTGACAACCTGTATAAAGTAGGAAGGTCAAACTGCGTACTAGGTAAACACCACATTGGCCTGGGAGTGTTCCTATTGACTTAGAGGTCAAACAATGTTAGACCTGCTGAAATGCAATATTAGGTTAGTGGATCAACATCTTGAAAACGTGTTGTTTAACACCAGACACAACAATACGGTATGACTTACCACTTGCTGATCACCAGCCTAACCATACCATCTTATGGTCAGAGTAATAGACTTCACGTGTTCCACTCAAAATTTGTTTCCTGGACATGTTTCTTATGAAGACAAGATCCAATGTGGACCCATAGTCTGTGGTGGGTCCATCACTAAGTTGCTTGTAGCCCAGTTCACATTCCTAGGCTACACGGTTGTTGAGCTAGAGCGCGGACAAGGTTTTCGCAAAGGGTCGGGCCGTGACCTTGACCTTTGACCCTGTGACCTTGAAATCAATAGGGAACATCCTTGACCCATGGGGTTTTCAGCCATGAAGTTTGACATTCCTAGGTGAGATGGTTGTCGAGTTAGAGCGCGGACAAGAAATTGTCCACAGACAGACGGAAGGACAGCGCCATACCATAAAAGCAAGTGCAAGAGCTCACATTAAGATACGTACACATACAAAAACAAGTATAAAACAGACCAAATACAGGACAGATGCACCACAGAGCCTGTCTACAGCTGGAAGGAAGAGTAGAAGAGGAAATAAATCATAACATAAAACTCTAAAAGGTGCAACAATGGCAAAGACAATCAATAAATCAACAGTAATAACACATTTGTTTGTCCTGACCGTTTTGTTTTGTATTTGCAGATGTTCCACTGAAGCGCAGCGGTAGTTTCCCACTTTTACCACCTTACAGTAAGTAAAAAAATATAAATGTGAACATTTCCTTTACTAAAAGCATTGAATTTTATGTGATACTTGGTCAATTTGCAATATCGCTAGTGTGAAATAGCTTAATAAAAAAACATGGAAAAGACTAAAGGGAAAAGGCAGAGAAGGTTGATATGGAGCAGAATTAACATGCAGTAGTAACAGTAATAATACATTTGATTTATTAGGCGCATTTTTGGACACTGAATGTCGCCTTACAACAACATAAACAAATTAAATATGATTGAAACATACAGTTAAAGTGGGACAGTATTTAATTGATTGATTGTATTTAGTATTAAATTTCATTAGTATTTAGTATTTACTGTTGTATTACACAATATTTTAATTGTATTGTTTAATAGTATTTGATGTAGTATTTAATAGTATTTGATGTAGTAGTAGTATTTGAAGTTGTACTAGTAGTAGCTGAAGTAGTTGAAGTAGTTGAAGTAGTTGGAGTAGTAGTAGTAGTAGTTGAAGTAGTAGTAGTAGTAGTAGTTGAAGTAGTAGTAGTTGAAGTAGTAGTAGTAGTAGTAGTAGTAGTAGTAGTAGTTGAAGTAGTAGTAGTAGTAGTAGTAGTAGTTGAAGTAGTAGTAGTTGAAGTAGTAGTAGTAGTTGAAGTAGTTGAAATTGAAGTAGTTGGAGTAGTTGAAGTAGTAGTAGTAGTTAGTAGTTGAAGTAGTTGAAGTAGTTGGAGTAGTTGGAGTAGTAGGAGTAGTAGTAGTAGTAGTTGAAGTAGTTGGTAGTAATAATAATAGTAATTAAGTAATAATAATAATAATAATAATAATAATAATAATAATTAATAATAATAATAATTAAATAATAGTGTAATAATATGAATAATAGTGTAGTAATGTGGTAATAATAATAATTAATAATAATATAATAATATAATAACTATATATAGTAGATAGATAGTAGTATGAAGTAGATAGTAGTAGTATGAGTAGTAGTAGTAGTTGTATAAGTAGTAGTAGTAATGATATATATAGTAGCAATAACTATATATAGTAGTAGTATATATATATATATAGCTATATGTGTGTGTGTGTAGTATGTGTGTTATTCAGTAGTGATGATAGTAGTGGTAGTAGTGACAGTAGTAGTAGTAGTTGTAGTAGTAGTAGTAGTAGTAGTAGCAGTAGTAGTAGTAGTAGTAGTTGAAGTAGTAGTAGTAGCAGTAGTAGTAGTAGTAGCAGTAGTAGTAGTAGTAGTAGTAGTAGCAGTAGTAGTAGTAGTAGTAGTTGAAGTAGTAGTAGTAGTAGTAGTAGTAGTAGTAGTAGTAGTAGTAATGTTCCAAATAGAAGCAGCTGCAAATGAACAGGAGGAAAAAGAGCCCATCGTTCTGTCAATCACAGTCAGCCCCGCCCACTCATTTGCATTTAAGCAACAAAGAAAAGTGGAATAGAATAAATGTGTATAAATATAAAAAATAAATGTAGAAATAAATAAATACAAATGGACATAAATAAACGAGTAAAGAAAAAATGTTGAAATGATTTAAAAATGTAATTAAATAAAAGTGAAAAGTAAAACATGTAGAAATAAATAAACGTGTAAATAAATACATTTACATTGAATTAATTTATTTCTAATTATGCGATTTTTGGTTTTACATATGTTTTTAGTGACATATGACCATTGTGGGTTTTGGGTTTTGGAGGCACATGAACAAGAATTCAGAAGGCATAACGCCGTCCACAGGAAGATCTTTCTTTTTGGGTGGAGTACATACAGGCCTTGAATCAGCTGGTCCTAACTCCTCGTCTCTGAACGGGAACACTGCAGGAGTCCTCTTATAGCCGGACTTTCAGACTTTACATCACTTGCTGATGCATGTGGGTGTTATTCTATCCTTATTGTCTATGTATAGATCCCATAGGTTGAGCTGACACATGCCATTTAACGTAGCATACAGGACTTTGCACAGACAGCACACTTCTTTAAGTAGCACACTTTAAATGTCATAGTTGACATGTTCAGTTCAGAGGAGACGACAAGTCAAAAGTTCACAACACGAATGCTTCTTTAATTATTAACCCCCTTAATATTATTATTATACTATTAAAAACATGGCTAACTGATGTGTAATTACACATGTGTAATAACATAATTACACATATTGACATACGTCTGTAAGGTGACTTTAAGAGCATGGAATTTAGCATTTACAGGTATTTCTGTGTTTCCGCTGCTCTTACAGTGTATTTGTCAGATTTGTTGCCATTAAATCTGAAAATCATCAGAAAAGTGTCAACCTTCATTCTTTGTTTAATTTTTTTTTCTTAAATGCCGTACAATTAGTATTTTTTCTGCTATTCATCCCAGATTCTGATCCAAATTGTTATCAGAAAGGACATGTTTCATAAAGGAAACATGAACATGAAACAGAATAATCTAAAAAAATATTACCACACAGGCTTTTTACTGTGAGACCTTTTTCTTAGTGAATTGTATTTTGGTTCTTGTGTATTTCCAGTGTCTGAGCTGAGGGTGGTTATTCTTGGGAGCGGCTGGAGTCAGAGGAGCTCTGTGGGAAACCTGTTACTGAATGAGGCTGTGTTTGATGCAACGAAAGAACCTGAAAGCCCCATGAGACTAACAGGAGAACTCCAAGACAAGAAGATCTCAGTGATCAACTGTCCAGACCTGCTCCAGCCCGACCTCACTGCAGACGCACTGTTAGAGTTAGTCAGACACATAGCAGACGCCTGTGACCCTGGTCCTCATGTGTTCCTGCCGGTTCTATCGCCTGAAGACTTCACTGAGCAACAGAACCTCAGACTACAGTCAGTCCTGAGGAATTTCAGTGAGCAGAGCTTCCACCATTCACTGGTGCTGCTGACAGAAACAAAAGAGACAAGTGTAATGGAGGATTGTGTGAATTCTCCCCCTCTGAAAGATCTGATTAGAAAGTGCAAAAACAGATATCAGTGGGTGAAGAGCCTTGAATCTCATATGATCTCTGAAATACACAAAGAGCTCTTGACTGAAATAGTCCAAATACTTAAAGAGAACAATGAAAAACATGTGACCCACGATATATCTGAGGATGTTCCTCCAGCTGCTCAGACCAAAGAAAGAGAAGGCCCCATTCTCACTGCAGTTAGAAGAGGTAACTGCACTCACAGTAGATTTATAACCTTCATGAGTTTCTTTTAAGTAAATATTTTATTATTCACAGGATTTAAAACACTTGAAAAGGCCTTGTTGCATTCTGGTAAGTACTTATTTTAAAATGTTCATTTTCAGCATTGCTTTACAGCTAAATCATCTTATCAGTGGACAAAACAAAATGACTTTTGTAAAAAGGTTTCCCTCATTAATGTCTTATTAACTATTTCTCCTAGACTCTGCTCTCAGGATTGTTCTGTTTGGAAAAAGTGATGGCAAAAAAGCAAAACTGATTAATTTTATTCACCACGTGTTCAGCAAAGAAAGGCCAGTGTTAGTGAAGACCCAAAACCTGTTCAGTTTGCCCAAGGAGACTGTGACAGAAGAACTGAAGAAATGTGTGTCTCACTGTTCTCCTGGACCCAATGTTCTGCTGCTGCTGGTGAAGCCTTCAGACTTCAGTGAGAACGACAGGAAAACTCTGACCTTCATCCTGAGTCTGTTTGGTCCAGATGCCTTTAAACACTCCATGGTGGTTCTCACACACAGGGACCAGATGATCCCCAGTGTTTCAAAGCTCATTCATGATTGTGGTGGAAGATTCTACAAGATGTTTGTTGAAAACCACAAACTCCTGACTGATTCCCTCAAGAGCATTGTAGATCAGAACAAATCATCCTTCCTCACCCTCACTGAGGAGCAGAAACCCTCTCTGAACCTGGTGCTTTTTGGGGGGAGCAGAGCAGAGAAAACCTCAGCAGCTGAGTCCATTTTAGGCCGAGCAGATCTCCCTGCAGGGATCCCAGGGCAGTGTGTTAAACATGAGGCAGAGGTGTGTGGGAGTCGTGTGTCTCTGGTGGAGCTGCCGCCTCTGTCTGACAAACCTCTGGAGACAGTGATGCAGCAGTGCCTCCACTGCATCTCCCTCTGTGCTCCTGAGGGCGTCCATGTCTTCATCCTGGTTCTACCGCTGGGTCCCCTCACTGACGAAGACAAGGCCGAGCTGAAGACCATCCAGGACACACTCAGCTCTCAAGTGCGTCTCTTCACTATGATTCTGTTCATTCATTCAGAGCCCTCTGCTCCAGCTGTGCTTCAGTTTGTAAAAGGAGACAGAGACATCCAGAGACTGTGTCAGAGCTTTGGAGGAGGATATTTTATATTCAACCCCAGGAACCAGCAGCAGGTCCCTGAGCTGTTGGATTATTTACACAGAATGAAGATCAACAATAAAAGTTACACTTTAGAGACACTTCTGTTGGCTCAAACTGAGAAGATTTCAGCTCAACACAAAGAAATTGATGACAGATGTGAGTATAGTTGTTAATAATTTGTACCATTACATAACATTTTTGCATTACAAGTGCATTTTAAAATTTTACATAGCATAATTTTTGCACACTCAGTTGTATGTTTTGTTACGTGTGAAACACAGAAATGTGTAATGACACCCTCACACCAGTAGGTGGCATGTAGTGCCATGACAAACTGTTGTGAGGTCAGAGGCCCTCCTCCTATTAGTCTCTTTTCGAGCTTTTTTCTCATGACTTGTTCTTGTGGCTCTGCACTTCTCCACGCCATTCATTCTCTGAGGATTTTGCCGTGTCCCACTAAAATAAATCAGTATGTAAATATCGTCCAGCACAGTAAACCTAAAATATAAGCTACAATATAATTGCTTACATTGTAGTAAAGGTCCTAAAGGGAAACTCCGGCACGTTTGAAGCTAAAGTTTGTTATTAGAGGAGGTCAAATTCTGTCAGAAGCCAAAAAACGGCACAGATCAGTGTTTCCTCGGTGGAGATCTCACTGTGGCAGTGAGTCTGTCAAGGCAACAAACTAGTGCAGTGATGGGGGCAAGTTCTGAACTTACACGTAAAACGCCAGTTTGCTTCACACTGAAGAAGCTGAACACCACTTTAACCCATCTGACAACAGCCACGAGTCTAACAAACAAAACGCTCTGCCTGGTTCACTCATTAGTGTCTGGAAACGTTAGAAAACAACTTTATAAGCAGCCTTAGCTTTACCTTTGTCGATTTCCCACTGCACAGGCCAAAGCCCAAAAGACTCGATTGTCGACTCCAGCAGCGGCGAGAGGCTCGAGCCGCCAGAAGCAACAAGTGAGAATCGACTACTGACGGTGAAGAAGAAGAGAAACTGAAAGTTGTTGAAAGAAAATGGTTCGGGACTGTATTTTTTGCATTTTTCAAAAAATATAATTCCTTAGTAAATAAATGGGATTAGAAACGACATCAGCGATTGAGTCTTTTGGGCTTTGGCCTGTGCAGTGGGAAATCAACAGAGGGAAGTGTGAGGTGCTTATAAAGTTGTTTTCTAAAGTTTCCAGACACTAATGAGTGAACCAGGCAGAGCGTTTTGTTTGTTAGACTCGTGGCTGTTGTCAGATGGGTTAAAGTGGTGTTAAGCTTCTTCAGTCTGAAGCAAATTGGTGTTTTACGTGTAAGTTCAGAACTTGCCCCCATCACTACACTAGTTTGTTGCCTTGACAGACTCACTGCCACAGTGAGATCTCCACCGAGGAAACACTGATCTGTGCCGTTTTTTGGCTTCTGACAGAATTCGACCTCCTCTAGAAATGACTTTAGCTTCAAATGTGCCGGAGTTCAACTTTAACTCACTGCCTGTGATTATCCGTCTGTAACTTACTGTTTGCAGCTTTATGTTTAAATATTGATTTTATTTTAATATGATTCCTCATAGAGAATAAATGGAGGGGCAACTGAGGATCTGCACTTTTCAGAGACCTGGAGCAAGACAAACATGAGCATTAAAAGGGCCCACATGTCAGCAGTGAGGCAAAGGGAAACTTCACTGTTTCCTTCCTCATTATTTCCCCGTGTTTTACATGAACGTTTAACCTGTTTCTGTTACATGTGTATTTTATATTTAAACATGTTACATTTCTTACATAATTTTATTATTTTTAGATGGTGACCTGCATCCTGACTGTCTGAGGATCGTTCTGATTGGAAGAACAGGACATGGAAAGAGTTCCTCAGGAAACACCATCTTGGGAAGAAAAGAATTCTTTGCTATGCCCAGTCAAAAATCTGTCACTAATGTTTGTAAAAGAGTAGAAACTACAGTAGACGGACGCTCTGTGGCTGTGGTGGACACTCCTGGACTCTTTGACACAACCATGTCACATGATGAGGTCTTTGAGGAAATGCTGAGATGCATCAGTCTTTTAGCTCCTGGACCACATGTTTTTCTGTTGGTTTTACCATTAGGACGACTGACAGAAGAAGATAAAGAGATACTGAAACTCATCAAAGAAGCATTTGGAAAAGAGGCACAAAAGTTTACTATTATTCTTTTTACACATGGAGATGTACTGATCAATGATGAAATGTCGATTGAAGATTACATAGAAAACTATTGTGAAAGTTACTTGAAGAAACTGATCTCTAAGTGTGGGAACAGGTTCCATGTTTTTAATAACAGAGATCAAGAGAATCGCACTCAGGTCCTGGAGCTGCTGCAGAAGATCGATGAGATGGTGAAAGAAAACGGTGGAAACTGCTTCACCAACGACATGCTCCAAGAGGCTGAAGCAGCCATTAAAAAAGAGATGAAGAGAATTATGAAAGAGAAGGAAGAAGAGATGAGGGAGGAGAGGGAGGAGATGGAGAGAAAATACCAACAGGAAACGGAAGAAATAAAACAAAACATGGATAAACAAAGGGAGGAATTTGAAAAAGAACGACAACAGAGAGAGAAAGAACTCAGAGAAAAGGAGGAAAGGATTAAAGAGGAGAAAGAGCAGCAAAAAAGAGAACAGGAAAAGAGAGAAGAAGAAGAGAAACTACAGCATGAAAAATGGGAAGAAAAAAGAAAAGCTCTAGAGGAAAAAATCAGATTAGAGCAAGAGTCAAAAGAAGCGAACAGGAGACAGATGGAAGCAGAGAGAGACCAATGGGAAAGAGAAAGGAAAGAATGGTGGGAGAAAAGAAAACAAGAAGATGAAGAAAGACGAGAAGAAATGAGACAAATAAAAATAGAGAAAGAGCAGAAAGAGAAAGAACTGGAAGAAAAAGAGGAGAAATATAAAAGAGAACAGGAAAAGAGAGAAAAAGAAGACATAAAAAGGAAGGAAGAAGCAGAACAGCAGCGTCTTGAAAAGGAACAAAAAAAGATCCAAGCGAAATTAAAGGAAATACAACTGGAACAGGAGAGAAAGCAGTGGGAAAGAGAAAGGAACGAATGGTGGGAGAAAAGAAAACAAGAAGATGAAGAAAGATGGAAACAGGAGAAAAGATTACAAAAAGAAATGAGGCAAATTCGAAATGAAAAAGAGCAGAAAGAAAAAGAACTAAAAGAAAAGGAAATGAAGATTGAAGAAGTGGAAAGAGAACAAAAAAAGAGAGAAGAGGAGGAGAGACAGAGGAAAGAACGAGAGGAAAAACAGCACCGGGAATGGGAAAGGAAACGCAAGGAACTGGAAGAAAAAATCAAATCCACAGAAGAATCCAAAGAAATGTTTGAAATAAAATTAGAAGAAAACAGGAGACAGATGGAACAGGAGAGAGAGCAGAGGGAAAGAGAAAGGAAAGAGTGGTGGGAAAAACGAAAACAAGAAGATGAAGAGAGACGACAGCAGGAGAAAAGATTACAAGAAGAAATGAGACAAATTCGAAATGAGAAAGAGCAGAGAGAAAAACAACTAAAAGAAAAGGAAATGGCAATTAAAGAAGTAGAATATGAGTGTGAAAGAGAACAAAAAAAAAGAGAAGAGGAAGAGAGACAGAGGAAGGAACAAGAGGAAAAACAAAAGCAAGAATGGGAACAAAAACACAAAGAACTGGTAGAAAAAGTAAAATCCGCAGAGCTATCGAAAGAAATGTTTGAAATAAAACTAGAAGAGAACAGGAGACAGATGGAACAGGAGAGAGAGCAGAGGGAAAGAGAAAGGAAAGAGTGGTGGGAAAAACGAAAAGAAGAGGATCAAGAGAGACGACGACTGGAGAATAAATTACAAGAAGAAATGAGACAAATTCGAAATGAGAAAGAGCAGAGAGAAAAAGAACTAAAGGAAAAGGAAATTATGATTAAAAATGTTGAATATGAACGTGAAAGAGAACAAAAAAAGAGAGAAGAAGAGGACCGACAGAGGAAGGAACGAGAGGAAAAACAGCACCGGGAATGGGAAAGGAAACGCAAGGAACTGGAAGAAAAAATCAAATCCACAGAAGAATCCAAAGAAATGTTTGAACTAAAACAAGAAGAAAACAGGAAACAAATGGAACAGGAGAGAGAGCAGAGGGAAAGAGAAAGGAAAGAGTGGTGGGAAAAACAAAAACAAGAAGATGAAGAGAGGCGACAACAGGAGAAAAGATTACAAGAAGAAATGAGACAAATTCAAAATGAAAAGCAACAGAAAGAAAAAGAACTAAAAGAAAAGGAAATGAAGCTTAAAGAAGTAGAATATGAGCATGAAAGAGAACAACAAAAGAGAGAAGAGGAGGAGAGACAGAGGAAGGAAGAAGAGGAAAAACAGCACCAGGAATGGGAACAAAAACACAAAGAACTGGAAGAAAAAGTCAAATCCGAAGAGGAGTGTAAAGGAATATTTGAAACAAAACTACAAGAAAACAGGAAACAGATGGAACTGGAGAGAGAGCAGCAAGAAAGAGAAAGAAAAGAATGGTGGGAGAAAAGAAAACAAGAAGATGAAAAAAGAAAACGAGAAGAGGAAAAAAGACAAGACGAAATTAGAGAAATATACCAAGAGAAAGAGCAGAAAGAAAAAGAATTTAAAGAAAAAGAGGAGAAATATAAAGAAGAACGAAAAAGAGAACAGGAAAACAGAGAAAAAGAAGACATAAAAAGGAAGGAAGAAGAAGAGAAGCAGCGTCTTGAGTGGGAACAAAAACACAAAGAACTGGAAGAAAAGATCCAATTTGAAGCAAAATCAAAAGAAACACAACTAGAAGAAAACAGGAGACAGATGGAACAGGAGAGAGAGCAGTGGGAAAAAGAAAGGAAAGAATGGTGGGAGAAAAGAAAACAAGAAGAGGAAAAAATACAAGAAGAAATTATACAAATAAAAATATATAAATACCAGAAAGAGAAAGAACTGTAAGAAAAAGATGAGAAATATAAAAGAGAACAGGAAAAGAGAGAAAAAGAAGACATAAAAAGGAAAGAAGAAGAAAAACAACAGCGTCTTGTGTGGGAACAAAAACACAAAGAACTGGAAGAAAAAATCCAATCAGAAGCAAAATCAAAAGAAACACCACTAGAAGAAAACAGGAGACAGATGGAACAGGAGAGAGAGCAGTGGGAAAGAGAAAGGAAAGAATGGTGGGAGAAAAGAAAACAAGAAGAGGAAGAAAGAAAACAAGAGGAGGAAAGAAGACAAAAAGAGATGGAACTGGAGAGAGAGCAGCAAGAAAGAGAAAGAAAAGAATGGTGGGAGAAAAGAAAACAAGAAGATGAAAAAAGACAGTTGGAGTTAGAGGAGGAACATCAAAAACAAGTGGAAGAAATGAGGAGGAATTATGAGGAAAAAGCCAGAAGACAAACTGAAGAGTACGAACGGTTGCAGACACTGACCACTGAGATTCAGAGCCAGAAGATGGAAATGCACCAGAAAGAAATAAGTGTTTTAGTAAAACATCTTTGGCCAAAACCAGACAAGTTGATTAAAATGAATTTTTTAATGTCAAAACATGAAAAAGAAATAAATGAACTTGTCACAAAACATGAAGAAGAATTAAACAAAGCCACAAATGAGGAGGAGAAAAAAACAAAGCAAAAAGAGCAGGAAGAAGAGAAGGAAACTAAGCAAAAACAACATGAGAAAGAACTAAGTGAGTTCGTAAAGGAAGTGAACCAGTCTTACTGTGTGATTTCATAAAATGACTGAGTGAAAACACCTGATTTGTCTTTGCTATTATGATCTTATAATATAAAATCCTGTATTTTATATTCCCACTGTCTCCACCAACGGCCCTGCTCTTATTGTGGTTCCTCATTTTATCTTATTTTAGTATTGTTACCTCATTGTGAAGCGTCTTTGTGTTACCGTGAAAAGCGCTAATCCTAAAGAGTTTTGCTGAAAAGACAGTTACGATTTTCCAACAAAAACATTTTATTGATAATTGTGTCTGAGGTTCGTCTCACTGCAGCTGATGTGGAGCGTCATGATGAGGGGCAGATGTACTGGTTAATGTATTATTGTTACTGTGATCAGGAAAAAGCCTCTGTGTTAATGTTATAATCAAACATTTTTATCTTTCAATTCTTATGAATGTATTAATAAAATATCATGTGCTTTTTTACACATCCTGGTTTAGCACAACTTTATTATCTGAAGTATTTTGAAGATCATAATAACTCCAGAAATGAACTTTAAATAAACCTCACCTATTAATCCCCATTGAAGTAATTCAAATCAATCCAAATATACAATTTAAATGGAAGATAATTAAAGACTACTTAAAAGTACAGAAAAACTAAATAAAAATGTGTTATCTCTTATTTTTACCATCATAAAATAGAGCAGAATTAGGCATTTCACCCGAATTGCCTCGTAAGAAAGTGGTGTGTGTGAGTGATGGTGGCTACAATAGTAGTTTACCACCACCGAGTGTCGAGTAAATGAACAATGATCTGTAAAGTGCTTTGGGCGTCATGAAAGGCACTATATAAATGCAATGATTAATTAATGATGAATTAATTTAGGTCCAAACCAGCGCCTGAGGAAAGTGTCCCGTTCACCCTCTGCTCCTTTTCTCTTCTGCTTCTTCTCCCATTTCCTGCAGAATCGAGGAGAGGAATCAAGGAGAAGGAAGCGAGGAAAGAGAAATGAGCTGCGCCCTGCGTCCTCTCAAATCCAAACAGTGTTCCTATAGCGCCCTCTGGTGTTTCTCAGTCTCAGTTTATGTGCAGCCTGTGTCTCTTATGAAAGCTCAGAACCTGCAGAATTCTCTCAAGTTTATGAAATACAAAATAAGAATCTTACCTTCAGTTCCTTAAATATAGAACATGTGGATCGGTGAGTAAAATAACACATTTATTTTAAGGTATTAAAGGGGAACTGAAGCTAAAGTCCATTTCTAGAGGTGGTGGAATTCTGTCCGAAGCCAAAAAACGTCACAGATCAGAGTTTCCTCGGTGGAGATCTCACTGTGGCAGTGAGTCTGTCAAGGCAACAAACTAGTGTAGTGATGGGGGCAAGTTCTGAACTTCCACGTAAAACACCAATTTGCTTCACACTGAAGAAGCTTAACTCCACTTTAACCCATCTGACAACAGCCACGAGTCTAACAAACAAAACGCTCTGCCTGGTTCACTCATTAGTGTCTGGAAACGTTAGAAAACAACTTTATATGCAACTCACACTTCCCTCTGTTGATTTCCCACTGCACAGGCCAAAGCCCAAGGCTAAAATGTTGTAGTGTGACATGATTCATGAAACATACTTGTCCCTATCAAATAAACAAACAAATAAATAAATAAACAAACAAATAAATAAATAATCTGTTCTGAACTTGTCACAACTGCACTTTGGGGTTTTCTTGTGGCACATGAGTTCAAACGGGTCTAAAATGGCGGCGTGTGGGGCAGGTACAAAATGTGCAGTGCTCCAGCAAAGCATTAATAAACCGTGTAATAAAAAACAATGTCTTTACAACTACAACACTACAAGAGCCCTGTCCATTGGATTCACTTTGTAATGATCACTTTCATATAAAAATCGATTGAACAAAACAGGATACTATACTGGCATACTTCACCGTGGTTAAGATTAGAATTTGTCATTTCGCATTTCTGAAGCTGTTCCTTTGCTATGAAATAAAAATTTGAAAAAAAATAAAAAGAATTACACAAAATGTACATTCTCCTCTTAAAAAAACGAAAATAAAACAAGAACATTTTCGTCTCTCAAAAATGAATTAGCCGTTAGACATACAGTACAATTACACAGATACATAGTTTTCAATACCGCACATTCAAATCTGCCAAAAAAGTTATGATTACAAAGCCAACAAGATGCTGCCATATATATAGAGATGTATGTACAATGGTTATAGCGTTCAGAATTGCACTATGCCTCAGTTAAATGTAAATTACAGGCTTTTTGTGTTCAAACTCTGTTACGCCAATGTGAACCGTCTGAAATCATTGGTTTACTTTGGTACAAACTGAAACAACTCCTTTTCATTAAGCAGAAATTAGTCACGGTTGTTAAAGATGCAGCCCCACCTCCCTTTACTCCTTACGCTAAGTGACTCCCCCTTCAGAGCGCTATCCCCTTAATGAAGTAGTTACTAAGTGTGAATCATTTTGAATAAGGTTCATGCTTTATTAAGGCTGTAAACAGTGCAGTTATTAGTAATAGTCTCCTGTTAATGGGAAATACTGAGTCCATTGGAGTGGTACATTTATTAAATTACTGCAGTTTTAGTGGTTTGTTAATTGTAACTAGTTAAATTGCAATTTCAGTTTAATTTTTATCTCTGGAGCTCTTTTTTTCCTTTGCCACAAGAGGTCAGCAAAGAGTCAAGCTTATTCTGAACAATATGAAGTTACAACAGGAAAAAGTCGGTATAATGGAGTTTATAATGTACTTATGACTATTTCCTCTTTGTATTTTATGTATTTTATGTTTCATTATGATTTAAATGTGAATTGGATCATTTTGACATTTTATTTTGAAATGAGCGCTGGTCTCGTGTGTTTTATTTTGGTAGCGTCACTTCCTCTCAGTGGCTCGTTGGAATCTGCAGGGGGTGAGTTCTGTCTCGGCTAAAAAGAAAATATTTCACAAAAATGACTTACTGTTCGCATAAATACAAGATCACATGTTGATAAGACGATGTTTTCACGGGTACTGGATGTATCTTGTTGCGCTCATTTCGAGTTTTGTACATTTTATTTGGACTGTAAAGATTTAAAGTTAGCTTTATGTTGTAATATGGTTCTGAATGCCGCGAAAATGAGCGGCCATCTCACAATTAGGCCTAAAAACTAAATAAAAATCGTTATATTGTTCATACTTGATTTACATCATCAACAACTTAAATCCTGTAATATCATGCACTGTAAACCCGAATAATTAAACTGTATTTTTTAAGCTAAAAAAAAATATGTATATATAGTCTTGTTATATTTAATTAACGTAAAAAAAAAAAAAAGTATTAGTATGTATTAGGGATGGGCATTCGATTAAATTTTCTTCATTGATTGTTGGGAGAATTCGCAATTGATTTTCGATTATAAATTTGAGTCGATTTGATTAATCATTAACATTTTAATGTTAAAATTATCATCACTATTATTACTATTACTAATCTGCATAAAACTCAACTTTACAACACTTTAGGTGATACTTGCACATATTTTAATTTACATTTAGCTCAAATTTACTTGAATAAAAAAAAATCTAAATATCCATTTACCATGCTTAATAAAAAGCGAAAAAAAGTCAATGTTTTTATTCATTGTTAAAATACAAATTTAAAAATAGATTTACTCCATTACTCCATAGAATAAACTGTAAAGAGGCACAAACACTTTTCCCCCACATTTTTCAAACACTTTTAACATTTTTTCTCACAGTTCAAGAGTTAAATAAAGTTGACAGGTGCAATAACAACAATAAATTTACACTGTCAGATAATTTTTAAAGTCTGCAGTCTGGGGGAAAGCTTCCCATAGAGTCCCAGAAATACTTACTGCACAAACACAAACGTGTGGTTCAGATGTTTAGAATAACTACGGTGTAATGCATACGTGAGTCCAAAACATGAACAGAAATGCTTCCGGGAAGTTCTCCAGTGTGATGACCTCTTCTCCCTGCCAGTACGATGGAGACTTTGTTTGTTTGAGAGGTTGTAGAGGGTTTTCTGCTCCACAAACTCTGGACAGAAGAGCCACAGGTGCACTGGATAGAACAGGCTCCTCTGTGTACTCCTGTAATAAACACACACCAGTATCAATGAAAAGCAGGATTGATAAAGGTTTTGTTCTTCTCCTGGCCAGAATATCCACGGTTTTATAACCACAACATGAAAGGTGAACACAAACACACCAGGGAATTACTAAACAGGGCATCATCCAAGTTTAAAAACACCACTAAAAAGGCCAGTATGTGATTGTGAGCTCCACCTCTGTCAGTAGCACAGTGGAGACTGCAGAGGGCGCCAGTGTGCCTGATGTGTGCGCATGTAGCGGTTCTGGTCTGGTCACCCAAGGTTTAGGCAGAGAGACACAGGAGACAGAGTTCTGGATGCTGTTTTCCTTTAATGCCAGATGAGCCCTTTAAAACAATGGCAGGAGGCACAGTGTTAGCGGCACAACAGCTCCCTCTCTAGAGCAGAAGAAAAACGAACAGTCAACTACGGAGCAAAAATGCATTTTCATGGGCTAAAAATACCTCATGACCTCATTAAACTTAAGTTTATAACGTTACTTTTGTGTGAACTACCGTGTATATTACAGTATATTACAATTAAATGAGTTTAAAACATGCTAGCTTAAATCAAAGGAAGACACGAGGAGCTCCACTTACCACAGCACAGGCTGCTCATCTCTACTGAGGGACTGAGCAGAGCCGCACGCGGATAAGGGGTGTGTCACATTAATTACTGCCCCTGCACAACAGGTACCAAAAGGGAACTATAACATGTAGTACTGTAATATATATATAACAATTATTTTACATAATAGTTCACAAAACAGATATTGCAAAAAATAAAAGGTTTACACTGTGAGGTTTTGAGAATGTTCACAAAAAAAAAAAATTTGCTACACGCAGACAAACTAACAAGAGTATTTCTATGTCACAGGAGTAAAGCTGATTGACTCCACACCGTGTCCTGGTTTTTATATACGGCCTGAGGAGAAGTTCAGATGGGTAAGTAATAAAAGGACAAACTGAAAAGAAAATCAACTTAAATTAAAACTTAACTTTTCTGGTGGAGGATCAGCCTTTGCCTAGAATATTTCACAGTATGGAAAAACCACCAGGCTCATTACAGGTCAGATCTGTGGAGAGGCAAATCCGCTCACAGTAAGAGTCCGTGTTTTCAAAGTGTGTTTGAGAAATGAAAACACAAGATATGTTTATTCTTTCAAACTTTCCAGTCAAAGCAATGACATTTCCATGGAGACAGACAGACAACAGTAACATCCTGCCAGTAGTAACATACTGCCATTTTAACTGCAGACCGTTCATATTTACAGAGAATAAGTGCACTCGCAGATACAGATGGGCCTAATCACAGTGTAACCCGCTGTTCTACCGTGACACATGTGAGTGCGCGGTCCTCACCCAGCAGCAGCAGCTTCAGCTCACGCCGGGAGTCCCTCTTGTCTTTCCGCAGCTGCCTCTCGATCTCCTCGTTGATTCTCTGGTTCTCCCGCTCCTCCGCAGAGATGCAGCAGCCCGCCATCCTCTACCCGGCCCGTGTGTCCTCTCCTCCGCACAGAAACCCGCTAAAGAAAAGACTCAGCGACACTGAAACTCTATTAAAAAAACCCCGTCCTCTTCGAGACCAGGGCACGGCATCCTGGTTTCTGCTGCATCCTCTGTCCACGGCCACTTCACACAGTCACAGATGAATTAAGAAGCAAATTAAACTAAAGAAACAATCATAAAATGCTTAAATAACTTCCCTGAGGCTGCACCTGCCGTCAGTCTAAGGTTTTAATGGGGCTCATGATGTGGGGGTGTGGCGCGGGCCGACTCGTGTGCTGCATCTGTCCTGCAGGTAGAGCGTCACTCTGGAGCGTCACATCTCAAGTGCGGTTCACGTCCATTTTATTTACACAAATTGAATGAAAACTCAAACATCACCACGAATGTGCCTGTTCCTGGATTTCAGACGATATCACAACATACAAATGATCAGGTTCAACTGTTTTGAATTTACCTTTTGGATATTTCATGACAAAGTACAATTAATCAATAAGGAAAACTGGCCCTTGCCCTCATGTGAGAGTATGATGTCATAGCCCTACTCACAGTTTGGGGTAAGAGCCAGTTTTTTATTTATTTAATGACCTTTTATGGCAATTGTACTTTCCCATAAAATATCTCAAATCCACATGGGTGCACAGTGGCTGACTGAGCGCTCTCGGCTGCTGTAAAAAGGTTCTGTGGTTGAATCTTTTCCCCCTTTTCCCCGTGTGCTTTTACATTGAATATCTAAACGTTGTACTGTCCACTCGTGGCGCTGAGGTTCATGAAAGTCTAAACTTCTCACGCCTCATTTCTTTTCATTTGTGGCCATACCGGCTCGTCAAAGCCTGAACCCGTCAGATCTCAGAAGCTCAGCAGGGCAGGGCCTGGTTAGTACTTGGATGGGAGACCACTGAGAATTCCAGGTGCCACAGGGTGGCGCCAGTTGCAACAACTGTCGTAGTGTCCTTAGGCAAGGCACATCACCCACATTGCCTGGTATGAAAGTGGTGTGTGCGTGAATGGTGGTGGTGGTGCTCGGAGGGGCCGATGGTGCAGATTGGCAGCCTCGCTTCCGTCAGTCTGCCCCAGGGCAGCTGTAGCTGCAATAGTAGTTTACCACCACTGGGTCTGGAGTGAATGAATAATGCGTAAAGTGTCTTTGAGTGTCCTGAAAAGCGCTGTATAAAACTGATACATTATTATTATTATTATTTTCTTCATTAAATCACCATTGACCAGCACAGGTCTGCCTGTTTCGGTGGCAGTAGAGGCTGGATCCTCATGACCACAGTTACAGCTTCAATTCCTTTTTTAACTCTTGGAGATAAAATGCCACATTAACCACACTGACACGTGGTGAGTGGTAAAACCTGCCTGTCAGGTTTACTTTTTAAGCTTTCGTTTCAAGATGATGGCGCACTGAGAAATTCAGACGGTGAGTATTCTTTTCTTTATTTAAAAACCCATAATGTTTGGAAATGCAATAGTTGGGCTGAAGTCACAGACCTCAGGTTTAGATAAACACAGATAGAGTTATTAGGCTAATGACCATTTCCAACTGATGTCAGCTGAGATTGAACAGAACAGAGATGGGAGTGCCTCAGTGGCTCCTAGTAAAAAATCAGATTCTCCTCGAGTGAATAAGATTAAATGACCTTAATTAAGCCTCTTTGTGTGTACCACATCAAACATTATCATACTGGGTTTGAAAAAGAAGTGGTGTTCTGTTATAGAAAAATAAATAAGTAAAATTCTCTGTACTGTCAACCACAGTTCCACAAAATGTAAAAGCTTCAGTGTCTGTTCAAATACAGATTTTCATGATACATTTTTCCTCTAGATTTGATTTTCTCTTCTGACATCATGGCAGCTGGATCTGGTAAGTACATTTTATTCTAAACTCTGAGACTGACACACGTTTGATAATGAGCTGTTCATTCTGGGATAAAAGATTTGAAGATGAGAAAATAAACATGGATGGAGTGGCTTTCATTTCATTATCCAACCTTCTTCAGTTAAGATTACACCAAGACTCATTTTCTCTGGACTTATATATATGAAACTACCAGGCAAAGCAGGAAATGAATCATGATTCTCTACTTCGATTCAAGGCATTCTGTAGAATTTTAGGCAATGTGGAGAATAACTAACAAACACTTGGTCACAGGGCTGTTCATTTCTTCATTAAATTCATTTGTACAACACATTTATATAATAATATTATTTATTAATATATTCTCTTATATATAACACAGGAAACCAGTGCAAGAGCATACATTCAGATTTATACACATACAAAACAAGTAAAAACAGACCAAATACAGGACAGATGCTGAGAGGCACCACAGAGCCCTGCCTACAGCTGGAATCTTATCTCATGTGCAGAAAAGGAAATAGTAACATAAACAAACAACTCTAAAAGGTGTGACTGTGTCAAAGACAATCACCTGACAGTTTTGTTTTGTATTTGCAGATGTTCCACTTCCACTGAAGCGCAGCAGGAGTTGCCCATTTTTACCACCTCACAGTAAGTAAATAAAACCAGCTCCAACAGAATATAAAAGGTCTATTTGTGAAAAACTGTGGATTTTTCTTTTACTAAAAGCAATAAGGAACTGTTCACAGGGCACATTTTATTTTGTTAAGCTACTTCCTGTTTAGCCACTGGATTTATATTGGCGGTGGCTGAGTGGTTAGCACTCACGTCTCACATCAAAAAGGTTCTAGGTTTGATCCCTGTGTCGCTGGGCCTTTCTGTGTGGAGTTTGCATGTTCTCCCTGTGTCTGGATGGGTTTCCTCCAGGTGCTCCTGTTTTCCCCAACCTGTAGGTGTTAAAGTGGTGTGTGTGTGAGTGATGATGGTGGTCGGAGGGACCGATGGCGCCGATTGGTTTGGCATTGGTTTTTAGTGGGTCACACTAAAATATGTAGTGTTTTCACGTGGGTTATTCTTTGAGTTTTGGATGGTTCCTACACTTAAAGAATGTGGTAACTGAATTGGGTTGATCGGAATTTGATTATTGAGCTCAGCAGCACCACGTGGCCTTTGTGGTTCTGACTTTACTAGAATTAAGAGTTTGGGGCACCACTCAACTAATGTTGAGATATATAATATATAGAATATAATCAATTACCTATTTTACTTAATTAATGAATAATTAATTAAACATTTTGATCTGAAGGTTCGTTAAGTTCTTTGACATGACAGGGACCAGAATCACATTGAGTAAAACTGTGGTTTATGAATATTTATTGACCAAGTTAAACAGTATTTAAATATTAAATTATGCAAATGAGTTTAGAATGAATAAAACGAGGCTGATGTGGACAAAGGAATTGTACAAAGGTCTTAAGAGTTATTTACAGCTGTGTTGAGTCTGCATTGATAAGCCTTTCTGTGACATGCGCATACGACCAGTAGAGGAGATGTCCGTTCGTTTGGTCCTTCGGGCGGTTTCTCTGTAGTTCGAAGTCCTCAGGGCGCTGGATCTGAAGAATCAAACGTGTTGAGATGGAGGCCACGGAACGAGACAGTCTGAAAATGCTTTATCCTCGGCAGAGGAGCAGGGACACTTAGTGTCTGTGAGGTGTGAGTAGCACTGACAGAAATAAGGCAATTAGTCAAAAATGCGTTGACTATAAAATGCAAATGTTTGGATTTTGGAAAAATGGTCAGATTAAGTTACAGCTGTAAAAAAAAAAAAACGAGTCAAAAAGACGGGCAGGACTTAGAGGAGAACTAAGCGTTGTCCTCTTTGGAGAAGTCGGGAAGGTGACCTGGGGAGAACTAGGTGTTGTCCTCCTGGCAGCTGCTTTGTGAGCCTGTCGGCTCTTGGTGAGGGCTCGGGCAGAACTCTGGAAGCAGACTGCAGTCTGGCAGGGCTGGAGAAGAACTGCCCAAAGACTAGAGAAGGACTCTGATAAGGGTCTTTCTTTTCCCTTCCCCCTTTTGACTCTGGGCGCGGGGAAGGAGTGAGATGGAGCTTCTCATGTTACACGTGAACCTTTAACAGTTTAAACACATTTACATTCACATTTACAAATTGATATTAGAACACAATCAGTGATTCAGAGATCTGAATAGTTTATGTTCATTTCTTTCTCTAGGGAAAGTCCATTGACTTGAAATGTAGAGTTCAATAGACAAACAAAAGTGTCTTTTCATTTGTCTCAGTTATTTATTTAATATATTTTACTTGAATTACTTCAGTCAGTGTGATTTCTTTGGAAAAGGGAACGTAGAAGTCTTTTCAGTCTCTTGTCTTCGGGTCAGTTTGGACAGAAAATGTCCCTTGTTTGTAGAGCACAGGGAATTTGTCTTCATTTCTGTGACAGGTCCCAGATCCAGGCTAGAGGAAGCTTAGCCTAGAGTGGGGTTTGCTCCGGACAGTGAGGCCTCCCAAATTCTGAAGGGAGATAACACCGGCCATTCTGAGTCTTTAGTTTCCTTAATTGAAATGGTCACATTTAATGTTGTATAAATGGCAGATTCATAGAACAATCTTCCTACATGTGTCTGTGAAAAGAGCTAGAGAATAAAGTTACTTTACCTATAATAAAAACAGATTTTAAGTTCTGGGCATATAGTTCTATGGATTTAGCTTGACAAGAACAAAATGGTACAGAACTGAGAACTGCACATGGATCAATCAAAATAACTCAACTGAACTTAATGGAAAACCTCCAGCTCTGCTCTGCATGAAGCTCCAGTCTGTTTTTAAAGCACTATTTCACAATAATTACAATTTTAATCATTCTTTTCCCGCATTATTGTTTTATTACCTGTACCTCTTTTACATTGTTAGTTTTACATATTCTCAAATGGATGTACAGCATTGAGATTCATCAATAAATACAGATTATAAAAGAAAAAAGACACTGAAAGGCAAAGGCAGAAACAGTTGACATGGAGCAGAATTAACATGGTTTTTGCATTAGTTTCCCCACATGGCACGTTTTTAGTTACACATAAGCATCACTGTAATGTTGTGTGTAACCAAAGTTAATGTTACTCTTAATTTGTAAAAACACACGACTAACTGATGTGTCATTACAAATTTTCTGTAAGATAACGTTACAGTTGTTACGGTGTAAGAGCATTTAGAGCATTTAGCATTCACTATCTTTCCCCTGCTCTTACAGTGTATTTGTCAGATTTACTGCCATTAAATCTGAAAATCATCTTTAAGTGTCAATCTTCATTCATCCATCCATCTTCTCCCGCTTAATCCGGCTGGGTCGCAGGGGCAGTTTGCTGCCCAATCCTCATAGCACCTGACCCGCCCTATGAACCCCTCTGCAGGTGGTGAGCCCACAGGAGGGTGGACAACATGGTCCTTGATGTTAGTTCAGGTGCTGCATGTTTTGGGTTGATGGGGGAAACCGGAGCACCCGGAGGAAACCCATCCAGACACGGGGAGGAACATGCAAACTCCACACAGAAAGGCCCGGGCGACCCGGGGATTGAACCCGCAACCTTCTTGCTGTGAGGCCTGAGTGTTGCCACTCAGCCACCGTGCCGCCAAAGAAAAAAGTATCTTCTAAAAATATTACCACACAGGTTTTGCATTATTAGCACATTCTAACTGAGAGTCTTTTTCTTAGTTTGTCTTTTTCTTAGTTAATTGTATTTTGGTTCTTGTGTATTTCCAGTGTCTGAGCTGAGGGTGGTTATTCTTGGGAGCGGCTGGAGTCAGAGGAGCTCTGTGGGAAACCTGTTACTGAATGAGGCTGTGTTTGATGCAACGGAAGAACCTGAAAGCCCCATGAGACAAACAGGAGAACTCCAAGACAAGAAGATCTCAGTGATCCTCTGTCCAGACCTGCTCCAGCCCGACCTCACTGCAGACGCACTGATAGACTTAGTCACAGACATAACAGACGCCTGTGACCCTGGTCCTCATGTGTTCCTGCTGGTTCTATCGCCTGAAGACTTCACTGAACAACAGAACCTCCGACTACATTCAGTCCTGAGGAACATCAGTGAGCAGAGCTTCCACCATTCACTGGTGCTGCTGACAGAAACAAAAGAGACAAGTGTAATGGAGGATTGTGTGAATTCTCCCCCTCTGAAAGATCTGATTAGAAAGTGCAAAAACAGATATCAGTGGGTGAAGAGCCTTGAATCACATATGATCTCTGAAATACACAAAGAGCTCTTGACTAAAATAGTCAAAATATTTAAAGAGAACGATGAAAAACATGTCACCCACGATATATATGAGGATGTTCCTCCGGCTGCTCAGACCAAAGAAAGAGAAGGAGGCATTTTCACTACATTTAAAAAAGGTAACTGCACTGACAGTTGATTTATAACCTTCATGAGTTTCTTTTAAGTAAATATTTTATTTTTCACAGGATTTAAAACACTTACCACCTTCTGGTATTCTGGTAAGTACTTATTTTAAAATGTTCATTTTCAGCATTGCTTTACAGCTAAATCATCTTATCAGTGGACAAAACAAAATGACTTTTGTAAAAAGGTTTCCCTCATTAATGTCTAATTAACTATTTCTCCTAGACTCTGTTCTCAGGATTGTTCTGTTTGGAAAAAGTGATGACAAAAAAGAAAAAATGATTAATTTCATTCACCACATGTTCGGCAAAGAAAGACCAGTGGTAGTGAAGACCCCAAACCTGTTCAGTTTGCCCAAGGAGACTGTGACAGAAGAACTGAAGAAATGTGTGTCTCACTGTTCTCCTGGACCCAATGTTCTGCTGCTGCTGGTGAAGCCTTCAGACTTCAGTGAGAACGACAGGAAAACTCTGACCTTCATCCTGAGTCTGTTTGGTCCAGAGGCCTTTAAACACTCCATGGTGGTTCTCACACACAGGGACCAGATGATCCCCAGTGTTTCACAGCTCATTCATGATTGTGGAGGAACATACTACAAGATGTTTGATGAAAACCACAAACTCCTGACTGATTCCCTCAAGAGCATTGTAGATCAAAACAAAGCATCATTCCTCACCCTCACTGAGGAGCAGAAACCCTCTCTGAACCTGGTGCTTTTTGGGGGGAGCAGAGCAGAGAAAACCTCAGCAGCTGAGTCCATTTTAGGGCGAGCAGATCTCCCTGCAGGGATCCCAGGGCAGTGTGTTAAACGTGAGGCAGAGGTGTGTGGGGGTCGTGTGTCTCTGGTGGAGCTGCCGCCTCTGTCTGCCAAACCTCTGGAGACAGTGATGCAGCAGTGCCTCCGCTGCATCTCCCTCTGTGCTCCTGAGGGCGTCCATGTCTTCATCCTGGTTCTACCGCTGGGTCCCCTCACTGATGAAGACAAGGATGAACTGAAGACCATCCAGGACACGCTCAGCTCTCAAGTGCGTCAAATCACTATGATTCTGTTCATTCATTCAGATCCCTCTGCTTCAGCTGTGCTTCAGTTTGTTGAAGGAGACAGAGACATCCAGAGACTGTGTCAGAGCTGTGGAGGAGGAAGATTTATTTTCAACCCCAGGAACCAGCAGCAGGTCCCTGAGCTGTTGAATTATTTACACAGATTGAAGATCATCAATAAAGCTTACACTACAGAGACACTTCTGTTAGCTCAAACAGAGAAGATTTCAGCTCAACACAAAGAAATTGAGGACATGAAAAGTAAAACAAACACATGTGAGTATGATTGTTATTTTTACCATTAAATGAGTCAATAGACCCTTTTCACACTGCCTCCTGCCTAGTCCTGGAGTGGATCCTCACTTCCTGCTCCATTCATTTCCAATGGGGAATTATTCAAATCACACTTAAAATAAATCACAGATGGATAATCACAGGCAGCATGGACCTTTACTTTGATGAAAATAATGTCTTAAAGCTAATGCTAACCAAATATATATCTTTAAATTACGGTGACCAGACGTCCCTGTTTACCCGGGACAGTCCCAGAGTGACACACAGGGACAAATTGATGGGGGGATGAACATGAGGGTGTTTCTGTGTGTGGTAAGCAAAATAAAACATCCAATTACTAATTGTCAGTAATAGACAGGAAACATACAGCTACACAAACATAAATTACTCAGTCCCCCTTTAACAAAACATACCAAACGCCAATAGTACCAATAAACTAGGACACATAAAGCCTACACATGCGAGAATTAGCTTAGCTCATGCTAGCTGTGCAGACTACAGGCTAACAACTCTAAAAGGTGAAATGAGAAACAACATCATTCAGCGTCATTACAGGCAAACACCGACCTACTACCCACCTTGTCATAAACCACACTTCTTTAAACAGTCTGCAGGTAACATTTAAAAGGAAAACTTCAGTTGCAGGAGCCACGTTTTTCCCCAGTCACTGCTTAGACAATGTGGGAGTCAAGTGGACACTCCACAGATTACAACTGAACCAGACAAGAACTACAAATCTAACACTACAAGAACATGGAAATGAAAGGTCCTCTGGTGCACCCAGCCTCACCCATAACCCTGAGTAAACTGTGTTTACCATTTAGTACAAACTTTAACCTGACCATAACCTCCGAACCCTGAGCCCGAACCTATAAACCTAACCCTACCTTCACCAGTAAGGACCACACCAACAACAACATTGTGCAAAGAAGAAGTTTATTGGTAAATGGCCCAGGCAGAGGTTGGGGTGAGACTCAGGGTGGGGCTCCGTCTCAGTCGTCAATTGGCCTCCACGTAGGCGTCTCATGGCTGAAAGACAAACAAGATAGAGGTTGGGAGGGTGGGGTCAAGTTCACTGGAGACAAACTAGGATAGGCTGCTACAAATTGGCTTCTGGGAAATTGTAAGTGTGGTAGAAGTGAGCTGTGGTTCACTGGTGAGGGTGGTTGAGGCGTGGTCCTGTTCCTGAATCTCAATTAATCATATTAACTTTATTTTAAAAAATTTTATTTAGCCTTTATTGAACCAGATGAAGACCCACTGTGATCCAGATCTCATTTACAAGGGAGACGTGGCCAAGTGGTCAGCAGCACACGTCAAGAGCAGAAAACAACAAACCATAAGATAAACACCAATTATGAAAGTAAAGTGCAATAAATGTAGAAAATATTTAGAAAGTGCAGTAGCTGCAACAGTCTACGGAGATAAAGTGCAAACAAAAAGCTTTAAATGAGACAAATTCAGATATTTCAATTCAGAATTCCACTTCAGCACTAACCCTGTCCCCCCTTGTGAGATTTGTTTTGTTTTACCATTTGACAACATAGAGTTTCTGTCATCACTATGGCCATATAGTGAAAATATGGTGTGTGTGTCATTGACTTTTTTGATCTGGAAGCCAAAATAGAATTTTGTGCAACATTTAAGAAATTCTTTTTTAATCCCCATATTAAATTTTGCTTCAATATGTAGGGGATGCTAATGCACTCCTATAATTGTCTGTACAATTGGGAGCTGTTTGTAAAAATACTATTTTTTTTAAAAACTGTTTGAATTTTTGTGGCTTTGCTGCACAGAGGACATAGGGCCTGTGTCAAAAAAGCGATAACTTTGATGTCCCACCTTTTGTGATAATGTGCACCAAATTTGAGCCTGTTCGGTTGAAGTTCGAGTTCATAAAAGCACGACGTTGACAAAAATGCTGAGTCACGCTTAGCAAATTTTTATCCAACTGACGTAATAATTTTTGCTTGTCTTGCCATGATCTACTTCTGTGACAAATTTCATTCTACAGGCATTTTTTACCCCCGTTCCTTTACCCTAATGCAACTTTTTTGTTAAAAAATAGTACATTAGATATTAATTTCAATTTTAGTTAGCATTTCCTTTGAGACACAAACACTTCCTCTATTTACAGTGTTGTAAAGGTCTGTGATTATCTGTCTGTAACTTGCTGTCTGCTGCCTGATGTTTAAGTATTGAATTATTTTAGCACGACTATGCTAAATCTTTATAGAGAATAATGGAGTGGGACATAAGGATCTGCACTTTTCAGAAAACCAAACCAAGTGAGCCAGTGTGAAAAGGGCCCATATGCCAGAAGCGAGGCAAACCTGTCTCATTATTTCCTTGTTTTACAATTTAACATTGAACCCAGCAGGCCCAGAACCTGGTTCTTATACATATTTATATTTAAGCAGGTTACATTTCTTACATGTTTTTATTATTTTTAGATGGTGACCTGCATCCTGATTGTCTGAAGATCGTTCTGATTGGAAAAACAGGACATGGAAAGAGTTCCTCAGGAAACACCATCTTGGGAAGAAAGGAATTCTTTGCTATGCCCAGTCAAAAATCTGTCACTAAAGTTTGTAAAAGAGTAGAAACTACAGTAGACGGACGCTCTGTGGCTGTGGTGGACACTCCTGGACTCTTTGACACAACCATGTCACATGAGGAGGTCTTTGAGGAAATGCTGAGATGCATCAGTCTTTTAGCTCCTGGACCACATGTTTTTCTGTTGGTTTTACAAATTGGACGAATGGCACGAGAAGAGAAAGAGACACTGAAACTCATCAAAGAAGCATTTAGAAAAGAGGCACAAAAGTTTACTATTATTCTTTTTACACATGGAGATAAACTGATCAATGATGAAATATCAATTGAAGATTACATAGAAAATGAATGTGACAGTTCCTTTAAGGAACTGATCTCTAAGTGTGGGAACAGGTTCCATGTTTTTAATAACACTGATGAAGAGAATCGCACTCAGGTCCTGGAGCTGCTGCAGAAGATCGATGAGATGGTGAAAGAAAACGGTGGAAACTGCTTCACCAATGACATGCTCCAAGAGTCTGAAGCAGCCATTAAAAAAGAGATGAAGAGAATTATGAAAGAGAAGGAAGAAGAGATGAGGAAAGAGAGGGAGGAGATGGAGAGAAAATACCAACAGGAAATGGAAGAAATAAAACAAAACATGGACAAACAAAGGGAGGAATTTGAAAAAGAACAAAAACAGAGAGAGAAAGAACTCAGAGAAAAGGAGGAAAGGATTAAAGAGGAGAAAGAGGAGCAAAAAAGAGAACAGGAAAAGAGAGAAGAAGAAGAGAAACTACAGCATGAGAAATGGGAAGGAAAAAGAAAAACTCTAGAAGAAAAAATCAGATTAGAGCAAGAGTCAAAAGAAGCGAACAGGAGACAGATGGAAGCAGAGAGAGACCAGTGGGAAAGAGAAAGGAAAGAATGGTGGGAGAAACGAAAACAAGAAGATGAAGAAAGACGACAACAGGAGGAAAAATTACAAGAATAAATTAAGAAAATTGAAAATGTAAAAGAGCAGAAAGCAAAAGAACTAAAAGAAAAGGAAATGAAGATTAAAGACGAACAAAATGAACGTGAACGAGAACAAAAAAAGAGAGAAGAAGAGGAAAGAAAGAAGAAGGAAGAAGAGGAAAAACAGCACCAGGAATGGAAACAGAAACACAAAGAACTGGAAGAAAAAATCAAATCTGAAGAGTTATCTAAAGAAATGTCTGAAATAAAACTGAAGGAGAGCAGGAGACAGATGGAACAGGAGAGAGAGCAGTGGGAAAGAGAAAGAAACGAAAGGTGGGAGAAAAGAAAACAAGAAGATGAAGAAAGACGACAACTGGAGGAAAGAAGACAAGAAGAAATGAGACAAATAAAAATAGAGAAAGAGCAGAAAGAGAAAGAACTGAAAGAAAAAGAGGAAAAATACAACAGAGAACAGGAAAAGAGAGAAAAAGAAGACATGAAAAGGAAGGAAGAAGAAAAACAGCAGCGTCTTGAGTGGGAACAAAAACACAAAGAACTGGAAGAAAAAATCCAATCATAAGAAAAATCAAAAGAAACACAACTAGAAGAAATCAGGAGACAGATGGAACAGGAGAGAGAGCAGTGGGAAAAAGAAAGTAAAGAATGGTGGGAGAAAAGAAAACAAGAAGAGGAAGAAAGAAAACGAGAAGACGAAAGAAGACAAAAAGAGATGGAACAGGAGATAAAAAAATATACTGAAAGACTCAGAGAAGATGAACTAAAACTTGAACTAGTGGAAAAGAAGAGAAAAGAGTTAGAGAAGAAACATCAAAAACAAGTGGAAGAAATGAGGAGGAATTATGAAGAGCAGGTCAGAAGACAAGCTGAAGAGCACAATGAGTTCATGGACAGAAAAGACTCAGAGGATATGAAACAACTTCACAAGGAACAAATTGAAGAAAAAAATAAGAGTTATGATCCGTTGCAGGCACTGAGCGCTCAGAATATGGTAAAGCATCAGAAAGAAATAAGTGCTTTAGTAGAAGAACTTTGCAAAAAACCAGACAAGTTGGGTAAAATGAATAAATTAATGTCAAAACATGAAAAAGAAATAAATGAACTTGTCACAAAACATAAAGAAGAAATAAGCAAAGCCACAAATGAGGAGGAGAAAAAAACAAAGCAAAAAGAGCAGGAAGAAGAGAAGGAAACTAAGCAAAAACAACATGAGAAAGAAATAAGTGAGTTAATAAAGGAAGTGAACCAGTCTTACTGTGTGATTTCATAAATGAACTGTCTAAGCTGAGAACACTAACTGTGTTTCTTGGTCTTTGCTCTTCTGAGTTGACCTAAAGCAACGACTCTTGTTTTGTCTCTTATGGCTGTGGGTGGAGGTTGTTTTTATTTGGGGACATGGCCAAACGACACCCGACCTGATCATTTCTACTGTTATGTAATGTTTATGAGGTTTTTGCAGAGTTGTGATAGATCACTTTACAAATGTGCTGTTGAAGACTTCTGTGTTTAAAAAGGTGCGTCTTTGTGTGTCATGCTAATGCTAATTTTGGAGCATAATACATTTTAACATCACACCACAAACTGAAATTAAAGCCGCTGTGACAATGATGGATATTGAGTCTTTGCGCCCCTGGTGGCGAACAATGAAAATTGCACCATTTCCATAATATAAGATTTTGCTTGAAATCATGCATAGAATTTAATCCCCAAATTTGGTCCAAATCCGATAATGTTGACGTTTCACGTATACACTAGGTGGCGCTACAGAGTTCACTTTTATTATATTTCATATTTCATCACATTCAGGCCGGGATCACACAATAGTGATATGAGTTTGAGCTCTGTAGGCCAAAGCCTGTGGCCGTGAGAGGTCATCCAAGAAACAGGAAACGAAGGTGTTATTCGCCGGCGTGCTACGGACAAACCGTGAAAAAGTGCACTGAGAAAAATGATGGCGTTTGTGGACCCACATCTGTAGATGTGACGTGTCAAATCTGAGCTCGTTTGGACCAAAACCAAGACACTTGAAAACTTTGGCGTACACGCAGTGAAAACGGCGGTGAATTTTTGATCCAATATGGCCGACTTCCTGTTGGTCATAGAGATGTGCTCCAATTCATCTTTTGGGTTGTCTCATTGTTCTCTGTCACTGTCCCGAATTTCGTTTCCTGCGACAAACTTTGCTTGTCCCCTCTCCCATAGGGGACCAATTCTAGGGGGCGCCGTTGAGTGGGGTCACTTTGGTCATTGTTGCGATCTCCGTTTTATCGAATTTTTCGCCGGGCCGGTCGATTCTATACCCCCATGTGAGACTTTTCGTCGACGTTCAGGGGGTCAAAAATGCGATCATTTTGGCGGAAGAAAAAACGAAGAACAATAGCCCTCGCCACTTCGTTAGGCGAGGGCCAATGATCTACACGAAGAAATAATCAGGTCATCGGTCCTTCGTCTGCTCGTCTCTTTCAAGGACAAGGACTTAAGTGGAGATAGTTTAAGTGGACATAGTGAACTTCTCTTAAAGCTTAAAATTGCTTTATGTCATTGTAGATTTATTTACATTTATTATAATAACCCTGTATTGTTATGTATCCAGTGTCGGTGCTCATCTTCCCCAACCTCCACGAACGACCCTGCACTTATTGTGGTTTCTCAATTTATCATATTTCTTTGTGGGGTTTTTTTTGTTTGTTTGTTTTTTTTAAGAACGTTGCATGCAACCTAACCGTGCACTGCAACTTCTATTGTTGTGAGGTTTGCATTTTGAAACTTACTATTGTCCATCCTTGTACAGCTCAGAACAAGAAGTTAAAGTTGAACTCCGGCACATTTGAAGCTAAAGTTCGTCGCTAGAGGAGGTGGAATTCTGTCAGAAGCCAAAAAACAGCACAGATCAGTGTTTCCTCGGTGGAGATCTCACTGTGGCAGTGAGTCTGTCAAGGCAACAAACTAGTGTAGTGATGGGGGCAAGTTCTGAACTTCCACGTAAAACACCAATTTGCTTCACACTGAAGAAGCTTAACTCCACTTTAACCCATCTGACAACAGCCACGAGTCTAACAAACAAAACACTCTGCCTGGTTCACTCATTAGTGTCTGGAAACATTAGAAAACAATTAATAAACTGAAAGGTGTTGAAAGAAAATGGTTTGGGAATGTATTTTCAGTGTTTCAAGAAATATAATTCACTCATAAATAAATGGCATTAGAAATGGCATCAGCGATCGAGTCTTTTGAGCTTTGGCCTGTGCAGTGGGAAATCAACAGAGGGAAATGTGAGGTGCTTATAAAGTTATTTTCTAACGTTTCCAGACACTAATGAGTGAACCAGGCAGAGCGTTTTGTTTGTTAGACTCGTGGCTGTTGTCAGATGGGTTAAAGTGGTGTTCAGCTTCTTCTGTGTGAAGCAAATTGGTGTTTTACGTGGAAGTTCAGAACTTGCCCCCATCACTACACTAGTTTGTTGCCTTGACAGACTCACTGCCACAGCGAGATCTCCACCCAGGAAACACTGATCTGTGCCGTTTTTTCTGAGCAAGGTTCAGCTATTTAGTTGCTGTGATTTGCTCAGAACTTACTGCAGAAAGTTCCTCCTCTTCCTGACTGGCAAAAGAAGGGTCTGGCTGCAGCTGATGAGGAGCTCCACAGGCTCCACATCCAACTTGATTTAATACTTCACTGTCGACTCTTACCCCAAACAGTTCTGATTTCTTTATGTTTTGTTTTTTATTTTTATGGTAATCAACAATAAACATTTTATTCGCTGCACTAAACTGCCTCTTCTGTGTTCTGACTTCATAATTTATGGAGCTGTTTTCTTAAGTATCTGAAAGTAAAATAAAAAATAAAATAAATGAATCATTACAGAAAATGTACATTCTCTTAAAAAAGGAAAATAAAAGAAGAACATTTTCGTCTCTCAAAAATGAATTAGCCGTTAGACATACAGTACAATTACACAGATACATAGTTTTCAATACCGCACATTCAAATCTGCCAAAAAAGTTATGATTACAAAGCCAACAAGATGCTGCCATATATATAGAGATGTATGTACAATGGTTATAGCGTTCAGAATTGCACTATGCCTCAGTTAAATGTAAATTACAGGCTTTTTGTGTTCAAACTCTGTTACGCCAATGTGAACCGTCTGAAATCATTGGTTTACTTTGGTACAAACTGAAACAACTCCTTTTCATTAAGCAGAAATTAGTCACGGTTGTTAAAGATGCAGCCCCACCTCCCTTTACTCCTTACGCTAAGTGACTCCCCCTTCAGAGCGCTATCCCCTTAATGAAGTAGTTACTAAGTGTGAATCATTTTGAATAAGGTTCATGCTTTATTAAGGCTGTAAACAGTGCAGTTATTAGTAATAGTCTCCTGTTAATGGGAAATACTGAGTCCATTGGAGTGGTACATTTATTAAATTACTGCAGTGTTAGTGGTTTGTTAATTGTAACTAGTTAAATTGCAATTTCAGTTTATTTATTTATTTTTTATCTCTGAAGCTCTTTTTTCCTTTGCCACAAGAGGTCAGCAAAGAGTCAAGCTTATTCTGAACAATATGAAGTTACAATAGGAAAAAGTCGGTATAATGGAGTTTATAATGTACTTATGACTATTTCCTCTTTGTATTTTATGTATTTTATGTTTCATTATGATTTAAATGTGAATTAGATCATTTTGACATTTTATTTTGAAATGAGCGCTGGTCTCGTGTGTTTTATTTTGGTAGCGTCACTTCCTCTCAGTGGCTCGTTGGAATCTGCAGGGGTGAGTTCTGTCTCGGTTAAAAAGAAAATATTTCACAAAAATGACTTACTGTTCGCATAAATACAAGATCACATGTTGATAAGACGATGTTTTCACGGGTACTGGATGTATCTTGTTGCGCTCATTTCGAAGTTTTGTACATTTTATTTGGACTGTAAAGATTTAAAGTTAGCTTTATGTTGTAATATGGTTCTGAATGCCGCGAAAATGAGCGGCCATCTCACAATTAGGCCTAAAAACAAAATAAAAATCGTTATATTGTTCATACATGATTTACATCATCAACAACTTAACTTCCCTGAGGCTGCACCTGCCGTCAGTCTAAGGTTTTAATGGGGCTCATGATGTGGGGGTGTGGCGCGGGCCGACTCGTGTGCTGCATCTGTCCTGCAGGTAGAGCGTCACTCTGGAGCGTCACGTCTCAAGTGCGGTTCACGTCCATTTTATTTCCACAAATTGAATGAAAACTCAAACATCACCACGAATGTGCCTGTTCCTGGAGTTCAGACGATATCACAACATACAAATGATCAGGTTCAACTGTTTTGAATTTACCTTTTGGATATTTCATGACAAAGTACAATTAATCAATAGGGAAAACTGGCCCTTGCCCCCATGTGAGAGTATGATGTCATAGCCCTACTCACAGATTGGGGTAAGAGCCAGTTTTTTTTAATTTAATGACCTTTTATGGCAATTGTACTTTCCCATAAAATATCTCAAATCCACATGGGTGCACAGTGTCTGACTGAGCGCTCTCGGCTGCTGTAAAAAGGTTCTGTGGTCGAATCTTTTCCCCTTTTCCCCGTGTGCTTTTACATTGAATATCTAAACGTTGTACTGTCCACTCGTGGCGCTGAGGTTCGTGAAAGTGAAAACTTCTCACGCCTCATTTCTTTTCATTTGTGGCCATACCGGCTCGTCAAAGCCTGAACCCGTCAGATCTCAGAAGCTAAACAGGGCAGGGCCTGGTTAGTACTTGGATGGGAGACCACTGGGAATTCCAGGTGCCACAGGAGGGCGCCAGTTGCAAGAACTGTCGTTAACCACACTGACACGTGGTGAGTGGTAAAACCTGCCTGTCAGCTTTACTTTTAAGCTTTCGTTTCAAGATGATGGCGCACTGAGAAATTCAGACGGTGAGTATTCTTTTCTTTATGTAGAAACCCATAATGTTTGGAAATGCAATAGTTGGGCTGAAGTCGCAGACCTCAGGTTTAGATAAACACAGATAGAGTTATTAGGCTAATGACCATTTCCAACTGATGTCAGCTGAGATTGAACAGAACAGAGATGGGAGTGCCTCAGTGGCTCCTAGTAAAAAATCAGATTCTCCTCGAGTGAATAAGATTAAATGACCTTAATAAGCCTCTTTGTGTGTACCACATCAAACATTATCATACTGGGTTTGAAAAAGACTTAATACAAGTGGTGTTCTGTTATAGAAAAATAAATAAGTAAAATTCTCTGTACTGTCAACCACAGTTCCACAAAATGTAAGAGCTTCAGTGTCTGTTCAAATACAGATTTTCATGATACATTTTTCCTCCAGATGTGATTTTCTCTTCTGACATCATGGCATCTGGATCTGGTAAGTACATTTCATTCTAAACTCTGAGACTGACACCTTGATAATGAACTGTTCATTCTGGGATCAAATATTTCAAGATGACAAAATAAACATGTGGGTGGAGTGGTGTTCATTTCAATATTCATCCAATCTTCTTCAGTTAAGATTATACCAAGACTCGACTGATTTTTCTGCAGATACATACACCTCATGGTGTAGATCATATAGAGGGGATGTTATTACACAAACACTAGGTCACAGTTTAATTTCTATTTACGCATTTACAACAGCATCTGCCCAAAGTGCTCCACATGTGCGATAAATGTACAAAAACAACAGGAAACAAGTGCAAGAGCTCACATTAAGATAAGAGCACATACAAAACAAGTATAAAACAGACCAGATACAGCCTGCATCACAGAGCCTGTCTACAGCTGGAAGCTCATCACACCTATGCAGAAAAGGAAATAAATAATAACATACAAAATGAGCTCTAAAAGGTGCAACATCATTAGTAACGGGTCTGTATGTCCTGATAGTTTTGTTTTGTATTTGCAGATGTTCCACGGAAGCGCAGCAATAGTTTAACATTTTTACCACCTGGCAGTAAGTAAATAAAAACATACAACACAATATCCTACTTGTAAATAACACTGCATATTTTTCCTTTAGTCACTGCATTTTATTTGATACTTGGTCAGTTAACTTCAGGGTTTCACAGAGTGTACTTTTATTTTGTAAAGCTACCTCCTGTTTAACACCAGCACAAATTAGCTTGAAAAAGGTGTGGATCTATAAGAAGAACTGGTTAGGTTACTGCTAGATTAGAGCATTGGAGATGAGTTGGCTTAGTGGCCGGTCACTGGTATTTCAAACAAAACCCCTCCTGCCCGGAAAGGATTTTTCCCATCGAGTGCAAAAAAGGTTGGATTTTGTGGTGACTTTTACCTATTTTTAGATCATAAACTTTTTCTCAGCTCAAAATCCTTTAGCTGTCTTAAAAACAGCTTTTTATAGCTTTTATAGCACTGACTATGCTCTGCTTCACTCTAGCTGCTCTTACATCCGTGAAGTTGGCCCCCATTAAATGCACAATTACACAAAACTATGCTGATCGTTTGTGATTCATTTTTGCTGCAAAACGTTTTGTTTGTGCTGCTTTAGTTTTGGAGATATTAACAATTCTTTTATAGGTCAAATTGGGGTCATCCAGCCCCAAGAAGTCAATTTTGTCAGTTTGTGCTGCAAAAAGTTTTGTTTGTGCAATTCTGGTTCTAAAGATATTAGAACTTCTTCTCTTCTGGCTCTTGGGGAGGGTGGATGATTTTTCTCTCCTCTCCTTCCCTTTATCTTTCCTGCTTTGTTTCTGTGTCTCGTCTGGTTTAATGTGTCTTATTCCTCAAGAGACTCTCTCTCTTTTCTCTTTTCTCCAAAACTAAATTAACTATGGATTCGATAAATTGGTCTTTTAACAAAATTGACACTTTAAGAAGACAAGCAGGGTCGGGTGAACTTGCGTGTTCTTCAGACACAGACGATTTATCTATTCAGAACCAGAATTATGGGACTTTGCAGATTGGAATAACGCTTGGACCTGATTTTCCGAAATTTCAAATACTGAAGCAGCTTTTCAAAGCCCAACTTGGCTGCGTGGAAACTGGAGCGAGGGGCAGAGCTTCAAGCACTCGAACTTTGTGACTCTGGGCCGGGGTCTGATGGACATGGTTGGACATGGAGGCTCTAAATCACAATTTTTGGATAAAATCTGGAGGAAACTTGGAGTTCTGCAGTTCTGCGTATGGGAACCTTGAGACCACGAGCCAATAGAGCTGCTGTGAGAAGAGCAGCGTCTCTACCCAAAGCCAAAATATGACAAATCTGATCTATCGTCCTTGGCCCAGGCCAACTGGTCAACTCACCCTGAGACTGGAGCAGGAGGTGCTCTCCTCCTCTCTACACTTCCTCTACACCCTCGCAGCTTCTTTGCCCTGCCCAGCACAGGGGGCGGGTCTGCTGTAGCCAGCGCCCCCTGGCTGCAGGATCTGGACACCGCCTCCTGGACCATCTCCACCTCCCTGACTCCTCCTCCCGCTGCAATGTCGTGTCATAATTTAATGTTGTGTCATAATGTCTATATGTGTTCTTTTCTGTTCTTCCTCTATTTTCCTTTCTTCTCTGGTATTTAGTTATAGTTATTATAGTTAATATAGAGAGTTATGAAAGATAATATAGAGATAGAAAGATTTATGAAAGATAGTATGTCAGGGTAGTGACTTCATAGTTTCCTGTTTCAGTTAGTAGTAAATAAAGATAATTATGTCACAGTTAGACTCACTTGTTTAGTTCATCTTTATGTGGGATTATAATCTCTAGACTCGTCTGTTTAGTTTAGCTTTGTGGGGGTAGAGGGGAAATGTGGGATTGTTCTTTTTTTAATCACTGTTGCATTTTTTGTATGAAAAGCGCTCTATAAATAAAGTTTGATTGATTCAACAGTTTTATTTTCAGCTGCTGACGTCATCCACCAACTCAAAATGTTAAATAGCTTCAAAACAGATGAAAATCAAACAAAATGTTTGCATTTTGTTTGTGCTGTTTTTTGCCATGACAATTTTCATTTGTGCGATTTTATTTTTAAAATGATTCATTATTATTTTTGCAGTAATTATATGACGTCATTTCTGCTCAGCTGATGGCAGCAGCTTTAGCAAAACTCCACAAAACTAGTGAAGATAAACGATCTGAGGCTGTGGAAAAGTTTGTATGAGGGTTCTTTCACACCAAACGGTCCATTCGAACCAAGAGCTCTTAGTTCTGTTCGTTTTCGTTGGTGTGAAAGCAGTGTTCAGTCTAGATGAAGACTCGGGACGAAGGGGAACAATGCCACTTCTGTTGCCAAATGCACGTGCAGTTTTTTTTATTCACTAAAAGGGTCTGTTGAACATGTGCAGTAGTGCTCTTTTCTCACACAGGCACATGTGAATAAGCACAAAGAGACTTGAGAAATAAATGAAAGCTCTCAGGTTAAATGCAATATATCGTCCCTTACTCTATTCCCTCTATTATGTTATGAATAATTCAGTTCAGCACTTTTATTTTCTGAATGCTGTCCATTTTTTCTGAACACAGTGACTTTTGCTATTCGTCCCTTTTTATTAAATCAAAATGGACAGTTACACAAGTTACATAATTAGTACTGGTGAATTTTTTTCTTAGTTAATTGTATTTTGGTTCTTGTGTATTTCCAGTGTCTGAGCTGAGGGTGGTTATTCTTGGGAACAGCTGGAGTCAGAGGAGCTCTGTGGGAAACCTGTTACTGAATGAGGCTGTGTTTGATGCAACGAAAGAACCTGAAAGCCCCATGAGACTAACAGGAGAACTCCAAGACAAGAAGATCTCAGTGATCCACTGTCCAGACCTGCTCCAGCCCAACCTCACTGCACACGCACTGTCAGAGTTAGTCACAGACATAGCAAACGCCTGTGACCCTGGTCCTCATGTGTTCCTGCTGGTTCTATCGCCTGAAGACTTCACTGAACAACAGAACTTCAGACTACAGTTTGTCCTGAGGAGCTTCAGTGAGCAGAGCTTCCACCATTCACTGGTGCTGCTGACAGCAACAAAAGAGACAAGTGTAATGGAGGATTATGTGAATTCTCCCCCTCTGAAAGATCTGATTAGAAAGTGCAAAAACAGATATCAGTGGGTGAAGAGCCTTGAATCACATATGATCTGTGAATTACACAAAGAGCTCTTCACTAAAATAATCCAAATACTTAAAGAGAACGACGAAAACCCTGTTATTAAGGAGACTAAAGAAAGAAAACATGGCATATTTACTGCACTCAGAACAGGTAACTGTGACAGTTGATTTAGGTTATAAACCTTTGTGTTTCTTTTAAGTAAATATTTCATTTTTTGCAGGATTTCACAATGTGACGAAGCCTACCTTATATTCTGGTAAGTACATTTTAAAAATGTCATTTGCCCCTAACTTCATTCACAGCATAACAGCTAAATCATTTTATTATTGGTGGACAAAAAAAAATACTTTTGTAAAAAGTTTTTTCTCAGAATTGATGTCTAATTTGATTTAACTGTTTCCAGACTCTGCTCTCAGGATTGTTCTGTTTGGAAAAAGTGATGTCACAAAAGCAAAAATGTGCTCAATGCTCAATGACAGCTCTGATTTGCCAACAAAACAAAACTTTTTTGCTGCTAAGATTTGGAAAGAAAGACCAGTGGTAGTGAAGACCCCAAACCTGTTCAGTTTGCCTATAGAGACTGTGACAGAAGAACTGAAGAAATGTGTGTCTCACTGTTCTCCTGGACCCAATGTTCTGCTGCTGCTGGTGAAGCCTTCAAACTTCAGTGAGAACGACAGGAAAACTCTGACCTTCATCCTGAGTCTGTTTGGTCCAGAGGCCTTTAAACACTCCATGGTGGTTCTCACACACAGGGACCAGATAATCCCCAGTGTTTCAAAGCTCATTTGTGATTGTGGAGGAACATTCTACAAGATGTTTGATGGAAATCACAAACTCCTGACTGATTCCCTCAAGAGCATTGTAGATCAGAACAAATCATCCTTCCTCACCCTCACTGAGGAGCAGAAACCCTCTCTGAACCTGGTGCTTTTTGGGGGGAGCAGAGCAGAGAAAACCTCAGCAGCTGAGTCCATTTTAGGGCGAGCAGATCTCCCTGCAGGGATCCCAGGGCAGTGTGTTAAACATGAGGCAGAGGTCTGTGATTATTGGGTGTCTCTGGTGGAGCTGCCGCCTCTGTCTGACAAACCTCTGGAGACAGTGATGCAGCAGTGCCTCCGCTGCATCTCCCTCTGTGCTCCTGAGGGCGTCCATGTCTTCATCCTGGTTCTACCGCTGGGTCCCCTCACTGATGAAGACAAGGCTGAGCTGAAGACCATCCAGGACACACTCGGCTCTCGAGTGCGTCTCTTCACTATGATTCTGTTCATTCATTCAGAGCCCTCTGCTCCAGTTGTGCTTCAGTTTGTTGAAGGAGACAGAGACATCCAGAGACTGTGTCAGAGCTGTGGAGGAGGAAGTTTTATTTTCAACCCCAGGAACCAGCAGCAGGTCCCTGAGCTGTTGAAATATTTACACAGATTGAAGATCAACAATAAAGCTTACACTTTAGAGGCACTTCGGCAAGCTCAAACAGAGAAGATTTCAGCTCAACACAAAGAAATTGAGGACATGAAAAGTAAAATGAACACATGTGAGTATGGTTGTTATTTTTACCATTAAATGTGTCAACAGACCCTTTTCACGCTGCCTCCTGCCTTGTTCTGGAGTGGATCCTCACTTCCTGCTCCATTCATTTCCAATGGGGAATTATTCAAATCACACTTAAAATAAATCACAGATGGATAATCACAGGCAGCATGGACCTTTACTTTGATGAAAATAGTGTCTCAAAGCTAATGCTAACCAAATATATATATCTCTAAATTACGGTGACCAGACGTCCCTGTTTACCCGGGACAGTCCCAGAGTGACACACAGGGACAAATTGATGGGGGGATGAACATGAGGGTGTTTGTGTGTGTGGTAAGTGTCGTCTCTGAAAATAAACAGAAATAAAACATCCAGTTACTAATTGTCAGTAATAGACAGGAAACATATACAGCTACACAAACATAAATTACTCAGTCCCCCTTTAACAAAACATACCAAACACCAATAGTACCAATAAACTAGGATACATAAAGCCTACACATGCAAGAATTAGCTTAGCTCATGCTAGCTGTGCAGACTACAGGCTAACAAGTGTAAAAGGTGAAACTAAAACACAACATCATTCAACGTCATTACAGGCAAACACCGACCTACTACCCACCTTGTCATAAACCACACTTCTTTAAACAGTCTGCAGGTAACATTTAAAAGGAAAACTTCAGTTGCAGGAGCCACGTTTTTCCCCAGTCACTGCTTAGACAATGTGGGAGTCAAGTGGACACTCCACAGATTACAACTGAACCAGACAAGAACTACAAATCTAACACTACAAGAACATGGAAATGAAAGGTCCTCTGGTGCACCCAGCCTCACCCATAACCCTGAGTAAACTGTGTTTACCATTTAGTACAAACTTTAACCTGACCATAACCTCCGAACCCTGAGTCCTAACCTATAAACCTAACCCCACCTTCACCAGGACCACGCCAACAACAACATTGTGCGAAGAAGAAGTTTACTCGTAAATGGGCGAGGCGGCGGTTGGGTTGAGACTCAGGGTGGGGGCTCCGTCTCAATCGTCAATTGGCCTCCACGTAGGCGTCTCATGGCTGAAAGACAAACAAGATAGAGGTTGGGAGGGTGGTGTCGAGTTCACTGAGACAAACTAGGATAGGCTGCTACAAATGGGCTTCTGGGAAATTGTAAGTGTGGTAGAAGTGAGCTGTGGTTCACTGCTGAGAGTGGTTGAGGTGTGGTCCTGCTCCTGAATCTCAATTAATCATATTAACTTTATTTTCTAATTTTTATTTAGCGTTTATTTAACCAGGTAAAGACCCACTGAGATTCAGATCTCATTTACAAGGGTGACGTGGCCAAGTGGTCAGCAACACGTGTCAAGAGCAGAAAATAACAAACCATAAGATAAACACCAATTATGAAAGTAAAGTGCAATAAATGTGGAAAATATTTAGAAAGTGCAGTAGCTCTAACAGTGTACGGAGATAAAGTGCAAACAAAAAGCTTTAAATGAGACAAGTTCAGATATTTCAATTCAGAATTCCCCTTCAGCACTAACCCTGTCCCCCCTTGTGAGATTTGTTTTGTTTTACCATTTGACAACATAGAGTTTCTGTCATCACTATGGCCATATAGTGAAAATATGGCATGTGTGTCATTGACTTTTTTGATCTGGAAGCCAAAATAGAATTTCAGAACATTTCAGAATTTTTTTTTTAAATCCCCAGATTAAATTTTGCTTCAATATGTAGGGGATGCTAATGCGCTCCCTATAATTGTCTGTACAATTTTAAAAACAATTGTGTGCAATTTTTGTGGCTTTGCTGCTCAGAGGCCACAGGACTTGTGTCAAAAAGCGATAACTTTAATGTCCCATCTTTTGTGATGTGTACCAAAATTTTTGTGTGTTGTGTTTGGTTGAACGTCCTACGAGTTCATAAAAACACGACGTTGACAAAAACGAGTCACGCTTAATTTTAATCCAATTGATGTAATATTTTTTGCTCATCTTGCCATGATCTACTTCTGTGGCAAATTTCATGATTCTACAGGAATTTTTTGCCCCCGTTCCTTTATCCTAATGCAATTTTTTTGTTAAAAATAGTACATTAGATATTAATTTAAATTTTAGTTTGCATTTCCTTTGAGATACAAACACTTAATTTTATAAACACAGATGTTTCCTCTATTTACAGTGTTGTAAAGGTCTGTGATTATCTGTCTGTAACTTGCTGTCTGCTGCCTGATGTTTAAGTATTGAATTATTTTAGCACGACTGCTAAATCTTTATAGAGAATAATGGAGTGGGACATAAGGATCTGCACTTTTCAGAAAACCAAACCAAGTGAGCCAGTGTGAAAAGGGCCCATATGCCAGAAGCGAGGCAAACCTGTCTCATTATTTCCCTGTTTTACAATTTAACATTGAACCCAGCAGGCCCAGAACCTGGTTCTGATACATATTTATATTTAAGCAGGTTACATTTCTTACATGTTTTTATTATTTTTAGATGGCGACCTGCATCCTGACTGTCTGAGGATCGTTCTGATTGGAAAAACAGGACATGGAAAGAGTTCCTCAGGAAACACCATCTTGGGAAGAAAAGAATTCTCAGCTATGGCCAGTCAAAAATCTGTCACTAAAGTTTGTAAAAGAGTAGAAACTACAGTAGACGGACGCTCTGTGGCTGTGGTGGACACTCCTGGACTCTTTGACACAACCATGTCACAAGATGAGGTCTTTGAGGAAATGCTGAGTTGCATCAGTCTTTTAGCTCCTGGACCACATGTTTTTCTGTTGGTTTTACAAATTGGACGACTGACAGAAGAAGACAAAGAGACACTGAAACTCATCAAAGAAGCATTTGGAAAAGAGGCACAAAAGTTTACTATTATTCTTTTTACATATGGAGATAAACTCATCAATGATAAAATGTCGATTCAAGATTACATAGAAAAGCATTGTGAAAGTTCCTTTAAGGAACTGATCTCTAAGTGTGGGAACAGGTTCCATGTTTTTAATAACACTGATGAAGAGAATCGCACTCAGGTCCTGGAGCTGCTGCAGAAGATCGATGAGATGGTGAAAGAAAACGGTGGAAACTGCTTCACCAACGACATGCTCCAAGAGGCTGAAGCAGCCATTAAAAAAGAGATGAAGAGAATTATGAAAGAGAAGGAAGAAGAGATGAGGAAAGAGAGGGAGGAGATGGAGAGAAAATACCAACAGGAAATGGAAGAAATAAAACAAAACATGGACAAACAAAGGGAGGAATTTGAAAAAGAACGACAACAGAGAGAGAAAGAACTCAGAGAAAAGGAGGAAAGGATTAAAGAGGAGAAAGAGCAGCAAAAAAGAGAACAGAAAAAGAGAGAAGAAGAAGACATAAAAAGGAAGGAAGAAGAAAAACAGCAGCGTCTTGAGTGGGAACAAAAACACAAAGAACTGGAAGAAAAAATCCAATCAGAAGCAAAATTAAAAGAAACACAACTAGAAGAAAACAGGAGACAGATGGAACAGGAGAGAGAGCAGTGGGAAAGAGAAAGGAAAGAATGGTGGGAGAAAAGAAAACAAGAAGAGGAAGAAAGAAAACGAGAGGAAGAAAAGAGACAAAAAGAGATGGAACAGGAGATAAAAATCTATAATGAAAGACTCAGAGAAGATGAACTAAAACTTGAACTAGAGGAAAAGAAGAGAAAAGAGTTAGAGGAGAAACATCAAAAACAAGTGGAAGAAATGAAGAGGAATTATGAAGAGAAGGTCAGAAGACAAGCTGAAGAGCACAATGAGTTCAAAGAAAATTACAGAAAAGACACAGAGTATATGAAACAACTTCACAAGGAACAAATCGAAGAAAAAAATAAGAGTTATGATCTGTTGCAGGCACTGAGCGCTCACAATGAGCGGCAGAATATGGTAAAACATCAGGAAGAAATAAGTGCTTTAGTAGAACAACTTTGGAAACAACCACGCAAGTTGGGTAAAATGAATCAATTAATGTCAAAACATGAAAAAGAAATAAATGCACTTGTCACAAAACATGAAAAAGAATTAAACAAAGCCACAAATGAAGAGAAAAAAACAAAGCAAAAAGAGCAGGAAGAAGCAAGGAAAACTATGCAAAAACAACATGAAAAAGAAATAAGTGAGTTACTAAAGGAAGTGAATGAATTACTAAAGGAAGTGAATAAATCAACAAAGGAAGGGAAAAAATCTTTCTGTGTGATTTTATAAATAAGTGTCTAAACTGAGAACAGGCACTTCATCTTTGGTATTTTGAGTTGTTGGCCCCGAGCAGCCACTCTGCTCTCAGACTAAAGCTCTGGGCTGTGCTCTGATGTAAAGTCTACGAGGTTTTTGCAGAGTCGCGATAAAATCAGTAAATCCTGACAGATTAGTATAAATGCAGTGAAAACTTTACTGGTGGAAATTCTGTGTTTACAAAGGTACGTCTGCGTGTGTGTTTTGCTAATGCTAATTTTGAAGCCTAATACATATTGACACATTTTAACATCACAAACTGAAATAATCTATGCCTAAAAATAACTGGGTCATTTTAACTACAAGTTCCATTTTGCTGCGATGTTAGAATTAACGTTTTAATAGCAGTTAGCATTAGGATCAAAGATGTACCTTTGCAAACACAGAAGTCTTTTTCCCACATTTGTAAAGAACAGAAGTGAACCCAAACCCTCCCGGATGTGATGTGCACAGATCAGCTCGTCTGTTTCAAGCACAAGGCCAAATGTGTCCAGATAAATATGAGTGAAAGTAAAAAATGAATCGGGTACAAACCTCTGAGCGATCAGGCTCTACATAAAGAACTTCAATCCGACTCCAGTCTGACTAATGCCTTAAAGTACTACAAATATTAAACTTTTACCTTCAGATGGTTTTATGTCATTGTACTCAGTGATATTATGAATGATTTATGTATGTTTGAGTAAATCTGTATTCAGCATTCTCACCTTCCCCCTTTCTCTACCCATGGCCCTGCACTTATTGTGGTTCCTCATGTTTTTGTTCACTGAGTTATTTTGTTGTGAGGTTTGATTTTTGTTTTTGTGTCTTACATTATCCGTCTTGTGCAGCTCCTGTTAATCCTTCTCTTTTCGTGTGGAGTTAAGATTTTCCAACAAAAACATGTGATTGATAATTATGAATACCGGTAATTATAATAACTATTTAGTTGCTGTGATTGTCTTAAAGTTCCCTGCAGAGTCCCTCCTCTTCCTGAATGATGCCAACTTGTGCCCGTGCAGAAGAGAAGGGTCTGGCAGTGCCCGATGTGGAGCGCCCTGACGAGGGGCAGATGTTTTATTGTTATTGTGATAAGAAAATATCTTTATGTCACTCTCTGTCAACATTTTATTTTATTTTCTCTTATTCACGCCTGTGTTAATGAATGTGTTCATGTGAAATTATTAAAGAAGAGAAGGAAACTATGGAAAAATAACATGAAAAAGAAATAAGCGAATTAGTCGAGGAAGTGGACCAATCTTATTGTGTGATTTCATAAAACAACTGTCTAAAGAACAGTCGCTTTGTCTTTGCTATTTTGGCCCAGAGCAGCCACTCTCCTCTCAGAACAAAGCTCCTGTGAGCTCTGGGCTGTGCTCTAATGTCTGTGAGGTTAAAATCGCGCTAAAATCACTAAATCTTGACAAATACTTTATAAATACTGGGGAACAGTTTGTATTTACACAGGTGCATCTTTGTGTGTCGTTCTAATGCTTATTTCGAAGAATAATACGTCTTCTACACCTAAACATAATCAACAAAAATAATACATTTACTACAACTTAAATTTTGTTTTGATGTTAACATTTTAATAGCAGTTAGCATTAGCATCAAAGATGTAGCTTTGCAAACATGTTTTTTTTTTTATAAGAAAACATCTTTATGTCATTCTCTGTTAATATTTTATTTTGTTTTCTCATTCACTCTTGTGCCAATGAATTTGTTAATGTGAAATTATTAACAAAATTAACAACAAGTAATAAAATTTGTGTGTTTTTGTTAGAATAATTATGTATATTTATCCCATATTTGTCTTAATCATGTGTTAGATATTTGTGTATTTGAAATAATCTCTTTTGTGCTTGAAAACTGTGTGCAGTACTTTTCCACTTCTGTGCAGCTGAAGGCTGGAGTGGGGCTTATCAGGCCCCGTAAAACAAGGACGGTCTGAGTTTGGCAAAACATGAACTGAACCCAAACATGAACTCAAACCACAGCGTATTCTCCGCACTCAGCCTGCTGTCTGACCTTGATCAAACATATTTGTACAATGCATAATCATATTTTATCTTATCATATCATATCTTGGTGTTGCTGCTGCTTTCCCCCTTCCTTTAGAGCAGTGACACCCATTGTAACCAGGGCCATCCTAATGTAAATAAAAGTGAGGAGACGGGGGCGTGCGCCAGAGCGGGTTGGAGAGTGTATCTGGGCACGTCTCAATCCGTTCTCCTCGCGAGTAAAACCAAATAATCTCTCATCTTTCTTCTCTGAATGTTTTCGATGGTGTTTAAACCTAACAGTTTTCTTGCCGACTGGATTCACATGGATTTACCATCTGTGATATGTGCTCAAAAAATCTGACTTTAAACAGACAAAGTTTCTTGATTATTTGAAGATTAAAGCTTTACATGTGTGTCCCCAAACTGTTTATGTCGTAACAAAGATTGTGCCTCAGAAATGAAGTTTAGGTTTAAATCAAATACTAATTTTACTGATAACATAACAGTAACAATGAACAAAAGTAAAAAACTTAGTTCTCAGTGAAATGATCCAGTCACAAAGCAGAATGAGCTCCTTACTGTGGGTTCCCAGATTGATTCATTACATCTTAAAGCTGCACTGTGCAACTTTTGTATGAAGGGTCTGCTACCCACTTGTCTCCATGGAGATGTTAGTGCTTTGTCTGGAATGTTCCATGGTATGACTTTAAACATCCATCTAGCATTTATTCATGACGTGTTTCTGTTGCTCAAAAATAAACTTTCTTTTGTGAACAGAGGCGCCTCTCCACAGATCTGAACTGTAACGTAGCATAGTGCTCGTCTCCCCCATGACAGATAAAGATTTAATCTGTACTGCGGAACATTCTAGACAAAGCAATAGCGTTCCCATGGAGACAAACAGGTACCAGACCTTCTAGTAGAAATGTTACGCAGTGCACCTTTAAATGTAAACACGTGGCTGCCATAGTTCAGTCTCGGTTTATAGTCCTGATGAAGTCTTGGTTTGGTCCTGCTGTAGTCCAGGTTTAGTCCCGCAAGTGCAAGTGCACGATACATAATACGACCTTACCGTTCACGAACACCAGAGGGCGCCATAGTAACACTTTAGATTTGAGAGGACACTGGGAGCGTCTCATTTCTCCTTCCTCGCTTCCTTCTCCTTGATTCCTCGATCCTCTACAGGGACAACTGCACAAGAACAGAGACAAAGTGTGTTTGACATGTTACATAATCCCGAATTTAACATTAAAACTAATCAAAAAATATGTTGAAACACGTTTATCTTTGTCTTACACTTATCTAAGACGTAGCTCTGACTTTGATTTAAAAATCCTTAAATAATAATATAAAATAATCCTCAGTATAGTCCTCATTACTGGAACATTTGGACAGGGGGCGCCAGTCACAAAAACTGTCATTGTGTCCTTAGGCATTTCACCCGAATTGCCTCGTAAGAAAGTGGTGTGTGTGAGTGATGGTAGTTTACCACCACCGAGTGTCGAGTAAATGAACAATGATCTGTAAAGTGCTTTGGGCGTCATGAAAGGCACTATATAAATGCAATGATTAATTAATGATGAATTAATTTAGGTCCAAACCAGCGCCTGAGGAAAGTGTCCCGTTCACCCTCTGCTCCTTTTCTCTTCTGCTTCTTCTCCCATTTCCTGCAGAATCGAGGAGAGGAATCAAGGAGAAGGAAGCGAGGAAAGAGAAATGAGCTGCGCCCTGCGTCCTCTCAAATCCAAACAGTGTTCCTATAGCGCCCTCTGGTGTTTCTCAGTCTCAGTTTATGTGCAGCCTGTGTCTCTTATGAAAGCTCAGAACCTGCAGAATTCTCTCAAGTTTATGAAATACAAAATAAAAATCTTACCTTCAGTTCCTTAAATATAGAACATGTGGATCGGTGAGTAAAATAACACATTTATTTTAAGGTATTAAAGGGGAACTGAAGCTAAAGTCGTTTCTAGAGGTCGTGGAATTCTGTCAGAAGCCAAAAAACGGCACAGATCAGTGTTTCCTCAGTGGAGATCTCACTGTGGCAGTGAGTCTGTCAAGGCAACAAACTAGTGTAGTGATGGGGGCAAGTTCTGAACTTCCACGTAAAACACCAATTTGCTTCACACTGAAGAAGCTGAACTCCACTTTAACCCATCTGACAACAGCCACGAGTCTAACAAACAAAACGCTCTGCCTGGTTCACTCATTAGTGTCTGGAAACGTTAAAAAACAACTTTATAAGCACCTCACACTTCCCTCTGTTGATTTCCCACTGCACAGGCCAAAGCCCAAGGCTAAAATGTTGTAGTGTGACATGATTCATGAAACATACTTGTCCCTATCAAATAAACAAACAAATAAATAAATAAACAAACAAATAAATAAATAATCTGTTCTGAACTTGTCACAACTGCACTTTGGGGTTTTCTTGTGGCACATGAGTTCAAACGGGTCTAAAATGGCGGCGTGTGGGGCAGGTACAAAATGTGCAGTGCTCCAGCAAAGCATTAATAAACCGTGTAATAAAAAACAATGTCTTTACAACTACAACACTACAAGAGCCCTGTCCATTGGATTCACTTTGTAATGATCACTTTCATATAAAAATCGATTGAACAAAACAGGATACTATACTGGCATACTTCACCGTGGTTAAGATTAGAATTTGTCATTTCGCATTTCTGAAGCTGTTCCTTTGCTATGAAATAAAAATTTGAAAATAAAATAAAATTACACAAAATGTACATTCTCTTAAAAAGGGAAAATAAAACAAGAACATTTTCGTCTCAAAAATGAATTAGCCGTTAGACATACAGTACAATTACACAGATACATAGTTTTCAATACCGCACATTCAAATCTGCCAAAAAAGTTATGATTACAAAGCCAACAAGATGCTGCCATATATATAGAGATGTATGTACAATGGTTATAGCGTTCAGAATTGCACTATGCCTCAGTTAAATGTAAATTACAGGCTTTTTGTGTTCAAACTATGTTACGCCAATGTGAACCGTCTGAAATCATTGGTTTCCTTTGGTACAAACTGAAACAACTCCTTTTCATTAAGCAGAAATTAGTCACGGTTGTTAAAGATGCAGCCCCACCTCCCTTTACTCCTTACGCTCAGTGACTCCTTCAGAGCGCTATCCCCTTAATGAAGTAGTTACTAAGTGTGAATCATTTTGAATAAGCTTCATGCTTTATTAAGGCTGTAAACAGTGCAGTTATTAGTAATAGTCTCCTGTTAATGGGAAATACTGAGTCCATTGGAGTGGTACATTTATTAAATTACTGCAGTTTTAGTGGTTTGTTAATTGTAACTAGTTAAACTGCAATTTCAGTTTAATTTTTATCTCTGAAGCTCTTTTTTACGTTTGCCACAAGAGGGCAGCAAAGAGTCAAGCTTATTCTGAACAATATGAAGTTACAACAGGAAAAAGTCGGTATAATGGAGTTTATAATGTACTTATGACTATTTCCTCTTTGTATTTTATGTATTTTATGTTTCATTATGATTTAAATGTGAATTAGATCATTTTGACATTTTATTTTGAAATGAGCGCTGGTCTCGTGTGTTTTATTTTGGTAGCGTCACTTCCTCTCAGTGGCTCGTTGGAATCTGCAGGGGGTGAGTTCTGTCTCGGCTAAAAAGAAAATATTTCACAAAAATGACTTACTGTTCGCATAAATACAAGATCACATGTTGATAAGACGATGTTTTCACGGGTACTGGATGTATCTTGTTGCGCTCATTTCGAGTTTTGTACATTTTATTTGGACTGTAAAGATTTAAAGTTAGCTTTATGTTGTAATATGGTTCTGAATGCCGCGAAAATGAGCGGCCATCTCACAATTAGGCCTAAAAACTAAATAAAAATCGTTATATTGTTCATACATGATTTACATCATCAACAACTTAAATCCTGTAATATCATGCACTGTAAACCCGAATAATTAAACTGTATTTTTTAAGCTAAACTGTTGCTTTAAAAAAAAATAAAAGTTTATAGTCTTGTTATATTTAATTAATGTAAAAAAAAAAGTATTAGTATGTATTAGGGATGGGCATTCGATTAAATTTTCTTCATTGATTGTTGGGAGAATTCGCTATTGATTTTCGATTCTGAATTTGAGTCGATTTGATTAATCATTAACATTTTAATGTTAAAATTATCATCACTATTATTACTATTACTAATCTGCATAAAACTCAACTTTACAACACTTTAGGTGATACTTGCACATATTTTAATTTACATTTAGCTCTAAATATCCATTTACCATGCTTAATAAAAAGCGAAAAAAAATTTCAATGTTTTTATTCATTGTTAACAAAATACAAATTCAAAAATAGATTTACTCCATTACTCCATAGAATAAACTGTAAAGAGGCACAAACACTTTTCCCCCACATTTTTCAAACACTTTTAACATTTTTTCTCACAGTTCAAGAGTTAAATAAAGTTGACAGGTGCAATAACAACAATAAATTTACACTGTCAGATAATTTTTAAAGTCTGCAGTCTGGGGGAAAGCTTCCCATAGAGTCCCAGAAATACTTACTGCACAAACACAAACGTGTGGTTCAGATGTTTAGAATAACTACGGTGTAATGCATACGTGAGTCCAAAACATGAACAGAAATGCTTCCGGGAAGTTCTCCAGTGTGATGACCTCTTCTCCCTGCCAGTACGATGGAGACTTTGTTTGTTTGAGAGGTTGTAAAGGGTTTTCTGCTCCACAAACTCTGGACAGAAGAGCCACAGGTGCACTGGATAGAACAGGCTCCTCTGTGTACTCCTGTAATAAACACACACCAGTATCAATGAAAAGCAGGATTGATAAAGGTTTTTTTCTTCTCCTGGCCAGAATATCCACGGTTTTATAACCACAACATGAAAGGTGAACACAAACACACCAGGGAATTACTAAACAGGGCATCATCCGAGTTTAAAAACACCACTAAAAAGGCCAGTATGTGATTGTGAGCTCCACCTCTGTCAGTAGCACAGTGGAGACTGCAGAGGGCGCCAGTGTGCCTGATGTGTGCGCATGTAGCGGTTCTGGTCTGGTCACCCAAGGTTTAGGCAGAGAGACACAGGAGACAGTTCTGGATGGTGTTTTCCTTTAATGCCAGATGAGCCCTTTAAAACAATGGCAGGAGGCACAGTGTTAGCGGCACAACAGCTCCTCTCACAGCACAGGCTGCTCATCTCTACTGAGGGACTGAGCAGAGCCGCACGCGGATAAGGGGTGTGTCACATTAATTACTGCCCCTGCACAACAGGTACCAAAAGGGAACTATAACATGTAGTACTGTAATATATATATAACAATTATTTTACATAATAGTTCACAAAACAGATATTGCAAAAAATAAAAGGTTTACACTGTGAGGTTTTGAGAATGTTCACAAAAAAATAAATTTGCTACACGCAGACAAACTAACAAGAGTATTTCTATGTCACAGGAGTAAAGCTGATTGACTCCACACCGTGTCCTGGTTTTTATATACGGCCTGAGGAGAGGTTCAGATGGGTAAGTAATAAAAGGACAAACTGAAAAGAAAATCAACTTAAATTAAAACTTAACTTTTCTGGTGGAGGATCAGCCTTTGCCTAGAATATTTCACAGTATGGAAAAACCACCAGGCTCATTACAGGTCAGATCTGTGGAGAGGCAAATCCGCTCACAGTAAGAGTCCGTGTTTTCAAAGTGTGTTTGAGAAATGAAAACACAAGATATGTTTATTCTTTCAAACTTTCCAGTCAAAGCAATGACATTTCCATGGAGACAGACAGACAACAGTAACATCCTGCCAGTAGTAACATACTGCCATTTTAACTGCAGACCGTTCATATTTACAGAGAATAAGTGCACTCGCAGATACAGATGGGCCTAATCACAGTGTAACCCGCTGTTCTACCGTGACACATGTGAGTGCGCGGTCCTCACCCAGCAGCAGCTTCAGCTCACGCCGGGAGTCCCTCTTGTCTTTCCGCAGCTGCCTCTCGATCTCCTCGTTGATTCTCTGGTTCTCCCGCTCCTCCGCAGAGATGCAGCAGCCCGCCATCCTCTACCCGGCCCGTGTGTCCTCTCCTCCGCACAGAAACCCGCTAAAGAAAAGACTCAGCGACACCGAAACTCTATAAAAAAAACTCGTCCTCTTCAGAGACCAGGGCACAGCATCCTGGTTTCTGCTGCGTCCTCTGTCCACGGCCACTTCACACAGTCACAGATGAATTAAGAAGCAAATTAAACTAAAGCGTGTACAGCGGTTCACGTCCGTTTCAGCTGCACAAGCTAAACTGAAAACTCAGAGCTCTCGGGTAATTCGATGAATCCGCTCTCACCGATGGTACAAGATGGGGGCAAGAGTCAGATTTCCCCTTTAATGACATTGGACTTTGCCATAAAATGATCCCGTGTCTGCAGAGTTCTCCGGTTTCACAAAACTCCAAAACAGACTGGGCCACGACGGCTGCAGACTTCTCGTTGTCCTCTGAGATCAGATTTACTGTGTTGTGTGTTCCGAGCCCCATTTCATAAAGTAGGTTCAATAAACCCTGAGTTTTAAGAGTTAACTCAAGGCCATGAACTGGGAGTGTACGGCACGAGACCGATAGTCGACAAGTACCGTAAGGGAAAGTTGAAAAGAACTTTGAAGAGAGAGTGTTCATTATGAACTAAAATAGGGTGACCAGATTTAAACATCCCTGTTTTTTGGTGGTTGATAATAAAATTGTGAATTGAGTGCGTAATTATGGAAAATTGTTCTGCAGAGACCATTCATGACTAACATGTGAGTCAGCATAGTCACATTTTCTTTGTGTTTTGGTCATTTTTAAGCAGCTACATTTTACCTAAACAAATTGCAATGTATGTCTCCTTTTACTGGTGGCAGAGGTCAGATTGGTCAAAAATAGGGCCACCTGGGGACATTTCTTGTATAAAACTGGGACAAATTAGTGGTTTTGGATAAATCTGCTGGGACAGGGGGCACAGGGCTCAAAACTGGAACTGTCCCGAGGAAACAGGGACGTCTGGTCACTCTAAACTAAAAACATTTTCAAAGTATTCTTCCCATCACTTAAATAAACACTATACCTAATGTTTTTGATTTGCATTACAATCCGGAGCCTCTGTCCTCATAAAAGACAAAGAACAAGAGCAGTTTCCACATGGACTGAATCCATAAGCTTACAGAAGCTGTGGAGGGCTGGAGTCATGGATGGCCTGGCTCCATCACAAGAGTAAAACGCTAGAGCACCCTCTGCTGGCGAACATAGAAATTGCATCTTTACAAATAGTTCATAGTTCACTGTTGTTCGTATCATCGTTGATATTTCCGGGCATGCTCAGGCACTGGTGAATTGTCTGACAGACTGACTCTTAAACTTTGACTTCAAGGTGTGGTGGCGCACTAAGAAATTCATGTGGTGAGTATTCTTTCCATTTATTAGATATCCATAATGTCTGTAAATGCAAGAGCTTGACTTAAGTAGTAGACCTAAGGTGGAGAAAAAAAAGTGTTATTACATATATATTACATGTTGTTGTTTTTGTCAGTTACTGGTTCCACTCCAGTGATATAGACCCAGATATGGGTTAGATTATGGTTTTGGTCAAATGTAGCCTACAGTCTAAACATTTTAAAATATATGTATGTTGTGTGATGTTCAAATCATGGTCGGGGTCATGTTTTTCCCCTATAAGCTACGCAGTACAGTATATGTGTGAGCAGAATAAAGTGTCACATCCAGCTCCCCTTCTGGCCACAATAAACTGTATTTTGTAGCTCTACTTTATCCATGGAAGCCCTGTGGACAAAAGGCTTCATCATATATGCTTAGATCACATTTTAAATTTGGCCAAATGAATGTCTTTTATATTGAGTCAGACAGATCTTCATCTGGTGGCAAACTCATAATAGGGAATGGACTTTGAATTATAGCTTTGAGATTAAACATTTATGGCAAGAACTTTATTACCATGAAATAAACTCAGTGATTAAATATTTCCAAACCTGCAGCTCTGTGAAAGCTGCAGTATCTTAGTTGGAATACAGATTTTCATGATGCTTTTTTCCTCCAGATGTGATTTTCTCTTCTGACATCATGGCAGCTGGACCTGGTAAGTACATTTCTTTCTAAACTCTGAGACTGACACACGTTTGATAATGAGCTGTTCATTCTGAGATTAAATATTTGGAGATGAGAAAATAAACATGGATGGAGTAGTTTTTATTTCAATGGCCACATAACCACCTTCAGTTAAGATTATACAGAGACTCGTCTTCTCTGGACTTAAATACACTGCTACAGGTCATGAGCAGTACTGTAGTGATATGCATTTCTATAGCACATTTACAACAGCATCAACAAAAACAACATCATAGAAAAGCAGTGCAAGAAGATACATTAAAATAAGTACACGTACAAAAAAAAGTGTGAAATATTAAAAAAATACAGCATAGGTGCATCACAGAGTCCTGTTCACCACTGTAAGCTAGTGAACAGGACTCTGCAATGAGATATTATTCATTTTCTTTTCTACATGAGTAGAAAAGGAAATAAATAATAATATCCTGACAGTTTGTTTTGTATTTGCAGATGTTCCACTTCCACTGAAGCGCAGCAGCAGTTACCCATTTTTACCACCTCTCAGTAAGTAAATAAAATATATAACAGAATATTGTACTTGCAAATAACCAGTGTGTGTATTTTTCCTTTACTAAAAACAGTCTTTGCATTTTATTTGATACTTGGTCAATATTCAGTAAGAAACTGTTAACTTCCACATAATCCACTTTTATTTTGTAAAGCTACTTCCTGTTTTGTATGGCACATATTTAGTCACATTGTTTAAATTTGTACATATGACCAGTATGAGCTTGGCATTATCACATGTGAAACGGTGAGGTAGAGAGTGAACAAGGAAGTGAAGGCAGAGTCTATATACGTTTTACAGCTTCAGTGTTGTTATGTCTGGCTCAGGTGCACAGCAAAGAGAAGAAACAAGATTAAGTGTGCACAAAAGGAACTGTGCACATCGGACGTTCTCACAGAATTTAAATGCGCACAGTTCGGGACCAAACAGAAGAAGCAGCTTAGATCAGCTGCAATGTTTATTCAATCAAAAAAAAAAAAAAAAAAGTTAACAGACTTGAATTTCTCCTTTGCCATTAATACAAACTGATGCAAATTTAGGGGAAAAATAACTAAACAAATGCACATTTCAAATTAGGACAATGGAAGTCCCCATTTTGTTTTATATTGAGTCAGACAGATCTTCATCTGGTGGCAAACTCATAATAGGGAATGGACTTTGAATTATAGCTTTGAGATTAAACATTTATGGCAAGAACTTTATTACCATGAAATAAACTCAGTGATTAAATATTTCCAAACCTGCAGCTCTGTGAAAGCTGCAGTATCTTTTGTTATGCCTGGCTCAGGCACACAGCTCCGTGAAGTTGTCCCCATCAAACACACACCTACACAAACATTTTGTCAAGGGTTTTGTTTGTGCTGCTTTAGTTTTGGAGATATTAATGATTCTTTTATAAGTCAAACTGGGGTCACGCCGCCCCAGGAAGCTTAAAAATGCTCTAAAATTTGTGCTTCATTTGTGCTGTAAAAGGTTTTGTTTATGTTTTTATGGTTCTTCAGATATTTGCAGTTTTATTTTCTGCCTCAAAATGTTAAATAGCCAAAAAAATAAATAAATAAAAAATGCAGAAAATGTGTTTAATTTAGTTTGACAGGGACCATGTGCAGAAGCATTAATCATAGAAACATTGAAAAGATGCTTTGTACAAGACTGAAGCTCTCTGAGCTAATTTCCATCTGCAGTCCCTAAGACAGACAAAACACAGAATATAAAAATAGCATAAACAATACAATCTATATAGCTATAACAATACAGTTATAAAAAGTACAATGATTCATCAAGTGGGATTACTTATTTTATGCTTTCAAATCATAACCAAACATGGGTTTGGGGAAAAGATAAAATGGATTAAAATAATTTATTCTGTGCCAAAATCATATATTACAACTAACAATACAATATCAAAAAGGTTTGGAGTAGAACAAGGCGACTGCCTTTCTCGCTTATTATTCAATATTGCAATCGAGCTGCAGACCATTTCAGAAGACATCCGCGTATAAAAGGATTTCCAGTGGGTTCATCCGCCACCCTTATCTCGCTTTATGTGGATGATGTACTGCTCACACTAATTAACCCAGAAATAGGAATCCCTAACCTGTTAAAGTAAGTAGACTCACGTTCCAAAATATCCGGGTATAGATTAAACTGGCCAATGTTCATAGGGGAAAATAAAAACACAGACCAATGTCCCATTAAAATTGTAGATGGCTATATATCATATCTTGGGATAAAAATACCCCCAAACTACAATTATTTGGTAAAGCTGAATTTTCATGACTATTGGAAGGCCCAACCACTCTCTGTGTTAGGCAGAGTGAATGCCATTAGAATGGTCTCACTCCCTAAATTTATCTACCATTTTCAAAACCTGCCAGTTTTAATCCTTTCCCGTCATACAAGGGTCGGACAGCCATTAGCAAAAGGCCCTGGACCTCCTGTGGATGCACCCCTCACAGGACACCACGAGGGACACGATTGAAGTCCACAAAGCACATGTGGACTGGTTGGGCAAACTCCCACTCGGACTCCATGTCCCCAGCCTCCCCAGGATTCAATTAAATTCAATTTATTTTTGTAGCGCCCAAAATCACAACAGTTTCCTCTAAGGGTGTTCCAAGAATTTGATGAGTAAAACATACCCACAGACATATCAAAACAGGAATAAACATTCATGTAAAGCAGCAAATGAAACATTGTCCAGTCATCCCCTGTCCTTAGACCCTCCTTCTCAGCAAGGAAAAACTCCAAAAAACCCAGGGTCCTGGGAAAAAGAAGAAACCTCGGGGAGAACTACAGTGAAGGAGGGATCCACTCCCATGGACGGACAGGCTATAGATGTCCAGGCCCGTGGGCCAGTTCGGTATGGCCACAGCTACCCAGGTGGGGAAGGAGCCGGGGAGGAGGGGAGGAGCCGGGCGAGGAGGAGGAGAGGGGTCCAGCTGCCATCAGGCGTCTGAAAGAGTTACACTCCACAGGGGGAGTGGGACAGGGGACAACGTGAATAGCAATGAACGAGCTACAGATGAGAACATAGTAAGTGATGCTGATGAGAAAATAGGAGGAAACAGAGGACAGTGCTCAGGTTGCCACACTTCCCCCAGCTTGTTATCTCCTGCAGCAGCTTATCTTAGTGACATCAAACTAAGTAACCTGGTCATAAGCTATTCCGAAGAGGAAGGTTTTAAGCCTGGTCTTAAATAAAGAGACTGTGGGTGCCTGTTTAACATCAACAGGGAGTTGATTCCATAACACAGGAGCTTGGTAACTGAAGGCTCTCCCCCCCACTGTACTTTTAGACACTCTAGGAACCACTAATAATCCTGCATTCTGAGAGCGAAGTGCTCTATTTGGCTGATAGGGGACAATGGCATCCTGAAGATATGATGGGGCCATATTGTTTAAGGCTTTGTATGTCAGGAGGAGAACTTTGAATTTAATTCTAAGCTCAACAGGAAGCCAGTGAAGTGATTTTAACACAGGACTGATGTGATCACGTCTTTTAGTTCCTGTTAGGACTCTGGCCGCTGCATTTTGGACCAACTGGAAGCTTCTTAAAGTACCTTTAGTGCAGACGGTGAGCAGAGAATTACAGTAATCTAGTCTGGATGTAATAAATGCTTTTTTCAGCATCATTTTTAGGCAAAATATTTCTTTTAGTTATGTTTCGCAGGTGAAAATATGCAGTTTTACAAGCTTGGTTTATATGAGCTGTGAATGAGAGATTTCGGTCAAATACGACTCCAAGGTTTTTTACAGTAGAGCGAGAGGCTATACTCATATTGTCAAGTGAGATTATCTGGTCTGACAGAGAATCTCTCTGACCTTTAGGACCGACAACAATGACCTCTGTTTTTTCAGGATTTAAGAGCAGGTAATTCAGGGTCATCCAGGTTTTGATGTCCTTCACACAGACACTTATCGATTTGATCGGTCTGATTAGGTTTCATTCATAAGTACAGCTTACGCGCACAATGGGAGGATTTAAGCTCCTGACGCAGATGCCCTTGTACTAATGTGGACTGATGTAACATTCAGGTTTAAGTGGGAAATGGGATTATGATTAGTTTTACAACCAGCTTGTGCACTCAGCACCCAGACCTCGGTATCCTCCGAAAGTACCCAGCTGGGCTCGACTAATCTGGAGTCATGCGCCATTGAGCTCGGCCCATTGAATGGGAGGCCATTTTGAGACTCGGGGCTTGTCCACGCCCGACACTTCCGCTAGTGCTAAGAACGGGGCAAGATTGGACCCATAGAATCAATGATAATATAAGTTTGCACAAATTATAAAAGATGACAAAATCATAAACCTCTCTGTGGCATAATTTACAAGCCTTGACATGAACATTTAACTGTAAAGAGCTTTGGGTATCTTGAAAGGTGCTAGATAAATGATTGATTAATTCATTAATTAATTGGTTAATTAATTAATTAATATAAAACTATTTTCAAAATGAACACAAAAGATGTGGTTTTAATGTCTTAAATACCGTTGTCCTCAAAAGCCTTTTTTTTTTTACTCTGTTTATTACAGTTTTAAGATATACAAAATATACATAGTGTGGTCTCTGACATATTTCACAATTTTTTTCACACTTGAATCATTCAGAGACAAAGGCTGACATTATTAAAATATTTGAAAAAATAAGTTAACATAAAAAAGAACAACACAAAACACCTGCACAAATACAATAACATATACATTATGGGGCTGTCTCATAATTACCTACTATTAAAATGGTCAGTAAAAGGTTGCCATATTGTGTAAAAGAGTTCTTGTTTGTTTCTCAGTGAGAATAAAATTTTTTCCAATTGTAAATATTGCTTTATTTCCTTCAGAAGATTGTGATGAGTAGGGAGATTTTTGCTTTTCCAGTTAAGCAAGATCAGACGTCTGGCCAGTAGTGTAACATAACTCAGGACATTCTTTCGTTTGCTGTTTAACCTCACATCAGTAGCAGGCACTCCAAAAAGTGCCATCGTAGGGTCCATTGGAAGCTGGGTCTTTAAGATCACTGATCACTGAGTCTCGAATGTCCTTGTCCAGTAAAGAGCGATGTTGGGGCAACTCCAAAATGTGTGGGACAAAGAGGCAGGACTATATCCACATCGTTCACAAGACGGGTCCACTCCTGGAAACATTCTGGACAGTTTCTGTTTAGAAAGGTGTAGCCTATGCAGGATCTTAAATTGAATTAACCCGTGTCTGCTACGCACCGAGGAGGAGTGGACCCGTTCCTGAGCTTCTGACCACTGGTCCTCTGTGATATTTGTAGTTAAGTCATTGCTCCAAGCCTCCTTCAGATGATCCAATGTGGCCGTACAGTCAGTTTGTGAAAGATTATGATACACATTTGAAATAGAACCTTTCTTCAGTGGGTCTTGGAGAAGTACCCTATCCATAATATATTCCCCTGGTTGACTAGGAAAGGATGGAAAAGCCACTCTCATGAGATCACGGACTTGCAAATAATTGAAAAATCGTTATTATCTATTTTAAATTTTTGCTTTAATTGTTCGAATGTAGCAAATGTGTTGTTAATGAACAGATCTGCTATAGAGTGAATCCCTTTGAGGTCCCATTGTATGAAGGTTCCCCCTGAAAGTAGTTTGTAGCCCTGATTTTTGATCAAGGGTGTTAGCACTGAGCAATGATTCCACTCAAAGTATTTCCTAATTTGAGACCAAATTTTTACAGATTGAGACACCACCGGGTTCTGACATTTAAATTTTGTAAGATCCGAGGTGTAGTATAATAGTGATCTCAAGGAATTTGGGAAGAAAGCTTGATTCTCCATCCGCTCCCAGTCAGATTTGAGCCTCCCCTACAGAAGGACATACACCTAATGTTACAAGACCACTAATAGAGCTGAAAGCTTGGCCATCCCATACCCCCCATAGGCTTGGGTCTCTGCAAAAAAGATTTCTTGATCCTTGGGTGCTTTTTATTCCAGATAAATGATGAAATTAAAGAATGTTTTTTTTAAAGAACTTCTTGGAAATTTTAATTGGAATGCATTGAAACAAAAATAAATACTTTGGCAAAATATTCATCCTAATTATGCTTATGCGGCCAGCCAGTGAAAGGTTTCCCAGCCTCCTCAGTTGTTGATTTGTTTGTTGATATAGAATCCCAAAGTTTTCCTTGAAGAGACTTGACATCTCGCCGTAACATTTATTCCGAGGTATCGGAAACTGTTTGAGACAGCAAAGGGAGAAGAAGCCAACAGATCTGAGTCTATTTTCTGGGAACCTATAGGAAATAATATACTCTTTGATGTAATGATTTTGTATCCTGACACTTTCCCAAAATCAGACAGTATGGTCATTATCTGTGGTAGGGAGACCGATGGGTCTGGAATATATAGAAGCAGGTCATCTGCATATAGAGATACCTTATGCTCTGTACCCCTCTCTGAATCCCCTTATAACTTACTGCGGAGCTAATGATATGGCAAGAGGTTCTATAACTAATGCAAATAACAGGGGTGATAGTGGACAGCCCTGTCTTGTTGAACGATAAAGAGCGAAATGGCTCGAGATTGTATTATTTGTTTGGACAGATCCTTCTGGTCGGGCATAGAGCAATTTTACCAAAGAGATGTAATTGGCGCCAAATCCAAACCTCGACAGGTCCGAGAAGAGGAAATGCCACTCGACCCTGTCGAAGGCCTTCTCAGCATCCAGTGAGAGCAGAACCTCTGGTGTTATTGGAACTCTGAGTGTAGATATTATTGAACAATCTTCTAATATTAAAGAGTAGTTGTCGTTTTTATAAATCCAGTTTGGTCTGGAGACACCACCGTTGGGAGAACCTCCTCCAAACAACTGGCTAAAATTTTTGCCAATATTTTATTATCTACATTTAAGAGGCTTATAGGTCTGTAGGATTCTGGCTTTGTCAGGTCCTTACCCGTTTTATGAATTAAAGAGATATTTGCATCATATAAAGTAGATGGGAGGAAACCTGTTGTTAAGGCCTCGTTATAGACATCTAACAAAAGTGGAGTGAGATGCTCAATGAATCCTTTATAGAACTCTGCACTGTACCCATCAGGGCCAGGGCTCTTTGAGCTTTGCTTACTGTTAATTGCCTGTTTTATTTCTTCCTTTGAAATAGGTTCCTCCAACAATCATTTGTTTTCCGAACTTATGGAAGGTGTTTGAATATTGTCAAAAAATTGGTCTATTTTCTTTGGGTTGTGTTCAGATTCCGAAGAATAAAGTTTAGAATAAAATGTTTAAATGTATCATTAATCACTGTGGGATCTGTAGTAATCTGTCCTGAATAAGTCTGTATTTCTGTTATTAGTCTTGATTCAATTCAATTTCAATTCAATTTTATTTCTATAGCCCAGAATCCCCTATGAACTAACATCAAGGACCATGTTGTCCACCCTCCTGTGGGCTCACCACCTGCAGAGGGGTTCATAGGGGGTCAGGTGCTATGAGTATTGGGCAGCACGCTGCCCCCGCGACCCAGCCGGATTAAGCGGGAGAAGATGGATGGATGGATGGATAGCCCAGAATCACAACAAGAGTTGCCCCAATGGGCTTCACAGTGAAAAAATGGAAACATGATCTAACATAGACATCAGCAAACACATTGTCCTATCCTCAGTCTCTCGATAACGCACGATCCTCGGTGCCAGAGAGCAAAAACCCACCGGCAGGTGCAGTATGGGAAAATTCTCTCCAGACACTGTTGCCAACAGCTGTCACCATGTGGCACCTTCAGACCTGAGAGCTTTGAGGAACCAGTCACTTTATCGAGACGGACGGGCAAACATGTGGGGGACTGGACATCGGCTTATTTGGGTTGAGGGCTTCAGCCAGGCAGGTGGAGCTCCATCCAGGCAGGTGGGGGCTCCATCCAGGCAGGTGGCGTTCATCCAGCAGGTGGGGGCTCCATTCAGACAGATGAGTGGAGAGGGGTAGAGCTAAGGTCTGATCAGCGTCTGCATCTGAAACATCTGAAACATCTCCACTCCCAGAGGGAGCGGAAGAGAAGGAGAGAGAGAGAGACACTGGTGAACAGCAGTGAACTGATTTGTCTGTGTAAAACATGAGGTTATGGGACAGAGATGAAGGAGAGAGAGCAGTTAGAATAAGAGGACAGAGGCTCAGGGCACCATACTTCCCCCAGCATCTAACTCCTAGAGCAGCCTGACTTCAGCTGTGGAGTTAACCCTGCTCCTAGCTAACCTGGCCATAAACTTTCTCATAGAAGAATGTTTTAAGCCTAACCTTAAATGCAGAGACTGTGTCTGCCTCTCTGACATGAGGTGGAAGCTGATTCCATAAAACAGGAGATTGGTAACTAAAAGTTCTACCTCCCATTGTAAGTTTATTAAATCTGGGGACCACTAATAGCCCTGCATTTTGGGAGCGCAGTGTCTGTTTGGTTTGTAAGGTGCTGTCAGGTCAGTAATATAGGATGGGGCCGTCCCATTTACAGCTTTATAGGTGAGAAGAAGGATTTTAAATTTAATTCTAAACTCGACCGGGAGCCAATGAAGTGAAGCTAACACCGGAGTAATGTGTTCTCTTCTATTTGTTCCCGGTAATAATCTTGCTGCTGCATTTTGAACAAGCTGAATGCTTTTTAGTAGCTTTTAGGGCAGGCTGCCAGCAGAGAGTTACAGTCTAATCTTGATTAAATAAATGCATGGACAAGCTTTTCCACATCATTTTTGGATAAGATATTTCTAACTTTGGCAATGTTGCGGAGGTGGAAAAATGCTGTTTTGCAGACTTGGTTTATATGGGCTTTAAATGATAAGTCTTGGTCAAATATATGATCATATATATGATGCCGCCTCCTCTTTAATTTGCTGGGCCAACAATTTACTGGGCTTTTCCCCATATTCATAATGTCTGTGTTTAAGTTGTGTCAGTAGTTTTGTAGTTTCTGTTGTATAAAGTAAATTTTATTCCATTTGTAAAGACACTTTTTGTTATAAAGATCTGTTGTGGGAGAGATAGCGTATACCCTTTCAGCCTCCAGAAGCGCTTGAGTTAGTTTTGACTCCTTCTCCCTTTGCTGCTTGTTTTAAAGATTACTTAATGAAATAATCTGGCCCCTCATATAAGATTTGAATGTTTCCCAAAGTATGGATCTTGTGATATCTGGATTATCGTTTAACTCGAGAAATAATGTTATTTGTTTTGGATTTCTTCTTTTACTTTACAGTTTGATAGAAGGGTATTATTGAATCACCACCTTTTGTTCACTGGATTACGTTCCATCTCTATCTGGAGAGATACCGGGCTGTGATCTGATAGTATAATCGCTTCATAATTGCAGTGTTTAACTTTCTGTAGATATGTGTAATCGACTAGAAAAAAATCGATTCTGGAATATGAGTGGTGGATCTGGCGGAAAAAAGAATATTTCCTTGTGTTAGGGGACTTAGCTCGAAATGGATCATTGTTAGAATAAAATGCTTATAATGATGAGGTTATTAAAAAATGTACATCTAAGTTAAAAGGTGATCTCAAATTTGCAGAGGATGAAAGAGCCTGTGTTAACGCTATCTCTGCTAAAACCAGATGTGTGACCTCTTGTGACCTCTTGCTTCGTACCCAGCTCAGTCCCGATCGTAAATTTGTACTATCTGATCCAGTGTCATCATATACTTCACTATGTTATCTGTGGTAAGCTTAACGAGATTATGTATACGTTGATCAGGTTGCCTTTGTACTGACATGATGGATTGTTTGAACCAAATAAAGGTGTGCTGGGGCGGTTGAGCTTTGGAAGAGCAGCGTGAACGAGCCTAGTAAGCGCACGCACGGCCGGCTCTCCCGTGCAAGGCATGTGAAAAAGAACTGACTCAGTATTTAATCCCAATTGGCAGGAGACTGGAGTTTAAATGTCACAAATACAAGGCACTGGATTGTGATTGTATAAAAATTATGACAGTTTTATATTGAGTCAGAGAGATCTTAATCTGGTGGCAAACTCATAATAGGGAATGGACTTTGAATTATAGCTTTGAGATGAAACATTTATGGCAAGAACTTGTGATTAAATATTAACAAACTTGCAGCTCTGTGAAAGCTGCAGTATCTTTTGTTATGCCTGGCTCAGGCGCACAGCTCCGTGAAGTTGCCCCCATCAAACACACACCTACACAAACATTTTGTCAAGGGTTTTGTTTGTGCTGCTTTAGTTTTGGAGATATTAATGATTCTTTTATAAGTCAAACTGGGGTCACGCCGTGCCCCAGGAAGCTTAAAAATGCTCTAAAATTTGTGCTTCATTTGTGCTGTAAAAGGTTTTGTTTATGTTTTTATGGTTCTTCAGATATTTGCAGTTTTATTTTTCTGCCTCAAAATGTTAAATAGCCAAAAAAAAAATAAATAAAAAATGCAGAAAATGTGTTTAATTTAGTTTGACAGGGACCATGTACAGAAGCATTAATCATAGAAACAGTGAAAAGATGCTTTGTACAAGACTGAAGCTCTCTGAGCTAATTTCCATCTGCAGTCCCTAAAACAGACAAAACACAGAATATAAAAATAGCATAAACAATACAATCTATATAGCTATAACAATACAGTTATAAAAAGTACAATGATTCATCAAGTGGGATTCCTTATTTTATGCTTTGAAATCATAACCAAACATGGGTTTGGGGAAAAGATAAAATTGATTAAAATGATTTATTCTGTGCCAAAATCATATATTACAACTAACAATACAATATCAAAAAGGTTTGGAGTAGAACAAGGCGACTGCCTTTCTCGCTTATTATTCAATATTGCAATCGAGCTGCAGACCATTTCAGAAGACATCCCCGTATAAAAGGATTTCCAGTGGGTTCATCCGACACCCTTATCTCGCTTTATGTGGATGATGTACTGCTCACACTAATTAACCCAGTAATAGGAATCCCTAACCTGTTAAAGTAAGTAGACTCACGTTCCAAAATATCCGGGTATAGATAAAACTGGCCAATGTTCACAGGGGAAAATAAAAACACAGACCAATGTCCCACTAAAATTGTAGATGACTATATATCATATCTTGGGATAAAAATACCCCAAAACTACAATTATTTGGTAAAGCTGAATTTTCATGACTATTGGAAGGCCCAACCACTCTCTGTGTTAGGCAGAGTGAATGCCATTAGAATGGTCTCACTCCCTAAATGTATCTACCATTTTCAAAACCTGCCAGTTTTAATCCTTTCCCGTCATACAAGGGTCAGACAGCCATTAGCAAAAGGCCCTGGACCTCCTGTGGATGCACCCCTCACAGGACACCACGAGGGACACGATTGAAGTCCACAAAGCACATGTGGACTGGTTGGGCAAACTCCCACTCGGACTCCATGTCCCCAGCCTCCCCGGGATTCAATTCAATTCCATTTATTTTTGTAGCGCCCAAAATCACAACAGTTTCCTCTAAGGGTGTTCCAAGAATTTGATGAGTAAAACATACCCACAGACATATCAAAACAGGAATAAACAACATTCATGTAAAGCAGCAAATGAAACATCGTCCAGTCATCCCCTGTCCTTAGACCCTCCTTCTCAGAAAGGAAAAACTCCAAAAACCCAGGGTCCTGGGAAAAAGAAGAAACCTCAGGGAGAACTACAGTGAAGGAGGGATCCACTCCCATGGACGGACAGACTATAGATGTCCAGGCCCGTGGGCCTGTTCGGTATGGCCACAGCTACCCAGGTGGGGAATGAGCCAGGGAGGAGCCGGGCGAAGAGGAGGAGCCGGGCGAGGAGGAGGAGGCCGGGCTAGGAGGAGAAGAGGTCCAGCTGTCATCAGGAGTCTGAAAGAGTTACACTCCACAGGGGAGTGGGACAGGGGGACAACATGTGAACAGCAATGAACAAACTACAGATGAGAACATAGTGAGTGATGCTGATGAGAAAATAGGAGGAAACAGAGGACAGTGCTCAGGTTGCCACACTTCCCCCAGCTTGTTATCTCCTGCAGCAGCTTATCTTAGTGACATCAACTAAGTAACCTGGTCATAAGCTATTCCGAAGAGGAAGGTTTTAAGCCTGGTCTTAAATGAAGAGACTGTGGAGCCTGTTTAACACCAACAGGGAGTTGATTCCATAACACAGGAGCTTGGTAACTGAAGGCTCTCCCCCCCACTGTACTTTTAGACACTCTAGGAACCACTAATAATCCTGCATTCTGAGAGCGAAGTGCTCTATTTGGCTGATAGGGGACAATGGCATCCTGAAGATATGATGGGGCCATATTGTTTAAGGCTTTGTATGTCAGGAGGAGAACTTTGAATTTAATTCTAAACTCGACAGGAAGCCAGTGCAGTGATTTTAACACAGGACTGATGTGATCACGTCTTTTAGTTCCTGTTAGGACTCTGGCTGCTGCATTTTGGACCAACTGGAAGCTTCTTAAAGTTTAGCGCAGACGGTGAGCAGAGAATTACAGTAATCTAGTCTGGATGTAATAAATGCTTTTTCAGCATCATTTTTAGGCAAAATATTTCTGATTTTAGTTATGTTTCGCAGGTGAAAATATGCAGTTTTACAAGCTTGGTTTATATGAGCTGTGAATGAGAGATTTCGGTCAAATACGACTCCAAGGTTTTTACAGTAGAGCGAGAGGCTATACTCACATTGTCAAGTGAGATTATCTGGTCGGACAGAGAGTCTCTCTGACCTTTAGCACCGACAACAATGGCCTCTGTTTTTCAGGGTTTAAGAGCAGGTAATTCAGGGTCATCCAGGTTTTGATGTCCTTCACACAGGCACTTATCGATTTGATCAGTCTGATTAGGTTTCATTGATAAGTACAGTTTACGCGCACAACGGGAGGATTTAAGCTCCTGACGCAGATGCCCTTGTACTAATGTGGACTGATGTAACATTCAGGTTTAAGTGGGAAATGGGATTATGATTAGTTTTACAACCAGCTTGTGCACTCAGCACCCAGACCTCGGTATCCACCGAAAGTACCCAGCTGGGCTCCACTAATCTGGAGTCATGCTCCATTGAGCTCGGCCCATTGAATGGGAGGCCATTTTGAGACTCCGGGGCTTGTCCACGCCCGACACTTCCGCTAGTGCTAAGAACGGGGCAAGATTGGACCCATAGAATCAATGATAATATATATTTGCACAAATTATAAAAGAAAAATCATAAACCTCTCTGTGGCATAATTTACAAGCCTTGACATGAACATTTAACTGTAAAGAGCTTTGGGTATCTTGAAAGGTGCTAGATAAATGATTGATTAATTAATTAATTAATTGGTTAATTAATTAATTAATTGGTTAATTAATTAATTAATTAATATAAAACTATTTTCAAAATGAACACAAAAGATGTGGTTTTAATGTCTTAAATACCTTTGTCCTCAAAAGCCTTTTTTTTTACTCTGTTTATTACAGTTTTAAGATATACAAAATATACATAGTGTGGTCTCTGACATATTTCACAATTTTTTCACACTTGAATCATTCAGAGACAAAGGCTGACATTATTAAAATATTTGAAAAAATAAGTTAACATAAAAAAAGAACAACACAAAACACCTGCACACATAATAATAATAATAATGCATCAGTTTTATACAGTGCTTTTCAGGACACTCAAAGACGCTTTACAGAGCATTATTCATTCACTCCAGACCCGGTGGTGGTAAACTACTATTGTAGCCACAGCTGCCCTGGGGCAGACTGACGGAAGCGAGGCTCCAATCTGCGCCATCGGCCCCTCCGACCACCACCAACACTCACGCACACACCACTTTCATACTAGGCAATGTGGGTGATGTGTCTTGCCTAAGGACACAACGACAGTTTTTGCAACTGGCGCCCCCCTGTGGCACCTGGAATTCCCAGTGGTCTCCCATCCAAGTACTAACCAGGCCCGGCCCTGCTTAGCTTCTGAGATCTGACGGGTTCAGGCTTTGACGAGCTGGTATGGCCATATAATAACATATACATTATGGGGCTGTCTCATAATTACCTACTATTAAAATGGTCAGTAAAAGGTTGCCATATTGGTTGCCATGTGTAAAAGAGTTCTTGTTTGTTTCTCAGTGAGAATTAAATTTTTTCCAATTGGAAATATTGCATTATTTCCCCAGAAGATTGTGATGAGTAGGGAGATTTTTGCTTTTCCAGTTAAGCGAGATCAGACGTCTGGCCAGTAGTGTAACATAACTCAGGACATTCTTTCGTTTGCTGTTTAACCTCACATCAGTAGCAGGCACTCCAAAAAGTGCCATCGTAGGGTCCATTGGAAGCTGGGTCTTTAAGATCACTGATCACTGAGTCTCAACTGTCCTTGTCCAGTAAAGAGCGATGTTGGGGCAACTCCAAAATGTGTGGGACAAAGAGGCAGGACTATATCCACATCGTTCACAAGACGGGTCCACTCCTGGAAACATTCTGGACAGTTTCTGTTTAGAAAGGTGTAGCCTATGCAGGATCTTAAATTGAATTAACCCGTGTCTGCTACGCACCGAGGAGGAGTGGACCCGTTCCTGAGCTTCTGACCACTGGTCCGCTGTGATATTTGTAGTTAAGTCATTGCTCCAAGCCTCCTTCAGATGATCCAATGTGGCCGTACAGTCAGTTTGTGAAAGATTATGATACACATTTGAAATAGAACCTTTCTTCAGTGTGTCTTGGAGAAGTACCCTATCCATAATATATTCCCCTGGTTGACTAGGAAAGGATGGAAAAGCCACTCTCATGAGATCACGGACTTGCAAATAATTGAAAAAATCTTTACTATCTATTTTAAATTTTTGCTTTAATTGTTTGAATGTAGCAAATGTGTTGTTAATGAACAGATCTGCTATAGAGTGAATCCCTTTGAGGTCCCATTGTATGAAGGTTCCCCCTGAAAGTATTTTGTAGCCCTGATTTTTGATCAAGGGTGTTAGCACTGAGCAATGATTCCACTTAAAGTATTTCCTAATTTGAGACCAAATTTTTACAGATTGAGACACCACCGGGTTCTGACATTTAAATTTTGTAAGATCCGAGGTGTAGTATAATAGTGATCTCAAGGAATTTGGGAAGAAACCTTGATTCTCCATCCGCTCCCAGTCAGATTTGAGCCTCCCCCAGAAGGATATACACCTAATGCTACAAGACCAGTAATAGAGACGAAAGCTTGGCAATGCCATAACCCCCATAGTCTTGGGTCTCTGCAAAAAAGAGTTTTTGATCCTTGGGTGCTTTTTATTCCAGATAAATGATGAAATTAAGGAACACATTTTTTTAAATAACTTCTTGGGAATTTTACTTGGAATGCATTGGAACAAAAATAAATACAAAATATTCATCCTAATTATGCTTATACGGCCAGCCAGTGAGACTGGGAGGTTTACCAGCCTCCTCAGTTGTTGATCCGTTTGTTGATATAGGATCCCAAAGTTTTCCTTGAAGAGACCTGACATCTCGCCCGTAACATTTATTCCAAGGTATCGGAAACTGTTTGAGACAGCAAAGGGAGAAGAAGCCAACAGATCTGAATATATTTTCTGGGAACCAATAGGAAATAATATACTCTTTGATATATTGATTTTGTATTCTGACACTTTCCCAAAATCAGACAGTATGGTCATTATCTGTGGTAGGGAGACTGATGGGTTTGAAATATATAGAAGCAGGTTATCTGCATATAGAGATACCTTATGCTCTGTACCCCTCTCTGAATCCCCTTATAACTTACTGCGGAGCGCAATGATATGGCAAGAGGTTCTATAACTAATGCAAATAACAGGGGTGATAGTGGACAGCCCTGTCTTGTTGAACGATAAAGAGGGAAATGGCTCGAGATTGTATTATTTGTTTGGACAGATGCTTCTGGTCGGGCATAGAGCAATTTTACCAAAGAGATGTAATTGGCGCCAAATCCAAACCTCGACAGGTCCGAGAAGAGGAAATGCCACTCGACCCTGTCGAAGGCCTTCTCAGCATCCAGTGAGAGCAGAACCTCTGGTGTTATTGGAACTCTGAGTGTAGATAATATTGAACAATCTTCTAATATTAAAGAGTAGTTGTCGTTTTTTATAAATCCAGTTTGGTCTGGAGACACCACCGTTGGGAGAACCTCCTCCAAACAACTGGCTAAAATTTTTGCCAATATTTTATTATCTACATTTAAGAGGCTTATAGGTCTGTAGGATTCTGGCTTTGTCGGGTCCTTACCCGTTTTATGAATTAAAGAGATATTTGCATCATATAAAGTAGATGGGAGGAAACAAAAGTGGAGTGAGGGTTGAGGCGGTAATACGGTAATAAGGTATCCCGCGGTATCTAAAAATAGCCACGGTATCAGATTCATTACCGTCATTAAAAAAATCTCGCCCTAATATAATATTAACTATAATTGATTTAATGCCTAAATAAAGAGTGTTTTTCAACACTTATGTATGTGTGGTTGTGTTTGTTAATTTAATACTATTACAGTTTAAAACGAATATTACTATGTTATAGTGTAATGTTGCTCTTAACTGTTGACATTCGATGAAGTTCCTGGATGTTGCGTAGTCACGTGACATTACCGCTCCGAAAGGAGAAGGACAAGACAACATGACAGGCCGCGCTGAGTTGGTCCCAATGAAAAACAACGTCTGCAATTTGGCAGCATTTCGGATTTCGGCCAAATGACAAGGGAGAGCCAGGCAGATCCGGTCGGCACTGTAGAGGAGCGAGCAGAAGCAGAGACAACTGCATATTGTCGCGAGCCTGTTATTCCGGGAGATGAAGACCCCCTTCTTTGGTGGAAATCCAATGGAGTCAGGCGCTTTCCTTTAATGTCGCGGGTTGCCCGAAAATACCTGTGCGTTTGTGCCACAAGCTCTCCATCGGAACGGGTCTTCAGCACCGCGGGCAAAGTTATCAACCCACAACGTGCCCTACTCAAGCCGGAAAAAGTGAACATGCTGGTTTTTCTGGCGAAAAACATTCAATAGCTTAATCATTTTATTTTCAATAAGGAGTGGCTTTTTCTGACGTACAAAAACGGTTCGAAATGTTGTATAGTTGTACTTTTAATTTATTTGATTCATGTTAATATATTTTAAAAAATATACAAACGAGCATTTCCGCTGCGTTCTCATATGCACATTTTCGGTTATGTCTTGTTAGCTAGCTTTAGCCCATAGACAATTTGTTATTTCGTTCTGTCGGTTGACTGCTGTATTTGCACTTTTTAAACATTTGTTAATAAAAGTTACTAATTTTTTACATGTTTTGTTATGTTTTCAGTATCATTAGGCCTATGTAATGCTTGCTTTTCTGTTTCTAAACGGTATAAGTGCAAGCTGCCATTTGGCCAGCGGACTCCACCTTAGTGCTACGAAGTGTTTTTTTTTTTTTTTTTTTTAGCCTTAGCAACGGTAATACCGCATACCCCGGGAAAATGTGGAGACGGTTTAACGGTATCAAAATTTGGATACCGCCCAACTCTACTCTGCACTGTACCCATCAGGGCCAGGGCTCTTTGAGCTTTGCATACTGTTAATTGCCTGTTTTATTTCTTCCTTTGAAATAGGTTCCTCCAACAATCATTTGTTTTCCGAACTTATGGTAGGTGTTTGAATATTGTCAAAAAATTGGTCTATTTTCTTTGGGTTGTGTTCAGATTCCGAAGAATAAAGTTTAGAATAAAATGTTTAAATGTATCATTAATCACTGTGGGATCTGTAGTAATCTGTCTTGAATAAGTCTGTATTTCTGTTATTAGTCTTGATTCAATTCAATTTCAATTCAATTTTATTTCTATAGCCCAGAATCACAACAAGAGTTGCCCCAATGGGCTTCACAGTGAAAAACATGGAAACATCATCTAACATAGACATCAGCAAACACACTGTCCCATCCTCAGTCTCTCGATAACACAAGATCCTTGGTGCCAGAGAGCAAAAAACCCACCGGCAGGTGCAGTATGGGAAAATTCTCTCCAGACACTGTTGCCAACCGCTGTCACCATGTGGCACCTTCAGACCTGAGAGCTTTGAGGAACCAGTCACTTTATCGAGACGGACGGGCAAACATGTGGGGGACTGGACATCGGCTTATTTGGGTTGAGGGCTTCAGCCAGGCAGGTGGAGCTCCATCCAGGCAGGTGGGGGCTCCATCCAGGCAGGTGGCGTTCATCCAGCAGGTGGGGGCTCCATTCAGACAGATGAGTGGAGAGGGGTAGAGCTAAGGTCTGGTCAGTGTCTGCATCTGAAACATCTGAAACATCTCCACTCCCAGAGGGAGCGGAAGAGAAGGAGAGAGAGAGAGACACTGGTGAACAGCAGTGAACTGATTTGTCTGTGTAAGACATGAGGTTATGGGACAGAGATGAAGGAGAAGGAGCAGTTAGAATAAGAGGACAGAGGCTCAGGGCTCCATACTTCCCCCAGCATCTAACTCCTGGAGCAGCCTGACTTCAGCTGTGGAGTTAACCCTGCTCCTCTAACCTGGCCATAAGCTTTCTCACAGAAGAATGTTTTAAGCCTAACCTTAAATGTAGAGAGTGTGTCTGCCTCTCTGACATGAGGTGGAAGCTGATTCCAGAAAACAGGAGATTGGTAACTAAAAGTTCTACCTCCCATTGTAAGTTTGTTAAATCTGGGGACACTCGTAGCCCTGCATTTTGTGAGCGCAGTGTCTGTTTGGTTTGTAAGGTGCTGTCAGGTCAGTAATATAGGATGGGGCCGTCCCATTTACAGCTTTATAGGTGAGAAGAAGGATTTTAAACTTAATTCTAAACTCGACCGGGAGCCAATGAATTGAAGCTAACACTGGAGTAATGTGTTCTCTTCTATTTGTTCCCGTTAATAATCTTGCTGCGGCATTTTGAACAAGCTGAATGCTTTTTAGTAGCTTTTAGGGCAGGCTGCCAGCAGAGAATTACAGTCTAATCTTGATGAAATAAATGCATGGACAAGCTTTTCCGCATCATTTTTGGATAAGATATTTCTAACTTTGGCGATGTTGCGGAGGTGGAAAAATGCTGTTTTGCAGACTTGGTTTATATGGGCTTTAAATGATAAGTCTTGGTCAAATATATGATCATATATATGATGCCGCCTCCTCTTTAATTTGCTGGGCCAACAATTTACTGGGCTTTTCCCCATATTCATAATGTCTGTGTTTAAGTTGTGTCAGTAGTTTTGTAGTTTCTGTTGTATAAAGTAAATTTTATTCCATTTGTAAAGACACTTTTTTGTTATAAAGATCTGTTGTGGGAGAGATGGCGTATACCCTTTCAGCCTCCAGAAGCGCTTGAGTTAGTTTTGACTCCTTCTCCCTTTGCTGCTTGTTTTAAAGATTACTTAATGAAATAATCTGGCCCCTCATATAAGCTTTGAATGTTTCCCAAAGTATGGATCTTGTGATATCTGGATTATCGTTTAACTCGAGAAATAATGTTATTTTTTTTCACAAATGTTTTTATTGAGGTTTTATATATTGAGACATTAAATTAAATACAAACAACACCTTCACATAAATCAAGACCGTCCCCCCACCCCAGAAAAAAAAATAAATAAAGAAGAAAACCGAACAAAAAGAAAAAACGGCTCACACAACTAAAGTCGGGATCTTTACATGTCAAAGTTCTTCACAATACGCAATAAGGGCAACCAAATGTCTTTAAAGTCCTCAATTTTCCCTTTAGATTTGTAGCTCAGCTTCTCTAGTGCCAAGTTGCTGGACATTAGTTTAATCCATTGGTTTATTTTGGGTCTTTCCATTTCCTTCCAATTAATGGCAATAACATGTTTGGCCTGTAGTAAACAAAAAGTTACCAGTTTCTTTTTATTTGAATTAATCCTGAAGCTTTTGGGGAAGATGTGTAATAAACAGAGTTTACAGTCCAAAGGCATCTCACACTCAACCATATCTGAAACCATAGTAGTGACCTCCTTCCAGAATATTTGTAGTTCTTCACACTTCCACATACAATGGAGGAGCGTCCCCTTTTCCTTTCCACATTTTACACAATGATCAGGAATATTTGGATTAAAGTGATGAAGTTTAACAGGTGTAATATAAGTCCTAAAAAGCCATTTGTATTGCAGCAATCTGAATCTGGTATTGATTGATTTTTTTTGTGCCAGTAAGCAGGATTTACTCCATTCATCAGCCGAAATATCAGTTTCCAAGTCTGCCCTCCAGGACTGCAGATACGAAAGACTGTCTTCTTTAGAGGATAAAAGTAACATATTATAAAATTTGGAAAGGTGGCCTCTGTTTTGGTGATGGTTAACACATATATTTTCTATAGTAGAAAGTGGGGGCTCTGTAGTTGGTTTTAGGTGGGTGGTTATAAAGCTTCTAACCTGCAGATATTTAAAAAAAATGTTTTTTAGGTAAGCTAAATTTCTTTATCAGTTGCTCAAAAGACATTAATACTCCATCATTGTACAGATCTTTTATTTCCCCTAAGCCTCTGTTCAGCCATAATTTGAACCCGAAGTCTGCCCTCCCTGGTTTAAATTTATGGTTTCCCCAAATTGGTGACAAGCAGGAGAGTTTAGATTCTTCATTTAATGCACTGTGTGATTGATGCCAAATTGAGATCGTATTACAAAGAAAGGGGTTTTTTGTGTTTTTCAACAATTGTTTAGTTTCAGCTGAGTAGATATAAGATGTTAAAGGTAGGTCTAATCCATCATTTTCAATATGCACCCAAGATGGAATATCAGTTTTAGAAAAGTAACAATTAGCTGCACTTAATTGGGCTGCCCAATAATATAATTTGATGTTTGGTAATCTAAGCCCACCTCTTTCATAAGGTAAATAGAGAAGGGTCAATCGCAACCTGGGTCGCCTATCGTTCCATATGAATTTAGTAAAATTTTTAGTAATGGAGGAGAAGAAATGTGCAGGGATTTTCAAGGGAATGGATTGAAAAAGATAAAGAAATTTTGGAAGGATAGACATTTTAATAATGTTAATGCGACCTATCATTGAGACCGGCATCCCACCCCATCTCTCCAGTGACTCAAACACTTTTTGTAGTAAGGGATCATAATTTACTGAGACAATTTGGCTTATATCAGGAACAATTTTAATACCCAAGTAGATAAAACCTTCATGTGTGTTTGTAAATTGTGTTTGAATGGGTGGGTCATTTTTGTTCAATAACAAGGAGCTTTTCTTTTGGTTGACCTTATATCCCGAAAATGTTCCAAAGATTTCCAGTATTTTGTTCACTGCTTGTAGCGACTTCTCCAGATCACTTAAAAACAGAACTATATCATCAGCAAAAAGAGATATCCTGTGTTCCATCTCTCCTATTTTAATCCCCTTGATATCCAGTGAGCTGCGTACAGCTATTGCAAGTGGCTCTATGGCAAAAAGAAATAGAAGAGGGCTTAACGGGCATCCCTGCCTGGTTGATCTACAAAGATCTATATGTTTTGACACCTGGTTATTTGTTACAACTGTGGCTGTTGGTTTTGTATATAGTAACTGAATCCATTTTAGATAAATTTCTCCTAGGCCAAATCTACTTAGGGTCTGAAAAAGGTATTTCCACTCTATTCTGTCAAAGGCCTTTTCAGCGTCTAATGACAGAAAGGCGTGGTCTTTGGCATTTTGTCTTTTATATAGTATATTCATTAATCGCCTTATATTGTGAAAAGCCTGACGACCAAGAGTAAATCCGTTTTGATCATTTTGAATTAGTTTAGGAATGTGTGTTTCAATCCTCCGGGCTAGGGCCTTACAAAGTATTTTTGTGTCGCAGGACATCAAAGATATGGGACGGTATGAGCCCATTTCTGTTGCATCTTTACCTGGTTTCAAAATGACCGATATGGCTGCCTGTCTTAGAGATGGTGGTAGGATGCCACTCTCGTAGGATTCATTAAACATTTTGAGAAGGTGGGGTAGCAGTTTATCCGAAAATCTTTTATAAATTTCAATTGGAAGGCCATCTGGCCCTGGAGCTTTACCAGTATTCATATGTCTAAGTGCTTCTTTGAGTTCTTCAATGCTTAACTCCTTATCAAGGTAATTTTTTACCTCCTCAGACAGTGTAGGGAACTGAAGCTGGTCCAGGAAATTGTCTTGAATATTTGAATTTTCTGGATATTCAGATTTATATAGTTTTTCATAATATTCAGCAAATGCATTGTTTATGTTCACTGGATCAATAAGATTCTCCCCACCGTCGAGGACGATTGAATTTATGGCCCTATTTGTTTGAATTGTTTTAAGTCTCCAGGCCAGGAGCCTCCCAGATTTTTCCCCTTGATCATAGTATGATTGTTTCAGCCACATAAGTTGTGTTGCTATCTTATTTGTACTGAGCTCATTATATTCAGATTTTAGAAGGAGAAGACATTTTTGCTTTTCTGGATCATTATAGTGATACAATTGCTCCTGCAAGTCCTTTATTTGTTTCTCAATATTCCTCAATTTATTCAAATGAGCTTTTGATTTTTGCCTGGTAAAGCTTATTATTTCCCCCCGTATATAAGCCTTAAAGGCTTCCCATTTGATTGATGCACTGGTTTGATTTGTATTGAAAGAAAAATACTCTGTTATTCTTCCCTCAATAAATTCTTCAAATTCTACAGATTTTAGCCAACTTGCTTGAAATTTAAATGGACGTGGAGACGGATTGAAATTTGGAAACTGAATGGATAAAACAACTGGAGCGTGATCAGAGAGAACTATAGGGTCATATCGACAGTCCTGGACGGCAGACAAAAGACCAGATGAAATCAAAAAGAAATCTATACGAGAATAGGTTTTATGAGTACTTGAAAAACAGGAGTATTCTGTCTTATTGGGATAGAGTTGTCTCCAGATTTCAACTAAGTTAAGGTCCTTGAGAAATTTTCCTATGGTTTTCTGAGCTTGTCTATGGGAACCATCAGAGCTATTTGATCTGTCCACTGCAGGGTTGATCACACAATTAAAATCGCCCCCAATTATATAGTAGCCATTGTAAGATGACATAGTTAGAAAAAGATGCTGATAAAATGCCGGATCATCTCCATTAGGGGCGTACAAACAAACCAAATTAACCAATGTAGAAACTATAGTACCACTAAGGATAATAAATCTCCCTGTTGGATCTATGTATTTATCTCTTAATAGAAAAGGAATTGATTTATGGATCAAAATTATGACCCCCCTGGCGTGGGATGTAAAACTAGAAAAGAATATCTGTCCAGGCCACCTAGATCTGATTCTATTCATATCCTTTTCTAATAAATGTGTTTCCTGTAGAAAACAAACTGTACTTTTCATCTGCTTAATTCTTCCCAGTACCTGTTTTAGTTTGACAATTTTATTCAGACCTCTAACATTCCAGCTGGATATATTTATATTACTGTTAGGCATATATTAAAAAAAAATCTGTCAAATTAGAGCAAGCCCTTTTCACCATCATTCTATTCAGAATAACTTTAGACATGAGTAGTAAACCATTGTGAGTAACCCCCAACATAAACCCTCCCTCACATTTCCCCAAACGAAATGTGACCTTGAACCCCTTTAAGCTATGAACTTTGGTTATATAGAACGTTCCGTCCACTTCGTGGGTAACGTTTAACTGCATACTCGTAACTAACCTCCTACCACGTGTGCTCCTTGGCGAGAAAGAAAGGACCTCTATATATTTTTAGAAAAAATAAATAAAAATAAATAAATAAATAAAATAAATTGTAATAATGATAATAATTATAGTAAAATAAAGTAATAATAATAATAAAAATATCCATAATAATAATAATAATAATATAAAAATATAAAAATAATAATAATAATAATAAAATATAATAACAATAATTATAGATTAGTAAATTATAGTAATAATAATGGTTAGATAAATTATAGTATATATATATATATATACACACACACATACATACACACACACATACATATACGCATACATATATATACACATATATATATATATACATATATACACATACATATACATACATACACACATATATAATCACCATTATCATTGCCAATAATAATAACTAAGATTTAATAAATTAATAAAATGAAAAGTATAAAATGAAATAACCACGAAACATCATTTGCATTGGGGAAGTGAGAGGTGCTGTTATGGATGTATTCTTTTATTGATCTATTTATTATTATGCATTTGATGTGTGCTTGATGTGTGATGTGAATGTGCTTTTTATTAATGTTTGTGTGGAGTCTTCACTTGTGCTGGTGCTCTGTCTGCAAACGAAATTCCTAACAGATAAATAAAGTTATTTGAATTGAATTGAATTGAATTGAACCTATAGCATCAGTATATATGCACTCATCGTAAATAGTGAAACAATGTAGTTTCATTACTTAATAGTAATATTAAACAACCAGTTCACTTACTATACTGTCCACCGAGGTAGTCCTTTTCACCATATGGCGTATAAAAAACAAAAACATTAGACCTCGTTGTCAGACGGTGAGCGTGGAGTTATTTTCCTGATGTAGTCTTCAGCCTCCGTAGCCGATTTGAAGATCATGCGTCTGTCGTTGTGTGTGATGATCAGATGAGCAGGATACAGCATACCGTAGCGGATATTCAGGGTTCGAAGTCGGACCTTTACTCCATCGAAACGCCGCTGCATTTGACGGGTCTCGGAGGAAAGATCCGGAAAGAAGCTGACTCGGTGATCTTCGTAATAAACTTTCTTTAGTTTCCTGGCCGCTCTCAGGGTGGACTCTCGGTCTCGGTAGTTCAGGAACTTCATGATGACCACTCTCGGTGTTTCGGAGTTCGGATTTGGAGGACCGATCCTGTGCGCTCTCTCAATGACGGGCGGCGAGGTAAAACAGTCACCCAGCGCCGCTTTTAGCCACTTCTCCAGAAACACACACATATCTGCGCCCTCAGCTCTCTCGGGTAGCCCCACCAACCTCAGGTTCGAGCGTCTGTTTCTGTCCTCATGGTCATTTACTTTGCTGCTTAGGATTTTTACTGTCTGCTCAAGTCGCTCAACTTTCTCTTGAAGAGTGGTTACGTTGTCTTCGGTACTTGCTATACGTCCCTCCGCCTCATCGAGTCTGCGTATAAGCGATTGTATATCTCCTTTTATCCCATTAATAGCTTCTAGCAGGTCTGCAGACTGTTTCTCCGTGTCTCCCCTCAATAAGCCGATAGCTTTAAGGATATCGCTGTTTGTCGTCGCCTCCCTTGCGGCTTCATCAGGGGCTCGTTGCGTTACATTGCCGGCGTTAGCTACCGTGCTCATGTTAGCTCTGTTGTTTGTTGTAGCCGGTGATGTTGGTTTTCCAGTCTGTTGGCTTGTTTTGGCGCTTTTGGGTGACATGATGTTAGTAAATGTTTGTAAGTTGAGTGCGTGTGGAGTAAAAACAGCCGTGGGTCAAGTTTAAGGCATTCGTTTTAGGGTTTTAGCCGAGAGCCATCCGCGTGTGCGTCTGTACGCTACTACGCCATAACCGGAAGTTCCTGAGAAATAATGTTATTTGTTTTGGATTTCTTCTTTTACTTTACAGTTTGATAGAAGGGTATTATTGAATCGCCACCTGTTGTTCACTGGATTACGTTCCATCTCTATCTGGAGAGATACCGGGCTGTGATCTGATAGTATAATCACTTCATAAATGCAGTGTTTAACTTTCTGTAGATATGTGTAATCGACTAGAAAAAAATCGATTCTGGAATATGAGTGGTGGACTGGCGAAAAAAAAAGTATGTTTCCTTGTGTTAGGGGACTTAGCTCGAAATGGATCATATAGTTTGTATTTTCTTATAAATGTTTGGATAGCTTTGGCAGATTTGGACGTAGAAAATACTTTTTGTGATGATCTGTCAATCACTGGGTCTAATACAGACACTACATTTGAGGGTATAAAGGGGATAGATTTTTTAATTATTATGGCAGCTCCCTATTTTTAGCTGTAAAGTTAGAGTGAAAGACTTGGCCTATCCATTTCACATGCAGTTGTCTATGATCTTCATCTTTAAGATGAGTTTCTTGTAAGAATCCTATGTCTGTTCCTAACTTTTTAAGATGAGCTAATATGTTTCAGCGTTTAGTTGTTCCATTAAGCAAACAAACATCACCACATTTTGTTGGTGTGCCGAACCAATAATATCTTCATCAATCATAATTGCACCACAAGAAGATATATTTTTACCTTTTTAAAGACAATTCTAAAGACAGCCTCCATTACGTAAAACACACAGAAAAAGTGCAGGTGAGAACACAACAGAGCAGAGCTTCAAGTACTCGAACTTTGTGACTCTGGGCCGGGGTCTGATGGACATGGTTGGACATGGAGGCTCTAAATCACAATTTTTGGATAAAATCTGGAGGAAACTTGGAGTTCTGCATATGTAAACCTTGAGACCACGAGCCAATAGAGCTGCTGTGAGAAGAGCAGCGTCTCTACCCAAAGCCAAAATATGACAAATCTGATCTATCGTCCTTGGCCCAGGCCAACTGGTCAACTCACCCTGAGACTGGAGCAGGAGGTGCTCTCCTCCTCTCTACACTTCCTCTACACCCTCGCAGCTTCTTTGCCCTGCCCAGCACAGGGGGCGGGTCTGCTGTAGCCAGCGCCCCCTGGCTGCAGGATCTGGACACCGCCTCCTGGACCATCTCCACCTCCCTGACTCCTCCTCCCGCTGCAATGTCGTGTCATAATTTAATGTTGTGTCATAATGTCTATATGTGTTCTTTTCTGTTCTTCCTCTATTTTCCTTTCTTCTCTGGTATTTAGTTATAGTTATTATAGTTAATATAGAGAGTTATGAAAGACAGTATAGAGATAGAAAGAGTTATGAAAGAAAGTATGTCAGGGTAGTGACTTCATAGTTTCCTGTTTCAGTTCGTAGTAAATAAAGATAATTATGTCACAGTTAGACTCACTTGTTTAGTTCATCTTTATGTGGGATTATAATCTCTAGACTCGTCTGTTTAGTTTTGCTTTGTGAGGGTAGAGGGGAAATGTGGGATTGTTCTTTTTTTAATCACTGTTGCATTTTTTGTATGAAAAGCGCTCTATAAATAAAGTTTGATTGATTCAACAGTTTTATTTTCAGCTGCTGACGTCATCCACCAACTCAAAATGTTAAATAGCTTCAAAACAGATGAAAATCAAACAAAATGTTTGCATTTTGTTTGTGCTGTTTTTTCCGTGACAATTTTCATTTATGCGACTTTTGTGCAGCTTTAGCAAAACCCCACAAAACTAGTGAAGAGAAACGATCTGAGGCTGTGGAAAAGTTTGTATGAGGGTTCTTTCACACCAAACGGTCCATTCGAACCAAGAGCTCTTAGTTCTGTTCGTTTTCGTTGGTGTGAAAGCAGTGTTCAGTCTAGATGAAGACTCGGGACGAAGGGGAACAATGCCACTTCTGTTGCCAAATGCACGTGCAGTTTTTTTTATTCACTAAAAGGGTCTGTTGAACATGTGCAGTAGTGCTCTTTTCTCACACAGGCACATGTGAATAAGCACAAAGAGACTTGAGAAATAAATGAAAGCTCTCAGGTTAAATGCAATATATCGTCCCTTACTCTATTCCACTCTATTATGTTATGAATAATTCAGTTCAGCACTTTTGTTTTCTAAATGCTCTCCATTTTTTCTGAACACATCAGTGACTTTTGCTATTTGTCCCTTTTTATTAAATCAAAATGGACAGTTACACAAGTTACATAATTAGTACAGAACTTTTTCTTAGTTAATTGTATTTTGGTTCTTGTGTCTTTCCAGTGTCTGAGCTGAGGGTGGTTATTCTTGGGAGCGGCTGGAGTCAGAGGAGCTCTGTGGGAAACCTGTTACTGAATGAGGCTGTGTTTGATGCAACGGAAGAACCTGAAAGCCCCATGAGACTAACAGGAGAACTCCAAGACAAGAAGATCTCAGTGATCCACTGTCCAGACCTGCTCCAGCCCGACCTCACTGCAGACGCACTGTCAGAGTTAGTCACAGACATAACAGACGCCTGTGACCCTGGTCCTCATGTGTTCCTGCTGGTTCTATCGCCTGAAGACTTCACTGAGCAACAGAACCTCAGACTACAGTCAGTCCTGAGGAGCTTCAGTGAGCAGAGCTTCCACCATTCACTGGTGCTGCTGACAGAAACAAAAGAGACAAGTGTAATGGAGGATTATGTGAATTCTCCCCCTCTGGAAGATCTGATTAGAAAGTGCAAAAACAGATATCAGTGGGTGAAGGGATTTGAAACTCATATGATCTCTGAAATACACAAAGAGCTCTTGACTAAAATAGTCCAAATACTTAAAGAGAACAAAGAAAACCCTGTTATTAAAGATGCTACTTCAGCTGCTCATCATGACACTAAAGAAAGAAAAGGTGGCATATTTTCTGCACTCAGAACAGGTAACTGTGACAGTTGATTTAGGTTATAAACCTTTGTGTGTTTCTTTTAAGTAAATATTTAATTTTTTTGCAGGATTTCACAATGTGACGAAGGCTACGTTATATTCTGGTAAGTACGATTTTTAAAAATGTCATTTGCCCATTTCATTCATAACATAACAGCTAAAATATTTTATTATTGGTGGACAAAAAAAAATACTTTTGTAAAAAGTTTTTTCTCAGAATTGATGTCTAATTTGATTTAACTGTTTCCAGACTCTGCTCTCAGGATTGTTCTGTTTGGAAAAAGTGATGTCACAAAAGCAAAAATGTGCTCAATGCTCAATGACAGCTCTGATTTGGTAGTGAAGACCCCAAACCTGTTCAGTTTGCCTATAGAGACTGTGAGAGAAGAACTGAAGAAATGTGTGTCTCGCTGTTCTCCTGGACCCAATGTTCTGCTGCTGCTGGTGAAGCCTTCAGACTTCAGTGAGAACGACAGGAAAACTCTGACCTTCATCCTGAGTCTGTTTGGTCCAGAGGCCTTTAAACACTCCATGGTGGTTCTCACACACAGCGACCAGATAATCCCCAGTGTTTCACAGCTCATTCGTGATTGTGGAGGAAGATTCTACAACATGTTTGATGAAAACCACAAACTCCTGACTGATTCCCTCAGGAGCATTGTAAATCAGAACAAATCATCCTTCCTCACCCTCACTGAGGAGCAGAAAACGTCTCTGAACCTGGTGCTTTTTGGGGGGAGCAGAGCAGAGAAAACCTCAGCAGCTGAGTCCATTTTAGGGCGAGCAGATCTCCCTGCAGGGATCCCAGGGCAGTGTGTTAAACATGAGGCAGAGGTGTGTGGGGGTCGTGTGTCTCTGGTGGAGCTGCCGCCTCTGTCTGACAAACCTCTGGAGACAGTGATGCAGCAGTGCCTCCACTGCATCTCCCTCTGTGCTCCTGAGGGCGTCCATGTCTTCATCCTGGTTCTACCGCTGGGTTCCCTCACTGACGGAGACAAGGCCGAACTGAAGACCATCCAGGACACACTCAGCTCTCGAGTGCGTCTCTTCACTATGATTCTGTTCATTCATTCAGATCCCTCTGCTCCAGATGTGCTTCAGTTTGTAAAAGGAGACAGAGACATCCAGAGACTGTGTCAGAGCTGTGGAGGAGGAAGTTTTATTTTCAACCCCAGGAACCAGCAGCAGGTCCCTGAGTTGTTGGATTATTTACACAGAATGAAGATCAACAATAAAAGTTACACTTTAGAGTCACTTCTGCAAGCTCAAACAGAGAAGATTTCAGCTCAACACAAAGAAATTGAGGACATGAAAAGTAAAATGAACACATGTGAGTATAGTTTTTTTTTTTTTTTTACCATTAAATGTGTCAATAGACCCTTTTCACACTGCCTCCTGCCTAGTTCTGGAGTGGATCCTCACTTCCTGCTCCATTCATTTCCAATGGGGAATTATTCAAATCACACTTAAAATAAATCACAGATGGATAATCACAGGCAGCATGGACCTTTACTTTGATGAAAATAGTGTCTCAAAGCTAATGCTAACCAAATATATATCTCTAAATTACGGTGACCAGACGTCCCTGTTTACCCGGGACAGTCCCAGAGTGACACACAGAGACAAATTGATGGGGGATGAACATGAGGGTGTTTGTGTGTGTGGTAAGTGTCGTCTCTGTCAGGGTTTGGTGTTTGTTGTGTGTTCCCCTCCCTTCTGTGTCTGTCTGCTCCTCTCGGGGTGTGGCTGGGCTAATGCTGCAGTGTGGATCACCTGCTCGGTGGTTCACCTGCAGCTAATTGTCTAATCAGCTCCACTACTTAGTTCTGTCCTTATCCTTTGTTCTTTGTCAGTTCATTCTGTCATGGTTTGAGTGAGGTTGAGGACCCCAAAGCAGAGACATAGGCGCAGGTAGATGTTTAAACAGGTTTATTGCCGGGTATGAAGGATGTGGTGATGGAAACTGGCTGGAGACATAGACGGAGGGAAGACACTGGGGTAGACTCACATGTAGACAGACTGGACGACAAGGTCAGTTCATTCCTCCTCTATCCCTTGTCTACGTCCTCGTCCTGCTTGTCCATGTCCACGTCCACGTCGTCGTCCTGCTTGTCCACGTCCTCGTCCTCATCCTGCTTGTCCACGTCGTCCTGCCTGCCCTTGTCGACCAAAACTTTTGTGTGTTCGGCTGAACGTCCTACGAGTTCATAAAAGCATAACATTGACAAAACTGCTGAGTCACACTTAACAAATTTTAATTCAATTGATGTAATATTTTTGCTTGTCTTGCCATGATCTACTTCTGTGGCAAATTTCATGATTCTACAGGCATTTTTTGCCCCCGTTCCTTTACCCTAATGCAATTTTTTGTTAAAAAATTGTATGTTAGATATTAATTTAAATTTTAGTTTGCATTTCCTTTGAGATACAAACACTTAATTTTATAAACACAGATGTTTCCTCTATTTACAGTGTTGTAAACGTCTGTGATTATCTGTCTGTAACTTGCTGTCTGCTGCCTGATGTTTAAGTATTGATTTATTTTAGCACGACTGCTAAATCTTTATAGAGAATAATGGAGTGGGACATAAGGATCTGCACTTTTCAGAAAACCAAACCAAGTGAGCCAGTGTGAAAAGGGCCCATATGCCAGAAGCGAGGCAAACCTGTCTCATTATTTCCCTGTTTTACAATTTAACATTGAACCCAGCAGGCCCAGAACCTGGTTCTGATACATGTTTATATTTAAGGTGGTTACATTTCTTACATGTTTTTATTATTTTTAGATGGTGACCTGCATCCTGACTGTCTGAAGATCGTTCTGATTGGAAAAACAGGACATGGAAAGAGTTCCTCAGGAAACACCATCTTGGGAAGAAAAGAATTCTCAGCTATGTTCAGTCAAATATCTGTCACTAAAGTTTGTAAAAGAGTAGAAACTACAGTAGACGGACGCTCTGTGTCTGTGGTGGACACTCCTGGACTCTTTGACACAACCATGTCACATGATGAGGTCTTTGAGGAAATGCTGAGATGCATCAGTCTTTTAGCTCCTGGACCACATGTTTTTCTGTTGGTTTTATCATTGGGACGACTGACAGAAGAAGAGAAAGAGACACTGAAACTCATCAAAGAAGCATTTGGAAAAGAGGCACAAAAGTTTATTATTATTCTTTTTACACATGGAGATGATCTGATCAATAATGAAATATCATTTCAAGATTACATGGAAAAGGGTTGTGAAAGTTCCTTTAAGAAACTGATCTCTAAGTGTGGGAACAGGTTCCATGTTTTTAATAACAAAGATAAAGAAAATCGCACTCAGGTCCTGGAGCTGCTGCAGAAGATCGATGAGATGGTGAAAGAAAACGGTGGAAACTGCTTCACCAACGACATGCTCCAAGAGGCTGAAGCAGCCATTAAAAAAGAGATGAAGAGAATTATGAAAGAGAAGGAAGAAGAGATGAGGAAGGAGAGGGATAAGATGGAGAGAAAATACCAACAAGAAATGGAAGAAATAAAACAAAACATGGACAAACAAAGGGAGGAATTTGAAAAAGAACAGCAACAGAGAGAGAAAGAACTCAGAGAAAAGGAGGAAAGGATTAAAGAGGAGAAAGAGCAGCGAGAAAGAGAACAGGAAAAGAGAGAAGAAGAAGAGAAACTACAGCATGAGAAATGGGAAGAAAAAAGAAAAACTCTAGAAGAAAAAATCAGATTAGAGCAAGAGTCAAAAGAAGCGAACAGGAGACAGATGGAAGCAGAGAGAGACCAATGGGAAAGCAGAGAGCAGTGGGAAAGAGAAAGGAAAGAATGGTGGGAGAAAAGAAAACAAGAAGAGGATGTGTTGTGGAAAGTTACAGCTATGGTTGCAGAACTATAGTTATTAGTACAATTCCTTTCAGGTCATCCTGAAACCAAACACAAAAACACAAGTGAGATTAATCGGGTTGTTATTGAATAGCACCAGAGAATGCTGAGGAGGGGAGTACTGATGCTTCCTTTAAAGGAACCACATTTGGGATGTTTCGGCTTGCCGCCAGGCTTGACCAGATTCTCGGAAGACACGATTACTATGTCATGGTGACCTGGAGTTATGTAACCAGTGTACGTGATTCTGGGTGTTGTCTCCTGGTCCTTAAAACTGGAGATCCCCGAGTCTGGGGGCTCGCGCTCACTCATCAGGTGTGGGGCCCTCGTTCCTGCGTCTTCTCTCTCTCCTTCAGTTTTCTTGATAGGGTTAATAACAGTTTGACAATTGTATTTTGTATTCGTTTATATATCACCTTTAATAAATATCATTGAAACCTTTTGTTGGCCTCCGAGGGTTCATTGAAACTACCACAGAAGAAAGAAAATGAGAAGACGAAAGAAGACAAAAAGAGATGGAACAGGAGATAAAAATCTATCATGAAAGACTCACAGTAAATGAACTAAAACTTGAACTAGAGGAAAAGAAGAGAAAAGAGTTAGAGGAGAAACATCAAACACAAGTGGAAGAAATGAGGAGGAATTATGAAGATGAGACCAGAAGACAAGCTGAAGAGCACAATGAGTTCATGGAAAATTACTAAAGGAAGTGAATAAACCTTTCTGTGTGATTTTATAAATAAGTGTCTAAACTGAGAACAGGCACTTCGTCTTTGGTATTTTGAGTTGTTGGCCCCAAGCAGCCACTCTGCTCTCAGAGTAAAGCTCTGGGCTGTGCTCTGATGTAAAGTCTACGAGGTTTTTGCAGAGTCGCGATAAAATCAATAAATCCTGACAGATTAGTATAAATGCAGTGAAAACTTTACTGGTGGAAATTCTGTGTTTACAAAGGTACGTCTGCGTGTGTGTTTTGCTAATGCTAATTTTGAAGCCTAATACATATTGACGCATTTTAACATCACAAACTGAAATAATCTATGCCTAAAAATAACTGGGTCATTTTAACTACAAGTTCCATTTTGCTGCGATGTTAGAATTAACGTTTTAATAGCAGTTAGCATTAGGATCAAAGATGTACCTTTGCAAACACAGAAGTCTTTTTCCCACATTTGTAAAGAACAGAAATGAACCCAAACCCTCCCGGATGTGATGTGCACAGATCAGCTCGTCTGTTTCAAGCACAAGGCCAAATGTGTCCAGATAAATATGAGTGAAAGTAAAAAATGAATCGGGTACAAACCTCTGAGCGATCAGGCTCTACATAAAGAACTTCAGTCCGACTCCAGTCTGACTAATGCCTTAAAGTACTACAAATATTAAACTTTTACCTTCAGATGGTTTTATGTCATTGTACTCAGTGATATTATGAATGATTTATGTATGTTTGAGTAAATCTGTATTCAGCATTCTCACCTTCCCCCTTTCTCTACCCATGAGGATCTGAAACAACAACTCAAAGAAAAAAAATAAGAGTTATGATCTGTTGCAGGCACTGACCGCTCATAATAAGAGGAAGAAGATGGAAAAGGATCAGAAAGAAATAAGTGTTTTAGTGAAAAAACTTTGGGCAAGACCAGACAAGTTGATTAAAATGAATCTTTTAATGTCAAAACATGAAAAAGAAATAAATGAACTTGTCACAAAACATGAAGAAGAAATAAGCAAAGCCACAAATGAGAAAAAAAGAAAGCAAAAAAAGCAGGAAGAAGAGAAGAAAACTAAGCAAAAACAACATGAGAAAGAAATAAGTGAGTTAGTAGAGGAAGTGAACCAGTCTTACTGTGTGATTTCATAAATGAACTGTCTAAGCTGAGAACACGAACTGTGTTTCTTGGTCTTTGCTCTTCTGAGTTGACCTAAAGCAACGACTCTTGTTTTGTCTCTTCTGGCTGTGGGTGGAGGTTGTTTTTATTTGGGGACATGGCCAAACGACACCCGACCTGATCATTTCTACTGTTACGTAATGTTTATGAGGTTTTTGCAGAGTTGTGATAGATCACTTTACAAATGTGCTGTTGAAGACTTCTGTGTTTAAAAAGGTGCGTCTTTGTGTGTCATGCTAATGCTAATTTTGGAGCATAAAACATTTTAACATCACACCACAAACTGAAATAATCTACACGAAGAAATAATCAGGTCATCGGTCCTTCGTCTGCTCGTCTCTTTCAAGGACTTAAGTGGAGATAGTTTAAGTGGACATAGTGAACTTCTCTTAAATCTTAAAATTGCTTTATGTCATTGTACAGTAACAAGTGATATTATGAATGAGTAATGTATTTATTATAATAAGCCTGTATTGTTATGTATCCAGTGTCAGTGCTCATCTTCTCCCAACCTCCACGAACGATCCTGCACTTATTGTGGTTTCTCAATTTATCATATTTCTTTGTGTTTTTTTTTGTTTTTGTTTAAGAACGTTGCATGCAACCTAACCATGCACTGCAACTTCTATTGTTGTGAGGTTTGCATTTTGAAACTTACTATTATCCATCCTTGTACAGCTGAGAACAAGAAGTTAAAGTTAAACTCCGGCACATTTGAAGCTAAAGTCGTTTCTAGAGGAGGTGGAATTCTGTCCGAAGCCAAAAAACGGCACAGATCAGTGTTTCCTCGGTGGAGATCTCACTGTGGCAGTGAGTCTGTCAAGGCAACAAACTAGTGTAGTGATGGGGGCAAGTTCTGAACTTCCACGTAAAACACCAATTTGCTTCACACAGAAGAAGCTGAACACCACTTTAACCCATCTGACAACAGCCACGAGTCTAACAAACAAAACGCTCTGCCTGGTTCACTCATTAGTGTCTGGAAACGTTATAAAAAAAACAAAGAAACTGAAAGGTGTTGAAAGAAAATGGTTTGAGAATGTATTTTTTAGTGTGTTTCAAAAAATATAATTCACTCATAAATAAATTGAATTAGAAACGACATCAGCGATCGAGTCTTTTGGGCTTTGGCCTGTGCAGTGGGAAATCAACAGAGGGAAGTGTGAGGTGCTTATAAAGTTGTTTTCTAATGTTTCCAGACACTAATGAGTGAACCAGGCAGAGCGTTTTGTTTGTTAGACTCATGGCTGTTGTAAAATGGGTTAAAGTGGTGTTCAGCTTCTTCAGTGTGAAGCAAATTGGTGTTTTACGTGGAAGTTCAGAACTTGCCCCCATCACTACACTAGTTTGTTGCCTTGACAGACTCACTGCCTCAGTGAGTTCTCCACTGAGGAAACACTGATCTGTGCCGGGTTTTTTCTGAGCAAGGTTCAGCTATTTAGCTGCTGTGATTTGCTCAAAACTTACTGCAGAAAGTTCCTCCTCTTCCTGACTGGCAAAAGAAGGGTCTGGCTGCAGCTGATGAGGAGCTCCACAGGCTCCACATCCGGTTTTAATACTTGACTGTCGACTCTTACCCCAAACAGTTCTGATTTCATTATGTTTTGTTTTTTATTTTTATGATAATCAACAATAAACATTTTATTCGCTGCACTAAACTGCCTCTTCTGTGTTCTGACTTCATAATTTATGGAGCTGTTTTCTTAAGTATCTGAAAGTAAAATAAAAAATAAAATAAATGAATCATTACAGAAAATGTACATTCTCTTAAAAAAGGAAAATATTTTGTCTCTCAAAAATGAATTAGCCGTTAGACATACAGTACAATTACACAGATACATAGTTTTCAATACCGCACATTCAAATCTGCCAAAAAAGTTATGATTACAAAGCCAACAAGATGCTGCCATATATATAGAGATGTATGTACAATGGTTATAGCGTTCAGAATTGCACTATGCCTCAGTTAAATGTAAATTACAGGCTTTTTGTGTTCAAACTCTGTTACGCCAATGTGAACCGTCTGAAATCATTGGTTTACTTTGGTACAAACTGAAACAACTCCTTTTCATTAAGCAGAAATTAGTCACGGTTGTTAAAGATGCAGCCCCACCTCCCTTTACTCCTTACGCTAAGTGACTCCCCCTTCAGAGCGCTATCCCCTTAATGAAGTAGTTACTAAGTGTGAATCATTTTGAATAAGCTTCATGCTTTATTAAGGCTGTAAACAGTGCAGTTATTAGTAATAGTCTCCTGTTAATGGGAAATACTGAGTCCATTGAAGTGGTACATTTATTAAATTACTGCAGTTTTAGTGGTTTGTTAATTGTAACTACCGGTAGTTAAATTGCAATTTCAGTTTAATTTTTTTTAATCTCTGGAGCTCTTTTTTCCTTTGCCACAAGAGGTCAGCAAAGAGTCAAGCTTATTCTGAACAATATGAAGTTACAATAGGAAAAAGTCGGTATAATGGAGTTTATAATGTACTTATGACTATTTCCTCTTTGTATTTTATGTTTCATTATGATTTAAATGTGAATTAGATCATTTTGACATTTTATTTTGAAATGAGCGCTGGTCTCGTGTGTTTTATTTTGGTAGCGTCACTTCCTCTCAGTGGCTCGTCGGAATCTGCAGGGGTGAGTTCTGTCTCGGCTAAAAAGAAAATATTTCACAAAAATGACTTACTGTTCGCATAAATACAAGATCACATGTTGATAAGACGATGTTTTCACGGGTACTGGATGTATCTTGTTGCGCTCATTTCGAGTTTTGTACATTTTATTTGGACTGTAAAGATTTAAAGTTAGCTTTATGTTGTAATATGGTTCCGAATGCCGCGAAAATGAGCGGCCATCTCACAATTAGGCCTAAAAACAAAATAAAAATCGTTATATTGTTCATACTTGATTTACATAATCAACAACTTAACTTCCCTGAGGCTGCTCCTGCCGTCAGTCTGAGGTTTTAATGGGGCTCATGATGTGGGGGTGTGGCGCGGGCCGACTCGTGTGCTGCATCTGTCCTGCAGGTAGAGCGTCACTCTGGAGCGTCACATCTCAAGTGCGGTTCACGTCCATTTTATTTACACAAATTGAATGAAAACTCAAACATCACCACGAATGTGCCTGTTCCTGGATTTCAGACGATATCACAACATACAAATGATCAGGTTCAACTGTTTTGAATTTACCTTTTGGATATTTCATGACAAAGTACAATTAATCAATAGGGAAAACTGGCCCTTGCCCCCATGTGAGAGTATGATGTCATAGCCCTACTCACAGATTGGGGTAAGAGCCAGTTTTTATTTATTTAAAGACCTTTTATGGCAATTGTACTTTTCCATAAAATATCTCAAATCCACATGGGTGCACAGTGTCTGACTGAGCGCTCTCGGCTGCCGTAAAAAGGTTCTGTGGTTGAATCTTTTCCCCCTTTTCCCCGTGTGCTTTTACATTGAATATCTAAACGTTGTACTGTCCACTCGTGGCGCTGAGGTTAGTGAAAGTCAAAATTTCTCACGCCTCATTTCTTTTCATTTGTGGCCATACCGGCTTGTCAAAGCCTGAACCCGTCAGATCTCAGAAGCTAAACAGGGCAGGGCCTGGTTAGTACTTGGATGGGAGACCACTGGGAATTCCAGGTGCCACAGGAGGGCGCCAGTTGCAACAACTGTCGTTAACCACACTGACACGTGGTGAGTGGTAAAACCTGCCTGTCAGCTTTACTTTTAAGCTTTCATTTCAAGATGATGGCGCACTGAGAAATTCAGACGGTGAGTATTCTTTTCTTTATTTAAAAACCCATAATGTTTGGAAATGCAATAGTTGGGCTGAAGTCACAGACCTCAGGTTTAGATAAACACAGATAGAGTTATTAGGCTAATGACCATTTCCAACTGATGTCAGCTGAGATTGAACAGAACAGAGATGGGAGTGCCTCAGTGGCTCCTAGTAAAAATCAGATTCTCCTCGAGTGAATAAGATTAAATGACCTTAATAAGCCTCTTTGTGTGTACCACATCAAACATTATCATACTGGGTTTGAAAAAGACTTAATACAAGTGGTGTTCTGTTATAGAAAAATAAATAAGTAAAATTCTCTGTACTGTCAACCACAGTTCCACAAAATGTAAAAGCTTCAGTGTCTGTTCAAATACAGATTTTCATGATACATTTTTCCTCTAGATTTGATTTTCTCTTCTGACATCATGGCAGCTGGATCTGGTAAGTACATTTTATTCTAAACTCTGAGACTGACACACGTTTGATAATGAGCTGTTCATTCTGGGATCAAATATTTCAAGATGACAAAATAAACATGTGGGTGGAGTGGTTTTCATTTCAATATTCATCCAATCTTCTTCAGTTAAGATTATACCAAGACTCGACTGATTTTTCTGCAGATACATACACCTCACGGTGTAGATCATATAGAGGGGATGTTATTACACAAACACTAGGTCACAGTTTAATTTCTATTTACGCATTTACAACAGCATCTGCCCAAAGTGCTTCACATGTGCGATAAATGTACAGAAACAACAGGAAACAAGTGCAAGAGCTCACATTAAGATAAGAGCACATACAAAACAAGTATAAAACAGACCAGATACAGCCTGCATCACAGAGCCTGTCTACAGCTGGAAGCTCATCACACCTATGCAGAAAAGGAAATAAATAATAACATACAAAATGAGCTCTAAAAGGTGCAACATCATTAGTAACGGGTCTGTATGTCCTGATAGTTTTGTTTTGTATTTGCAGATGTTCCACAGAAGCGCAGCAATAGTTTACCATTTTTACCACCTGACAGTAAGTAAATAAAAACATACAACACAATATCCTACTTGTAAATTACACTGCATATTTTTCCTTTAGTCACTGCATTTTATTTGATACTTGGTCACTTAACTTCAGGGTTTCACAGAGTGTACTTTTATTTTGTAAAGCTACCTCCTGTTTAACACCAGCACAAATTAGCTTGAAAAAGGTGTGGATCTGTAAGAAGAACTGGTTAGGTTACTGCTAGATTAGAGCATTGGAGATGAGTTGGCTTAGTGGCCGGTCACTGGTACTTCAGCAACAAAACCCCTCCTGCCCGGAAAGAATTTTCCCATCGAGTGCAAAAAAGGTTGGATTTTGTGGTGACTTTTACCTATTTTTAGATCATAAACTTTTTTCAGCTCAAAATCATTTAGTTGTCTTAAAAACAGCCTTTTATAGCTTTTATAGCACTGACTATGCTCTGCTTCACTCTAGCCGCTCTAGCTACTCTTACATCCGTGAAGTTGGCCCCCATTAAATGCACAATTACACAAAACTATGTTGATCATTTGTGATTCATTTTTGCTGCAAAAAGTTTTCTTTGTGCTGCTTTAGTTTTGGAGATATTAACAGTTCTTTTATAGGTCAAATTAGGATCATTCAGCCCCAAGGAAGCTTCAAAATGCTAAAACGCCCAAAATGGTGTCAGTCGTTTGTGCTGCAAAAAGTTTTGTTTGTGCAATTCTGGTTCTAAAGATATTAGAACTTCTTCTCTTCTGGCTCTTGGGGAGGGTGGACGCTTTTTCTCTCCTCTCTTTCCTGATCTTTCCTGCTTTGTTTCTATGTCTCATTCTTTTCTCCAAAACTAAATTAACTATGGATTCGATAACAAAATTGACACTTTAACAAGACAAGCAGGGTCGGGTGAACCTGCATGTTCTTCAGACACAGAGGATTTATCTATTCAGAACCAGGATTACGGGACATTGCAGATTGGAATAACGCTTGGACCTGATTTTCCGAAATTTCAAATACTGAAGCAGCTTTTCAAAGCCCAACTTGGCTGCGTGGAAACTGGAGCGAGGGGCAGAGCTTCAAGTCCTCGAACTTTGTGACTCTGGGCCGGGGTCTGATGGACATGGTTGGACATGGAGGCTCTAAATCACAATTTTTGGATATAATCTGGAGGATACTTGGAGTTCTGCATATGTAAACCTTGAGACCACGAGCCAATAGAGCTGCTGTGAGAAGAGCAGCGTCTCTACCCAAAGCCAAAATATGACAAATCTGATCTATCGTCCTTGGCCCAGGCCAACTGGTCAACTCACCCTGAGACTGGAGCAGGAGGTGCTCTCCTCCTCTCTACACTTCCTCTACACCCTCGCAGCTTCTTTGCCCCGCCCAGCACGGGGGCGGGTCTGCTGTAGCCAACGCCCCCTGGCTGCAGGATCTGGACACTGCCTCCTGGACCATCTCCACCTCTCTCCTCCCGGATGTCATGTCATAATTTAATGTTGTGTCATAATGTCTGTATGTGTTCCTTTCTGTTCTTCCTCTATTTTCCTTTCTTCTCTGTAGTAGTTAGTTATAGTTATTATAGTTAATATAGAGATTTATGAAAGAAAGTATGTCAGGGTAGTAACTTCATAGTTTCCTGTTTCAGTTCGTAGTAAATAAAGATAATTATGTCACAGTTAGACTCACTTGTTTAGTTCATCTTTATGTGGGATTATAATCTCTAGACTCGTCTGTTTCGTTTAGCTTTGTGAGGGTAGAGGGAAATGTGGGATTGTTATTTTTTAATCATTGTAAAGCGCTTTGTGTTGCATTTTTTGTATGAAAAGTGCTCTATAATTAAAGTTTGACTAATTGATTAACAGTTTTATTTCGGCTGCTGACGTCATCCACCAACTCAAAATGTTAAATAGGTTCAAAACAGAATCATACAAAATGTTTGCATTTTGTTTGTGCTGTTTTTTGCCATGACAATTTTCATTTGTGCTAGTTTTGTGCGGCTTTAGCAAAACTCCACAAAACATCACAAAACTAGTGAAGAGAAACGATCTCAGGCTGTGGAAAAGTTTGTATGAGGGTTCTTTCACACCAAACGGTCCATTCAAACCAAGAGCTCTTAGTTCTGTTCGTTTTCGTTGGTGTGAAAGCAGTGTTCAGTCTAAATGACTCGGGACGAAGGGGAACAATGCCACTTCTGTTGCCAAATGCACGTGCAGCTTTTTTTTATTCACTAAAAGGGTCTGTTGAGCATGTGCAGTAGTGCTCTTTTCTCACACGGGCACATGTGAATAAGCACAAAGAGACTTGAGAAATAAATGAAAGCTCTCAGGTTAAACGCAATATATCGTCCCTTACTCTATTCCCTCTATTATGTTATGAATAATTCAGTTCAGCACTTTTGTTTTCTAAATGCTCTCCATTTTTTCTGAACACATCAAAATGGACAGTTACATAAGTTGCATAATTAGTACTGAATTTTTTCTTAGTTAATTGTATTTTGGTTCTTGTGTATTTCCAGTGTCTGAGCTGAGGGTGGTTATTCTTGGGAGCGGCTGGAGTCAGAGGAGCTCTGTGGGAAACCTGTTACTGAATGAGGCTGTGTTTGATGCAACGAAAGAACCTGAAAGCCCCATGAGACTAACAGGAGAACTCCAAGACAAGAAGATCTCAGTGATCAACTGTCCAGACCTGCTCCAGCCCGACCTCACTGCAGACGCACTGTCAGAGTTAGTCACAGACATAACAGACGCCTGTGACCCTGGTCCTCATGTGTTCCTGCTGGTTCTATCGCCTGAAGACTTCACTGAACAACAGAACTTCAGACTACAGTTTGTCCTGAGGAGCTTCAGTGAGCAGAGCTTCCACCATTCACTGGTGCTGCTGACAGCAACAAAAGAGACAAGAGTGATGGAGGATTATGTGAATTCTCCCCTCTGGAAGATCTGATTAGAAAGTGCAAAAACAGATATCAGTGGGTGAAGGGATTTGAAACTCATATGATCCCTGAAATACACAAAGAGCTCTTGACTAAAATAATCCAAATACTTAAAGAGAATGAAGAAAACCCTGTTATTAAAGATGCTACTTCAGCTGCTCATCATGACACTAAAGAAAGAAAAGGCGGCATATTTACTGCACTCAGAACAGGTAACTGTGACAGTTGTTTTAGGTTATAAACCTTTGTGTGTTTCTTTTAAGTAAATATTTAATTTTTTTGCAGGATTTCACAATGTGACGAAGGCTACGTTATATTCTGGTAAGTACATTTTAAAAATGTCATTTGCCCCTAACTTCATTCACAGCATAACAGCTAAATCATTTTATTATTGGTGGACAAAACAAAAATACTTTTTAAAAAGTTTTTTCTCAGAATTGATGTCTAATTTGATTTAACTGTTTCCAGACTCTGCTCTCAGGATTGTTCTGTTTGGAAAAAGTGATGTCACAAAAGCAAAAATGTGCTCAATGCTCAATGACAGCTCTGATTTGGTAGTGAAGACCCCAAACCTGTTCAGTTTGCCTATAGAGACTGTGACAGAAGAACTGAAGAAATGTGTGTCTCACTGTTCTCCTGGACCCAATGTTCTGCTGCTGCTGGTGAAGCCTTCAGACTTCAGTGAGAACGACAGGAAAACTCTGACCTTCATCCTGAGTCTGTTTGGTCCAGAGGCCTATAAACACTCCATGGTGGTTCTCACACATGAGGACCAGAGGATCTCCAGTGTTTTACAGCTCATTTGTGATTGTGGAGGAAGATTCTACAAGATGTTTGTTGAAAACCACAAACTCCTGACTGATTCCCTCAAGAGCATTGTAGATCAGAACAAATCATCCTTCCTCACCCTCACTGAGGAGCAGAAACCCTCTCTGAACCTGGTGCTTTTTGGGGGGAGCAGAGCAGAGAAAACCTCAGCAGTTGAGTCCATTTTAGGGCGAGCAGATCTCCCTGCAGGGATCCCAGGGCAGTGTGTTAAACATGAGGCAGAGGTGTGTGGGGGTCGTGTGTCTCTGGTGGAGCTGCCGCCTCTGTCTGACAAACCCCTGGAGACAGTGATGCAGCAGTGCCTCCACTGCATCTCCCTCTGTGCTCCTGAGGGCGTCCATGTCTTCATCCTGGTTCTACCGCTGGGTTCCCTCACTGACGGAGACAAGGCCGAGCTGAAGACCATCCAGGACACACTCAGCTCTCGAGTGCGTCAAATCACTATGATTCTGTTCATTCATTCAGAGCCCTCTGCTCCAGCTGTGCTTCAGTTTGTAAAAGGAGACAGAGACATCCAGAGACTGTGTCAGAGCTGTGGAGGAGGATATTTTATATTCAACCCCAGGAACCAGCAGCAGGTCCCTGAGCTGTTGGATTATTTAAATTCATTGAAGACCAAGAATAAAACTTACACTACAGAGACACTTCTGTTAGCTCAAACAGAGAAGATTTCAGCTCAACACAAAGAAATTGAGGACATGAAAAGTAAAATGAACACATGTGAGTATGGTTGTTATTTTTACCATTAAATGTGTCAACAGACCCTTTTCACGCTGCCTCCTGCCTTGTTCTGGAGTGGATCCTCACTTCCTGCTCCATTCATTTCCAATGGGGAATTATTCAAATCACACTTAAAATAAATCACAGATGGATAATCACAGGCAGCATGGACCTTTACTTTGATGAAAATAATGTCTTAAAGCTAATGCTAACCAAATGTATATCTCTAAATTACGGTGACCAGACGTCCCTGTTTACCCGGGACAGTCCCAGAGTGACACACAGGTACAAATTGATGGGGGGATGAACATGAGGGTGTTTGTGTGTGTGGTAAGCAAAATAAAACATCCAATTACTAATTGTCAGTAATAGACAGGAAACATACAGCTACACAAACATAAATTACTCAGTCCCCCTTTAACAAAACATACCAAACGCCAATAAACTAGGATACATAAAGCCTACACATGCAAGAATTAGCTTAGCTCATGCTAGCTGTGCAGACTACAGGCTAACAAGTGTAAAAGGTGAAACTAGAAACAACATCATACAACGTCATTACAGGCAAACACCGACCTACTACCCACCTTGTCATAAACCACACTTCTTTAAACAGTCTGCAGGTAACATTTAAAAGGAAAACTTCAGTTGCAGGAGCCACGTTTTTCCCCAGTCACTGCTTAGACAATGTGGGAGTCAAGTGGACACTCCACAGATTACAACTGAACCAGACAAGAACTACAAATCTAACACTACAAGAACATGGAAATGAAAGGTCCTCTGGTGCACCCAGCCTCACCCATAACCCTGAGTAAACTGTGTTTACCATTTAGTACAAACTTTAACCTGACCATAACCTCCGAACTCTGAGCCCTAACCTATAAACCTAACCCCACCTTCACCAGTAAGGACCACGCCAACAACAACATTGTGCAAAGAAGAAGTTTACTCGTAAATGGGCGAGGCGGCGGTTGGGTTGAGACTCAGGGTGGGGGCTCCATCTTAATCGTCAATTGGCCTCCACATAGGCGTCTCTTGGCTGAAAGACAAACAAGATAAGGGTTGGGAGGGTGGGGTCGAGTTCACTGAGACAAACTAGGATAGGGTGCTACAAATAGGCTTCTGGGAAATTGTAAGTGTCGTAGAAGTGAACTGTGGTTCGCTGGTGAGGGTGTTGAGGCGTGGTCCTGCTCCTGAATCTCAATCATATTAACAATACATAAGATAAACACCAATTATGAAAGTAAAGTGCAATAAATGTAGAAAATATTTAGAAAGTGCAGTAACTGCAACAGTCTACGGAGATAAAGTGCAAATAAAAAGCTTTAAATGAGACAAGTTCAGATATTTAAATTCAGAATTCCACTTCAGCACTAACCCTGTCCCCCCTTGTGAGATTAGTTTTGTTTTACCATTTGACAACATAGAGTTTCTGTCATCACTATGGCCATATAGTGAAAATATGGTGTGTGTCATTGACTTTTTTGATCTGGAAGCCAAAATAGAATTTTGTGTAACATTTCAGAATTTTTTTTTAATCCCCAGATTAAATTTTGCTTCAATATGTAGGGGATGCTAATGCGCTCCCTATAATTGTCTGTACAATTGGGAGCTGTTTGTAAAAATCCTAATTTGTTTCCTAGTTTGTAAAAATCCTAATGTTTAAAAAATTGTGCGCAATTTTTGTGGCTTTGCTGCACAGAGGACATAGGGCCTGTGTCAAAAAAACGATAACTTTGATGTCCCACCGTTTGTGATGTGTACCAAATTTGAGCGTGATGAGGTCTTTGAGGAAATGCTGAGATGCATCAGTCTTTTAGCTCCTGGACCACATGTTTTTCTGTTGGTTTTACAAATTGGACGACTGACAGAAGAAGAGAAAAAGGCACTAGAACTCATCAAAGAAGCATTTAGAAAAGAGGCACAAAAGTTTACTATTATTCTTTTTACACATGGAGATAAACTGATCAATGAAGAAATATCAATTGAAGATTACATAGAAAATGAATGTGAAAGTTCCTTTAAGGAACTGATCTCTAAGTGTGGGAACAGGTTCCATGTTTTTAATAACAATGATAAAAAGAATCACACTCAGGTCCTGGAGCTGCTGCAGAAGATCGATGAGATGGTGAAAGAAAACGGTGGAAACTGCTTCACCAACGACATGCTCCAAGAGGCTGAAGCAGCCATTAAAAAAGAGATGAAGAGACTTATGAAAGAGGAGATGAGGAAAGAGAGGGAGGAGATGGAGAGAAAATACCAACAGAAAATGGAAGAAATAAAACATAACATGAACAAACAAAGGGAGGAATTTGAAAAAGAACGACAACAGAGAGAGAAAGAACTCAGAGAAAAGGAGGAAAGGATTAAAGAGGAGAAAGAGCAGCGAAAAAGAGAACAGGAAAAGAGAGAAGAAGAAGAGAAACTACAGCATGAGAAATGGGAAGAAAAAAGAAAAGCTGTAGAGGAAAAAATCAGATTAGGGCACGAGTCAAAACAATTGAAGTAAAACTGCAGGAGAACAGGAGACAGATGGAGCAGGAGAGAGAGCAGTGGGAAAGAGAAAGGAAAGAATGTTGGGAGAAACGAAAACAAGAAGAGGAAGAAAGAAAACAAGAGGAGGAAAAAAGACAAAACGAGATGGAACAGGAAAGGAAAAACTACAATGAAAGACTCCAAAAAAATGAGCTAAAACTTGAACTAGAGGAAAAGAAGAGAAAAGAGTTAGAGCAGGAACATCAAAAACAAGTGGAAGAAATGAGGAGGAATTATGAAGAGAAGGTCAGAAGACAAGCTGAAGAGCACAATGAGTTCAAAGAAAATCACAGACAGGACTCAGAGTATATGAAACAACTTTTCTCTTCTGACATCAAGGCAGCTGGATCTGGCAAGTACATTTTATTCTAAACTATGATACTGACACTGGGCCGGGTCGTGCTTGGATGCGGTTGTCTGGAGTTCTGCGTTGGGGACAGGGCATTGTCGCACGGCGCTGTTTACAGGTCTCAAGGTGGAGCTGCGATTTTGTCAGAGAGGGTGGTTCCAGCGGCAGGGGGTGTATATTGCGTGTTGGGGCAGGTGTGGGTTCTGCCACTTCATGTGTCTGTGGATGTGGGGGCATCGCGGGGGAGAGAAGTTGTCCATGGTCCTTGTCGCGTATTCGCCGTGTGTTTTGAAGCGGACTTTGTTTCGTGTTTTCCTCGTGCGGGGGCATCGGTGCAGATGTGCCGCGCTTTGGCCCACCTCCTCCAACCGGGACTTCTCAGTTTCGTACAAATTGTTTTCCTTCCTGTTTACAATCAGATCGTGTAGTTTTTCTAAGGCTACGTTTACACGATGATGGTCTGAACAGAAGACGCAAAAGTGGCGTCGCATCTTCACTTTTTATTCCGCGTTTAGACGAGTGTTTTTGGGAGGAAATCTGCGTGCATACGGTGATGCAAAAGTGTGTGGAATTTGATTGGGTGTGCATGCCAGGCGGCTAGGTGGCGCTGTGATACAATTTCACGGAGGTGGTTCAAGATCCTTCTCTGTTGAGTAATAGCATGTACACACACTCTATGCATTTGCCTCTTGTATATTTATTCCAGCTGCCAGAGCAACTTGAAGATCCGACGTATGGGTATCACACAAATCCGCCATGTTTGTTTCCCTGTACTGCCGAATCTATGTGACGTAAACGCGTACGCGACGTGAGCAGATCTGACCAGAGTTTTGCGTCTTGAGCAGTTTACACGGAAACGCTACAGCGGAGCGTATTTAACTTTTCCACTCTGGACGGTGGTTTCAGATTTTTGCGTTTTTGGCCCCCAAAAATGCCGTCACCGTGTAAACGAAAGGCACTTCCGATAAAATATTTTGTCGTTTTTACCCGTAAGCGTTCTCGTGTAAACAGGCTCTAACATTACAGCCTTTTTAGGGCGTGTGATGGGTTTGAAAAGATTTTTCAAAATTAAAGATTGTTCAGACTCAGATAATAAATACAGCAGAAATAATTAATTATTTCGTTGGTGGCCGGCGGCCCGCTTGGAGGAGGTGGACCGGCACCGGTCCCCAGCCTGGGGCTTGGGGACCATTGATCTAGAGAAGTGTGGCTTCAAAAGTTTGCCCATTTTTTTGAAAACTGTCACGGTTTACATGCGGTGAAACTCCAAATTTCAATCAGAATTTTAGACAATGTTCATTGTGAAGATTTGCTCGGTTGGCACAGACTTAGTCCGATTGTGCTGAAATTTGAGTCACTGAGGCTGATCTCGGCCTGAATATAAAACACTATATAGCAGATGGGAAATTACTCTATAGCGCCCCCTAGACATGAAACGTCAACATTATTGGATTTGTACCAAATTTGGGAATTAAATTCTGTGCCTGACTACGAGCAAAAAAATACATTACGGACATGGTGAATTTTTCACTGTTGGCCACCAGGGGCACAAAGACGCCTCAAAAATCATTTAAAGGTGCACTACGTAATTTTTCTCATGGAGGATGTGTTGGCCTGGGAAATTTGAATCACTAATGCGTGATCTCGCCCTGAATATAATACACTATAAAGCATGTGAAAAGTGTGGTTGGGGTTTGCGGGGCACGCAGTTTGCGGGTTGCGGCATAGGCGCACGTGAGGGCCGATCATTGCCGCTTACAGCTATATTTAGGCCCGAGCACCAGAGGCTGGTGAAGGGCCTATTTGATTTTATTTGATTATATGATTTTCAGCCCTGTGCGTGAAGCGCCTTCAGAGGAGTTCATTCAAACGCAACATGAGTGAAAAGGCCGACTCTGCATTTTGAAGATTTCAATCCAAGATGGCCGCCTTCTGCTTTGTCAGGGGGCGTGGCCATAATCATATTTTTTGTTTGTCTTCACGTGACGAATGCATGAACTGAATTTCATGGCTCTACGACAAAAGTTCAGAAATGATGAGCCATTCGAGAAAATATAGGTTTCATGCGTGGGGACTAAAAAATGGAGATAATTCGTCACTTTAAATATTAGGCTCCGCCCACTCCTATGGGAGCCGTCCCAGCTCAACTTTGTCGTAGAGCCACGAAATTCAGTTCATGCATTCATCACGTGAACACAAACAAAAAAATATGATTATGGCCACGCCCCCTGACAAAACAGAAGGCGGCCATCTTGGATTGAAATCTTTAAAATGCAGAGTCGGCCTTTTCACTCATGTTGCGTTTGAATGCACTCCTCTGAAGGCGCTTCACCCACAGGGCTGAAAATCACCGTACATCATCTAGAGAAGTGCAGCTTCAAACGTTTGCTCCATTTTTTTTAAAACTGTCACGGTTTACGTGCAGCGAAGCTCCAAAGTTGAATCAACATTTTAGACAATATTCAATGTGAAGATTTGCTCCGGTTGGCACAGACTTAGTCCGATTGAGCTGAAATTTGAGTCACTGATGCTGATCTCGGCCTGAATATAAAACACTATAAAGCAGATGAAAAATTACACTATTGCACCCCCTAGACATGAAACGCCAAAATTATCAGATTTGTACCAAATTTGGGAATTAAATTCTGTGCATGACTACGAGCAAAAAGATATATTATGGACACAGTGATTTTTCATTGTTGGCCACCGTGATCTCGGCCTGACTATAACACACTGTAAAGCATATGAAAAGTGTGGTTGGGGTTTACAATTATTAGGGTTAGTGTGGGGCATGTCTTTGCAGGGAACGTTGTTTTGTAGGGCACACCTTTTGCGGGGTGCAACATAGGCGCATGCTAGGGCCGATCATCGCTGCTTGCGGCTATATTTAGTATTTACTGTTTAAGCATTTAGTATTGTATTACACAATATTTTAATTGTATTGTTTAATAGTATTTGATGCACTAGCAGTATTTGAAGTTGTACTAGTAGTTGGAGTCGTTGGAGTAGTTGGAGTAGTAGTTGAAGTAGTAGTAGTAGTAGTAGTAGTAGTAGTAGTAGTAGTAGTGTTCCAAATAGAAGCAGCTGCACATGAACAGGAGGCCATCATTCTGTCAATCACAGTCAGCCCCGCCCACTCATTTGCATTTAAGCAACAAAGAAAAGTGGAATAGAATAAATGTGGAAATACATAAATATAAAAAATAAATGTAGAAATAAACAAATACAATTGGACATAAATAAACAAGTAAAGAAAATTTTTTAAAATAATTTAAAAATGTAAATAAATAAAAGTGAAAAGTAAAACTTGTAGAAATAAGTAAACATGTAAATAAATACATTTACATTAAATTCATTTATTTCTAATTATGTGATTTTCTGTCTTCCATATGTTTTTAGTCACATATGAGCATAATTGCAATAGTTTGTGTAACCCAAGTAGGGCTGCAGCTATCGATTATTATAGTGAGAGATTATTCTGTCGATTATTTTGTTTGAATAATTGAGTAATTGTTTGTTATTGTCGTGTCTACTTTGCACATGTTAAGTCCACACCACCTGCACTGACAGATCCACGTGTTTTGGACATGAAAAACGTAATTATCGCTGGGCTAAGGTTGACTCACCTCACGGTTTCTTTTCCACTTGATGTAATGTACGGTTCTGTTTAGATGTTGTAGCATCAGTGTTGAGAAGGTGACTTTTAAAATGTAATCCCCTACAGATTACAGATTACATTCCCAAAAATGTAGTTTGTAACGTAATCCATTAAATTACTCAAAGTGAGTAACGTAATCTGAATACTTTGGATTACTTGATATTGTCATGATTTTTAAAACTACATAAATGTAGCAACCAACTCCTGCAAATTCTTGTTTGGTTTTAGACCTGGTTTTAGATCTGGTTTAGACCTGGTTTAGACCTGGTTTAGACCTGCTTTAGACCTGCTTTAGACCTGGTTTTAGTCCTGGTGTTAGTTCTGCTTTAGAGGCACAGGAGGAAGCGCGGTCCATGCAGCAAACGCGACAAGACACAATCCACGCGTGGTGTCCACGCCATACGGGTGGAGGTGGCCTGTGCGCGGCGTACGGGAGAAGATGAGGTTCTGCTCTTATTATACATCCATAAGCGCTGCACTGTTGTGTGTACAGTGAAGTGCAGTGGTCGTGCGGAAACTTTACCTCTACCACAGAAGGTTTTGGCCATCGCCGAGCGTATGAAAATAAAACGAAGCATCGAGGCAAAAAAATAATAATCGATGCATTTTTCTAATGGATTTAATCGATGAATTGTTTCAGCCCTAAACCCAAGTGAATGTTAATTAGATTTAGTGATTAAAAACATGGAAAACTGATATAATTACACATGTGTAATAACATAATTACACATATTGACATACGTCTGTAAGGTGACTTTAAGAGCATGGAATTTAGCATTTACAGGTATTTCTGTGTTTCCGCTGCTCTTACGGTGTATTTGTCAGATTTGCTGCCATTAAATCTGAAAATCATCAGAAAAGTGTCAACCTTCATTCTTTGTTTGAATTTTTATTTCTTAAATGCCGCATAATTAGTATTTTTTCTGCTATTCATCCCAGATTCTGATCCAAATTGTTATCAGAAAGGACATGTTTCATGAAGGAAACATGAAAGGAAAAATAGAATAATCTAAAAAAATATTACCCCACAGGCTTTTTACTGTGAGACCTTTTTCTTAGTTAATTGTATTTTGGTTCTTGTGTATTTCCAGTGTCTGAGCTGAGGGTGGTTATTCTTGGGAGCGGCTGGAGTCAGAGGAGCTCTGTGGGAAACCTGTTACTGAATGAGGCTGTGTTTGATGCAACGAAAGAACCTGAAAGCCCCATGAGACAAACAGGAGAACTCCAAGACAAGAAGATCTCAGTGATCAACTGTCCAGACCTGCTCCAGCCCGACCTCACTACAGACGCACTGTCAGAGTTAGTCACAGACATAACAGACGCCTGTGACCCTGGTCCTCATGTGTTCCTGCTGGTTCTATCGCCTGAAGACTTCACTGAGCAACAGAACCTCAGACTACAGTCAGTCCTGAGGAGCTTCAGTGAGCAGAGCTTCCACCATTCACTGGTGCTGCTGACAGCAACAAAAGAGACAAGTGTAATGGAGGATTATGTGAATTCTCCCCCTCTGGAAGATCTGATTAGAAAGTGCAAAAACAGATATCAGTGGGTGAAGGGATTTGAAACTCATATGATCTCTGAAATACACAAAGAGCTCTTGACTAAAATAGTCCAAATACTTAAAGAGAACGATGGAAAACATGTCACCCACGATATATATGAGGATGTTCCTCCAGCTGCTCAGACCAAAGAAATAAAAGGCCCCATTCTTACTACAGGTAAAAAAGGTAACTGCACTGACAGTTGAGTTAGGTTATAAACCTTCATGTGTTTCCTTTGAGTAAATATTTAATTTTTTCACAGGATTTAACACACTGACAAAGACTATTTGGCATTCTGGTAAGTAAATGTTTTAGTACTGCATCACAGCTAAGTCTTCTTATAATGGGTGGACAAAACAAAAATACTTTTAAAAAAGGTTTTTCTCAGAATTTATGTCTAATTTGATTTTACTATTTTTCCAGACTCTACTCTCAGGATTGTTCTGTTTGGAAAAAGTGATGGCAAAAAATCAAAAATGTGCTCAATGCTCAATGACAGCTCTGATTTGGTAGTGATGACCCCAAACCTGTTCAGTTTGCCTATAGAGACTGTGACAGAAGAACTGAAGAAATGTGTGTCTCACTGTTCTCCTGGACCCAATGTTCTGCTGCTGCTGGTGAAGCCTTCAGACTTCAGTGAGAACGACAGGAAAACTCTGACCTTCATCCTGAGTCTGTTTGGTCCAGAGGCCTCTAAACACTCCATGGTGGTTCTCACACATGAGGACCAGAGGATCTCCAGTGTTTTACAGCTCATTTGTGATTGTGGAGGAAGATTCTACAACATGTTTGATGAAAACCATAAACTCCTGACTGATTCCCTCAAGAGCATTGTAGATCAGAACAAATCATCCTTCCTCACCCTCACTGAGGAGCAGAAACCCTCTCTGAACCTGGTGATTTTTGGGGGGAGCAGAGCAGAGAAAACCTCAGCAGCTGAGTCCATTTTAGGGCGAGCAGATCTCCCTGCAGGGATCCCAGGGCAGTGTGTTAAACATGAGGCAGAGGTGTGTGGGGGTCGTGTGTCTCTGGTGGAGCTGCCGCCTCTGTCTGACAAACCTCTGGAGACAGTGATGCAGCAGTGTCTCCACTGCATCTCCCTCTGTGCTCCTGAGGGCGTCCATGTCTTCATCCTGGTTCTACCGGTGGGTTCCCTCACTGACGAAGACAAGGCCGAGCTGAAGACCATCCAGGACACACTCGGGTCTCGAGTGCGTCAAATCACTATGATTCTGTTCATTCATTCAGAGCTCTCTGCTCCAGCTGTGCTTCAGTTTGTAAAAGGAGACAGAGACATCCAGGAGCTGTGTCAGAGCTGTGGAGGAGGAAGATTTATTTTCAACCCCAGGAACCAGCAGCAGGTCCCTGAGCTGTTGGATTATTTAAACACAGTGAAGACCAACAATAATAATAGTTACACTTTAGAGACACTTCTGCAAGCTCAAACAGAGAAGATTTCAGATCAACACAAAGAAATTGAGGACATGAAAAATAAAACAAACAGATGTGAGTATAGTTGTTAATAATTTGTACCATTAAATACCATTTTTACCACTCAGTGATATGTTTTGTTATGTGTGACACAGAAATGTGTAATAACACCCGCACACCAATAGGTGGCGCTTAGTGCCATGAGAAACTATTGTGAGGTCACAGGCCCTCCTCTCTAATAGTCTTTTTTCTTGTTTTTTCTCATGACTTGTTCTTGTGGCTCTGCACTTCTCACTCCATTCATTCTTTATGAGGATTTAGCCGTGTCCCACTAAAATAAATCAGGATGTAAATATCATGCAGCACAGAAAGTCTACAATATAAGCTCTTCACTGTAGAGTGAAGAGCTTATATTGTAGTAAAGGTTATAACTCACTGTCTGTGATTATCCATCTATAACTTACTGTTTGCTGCTTGATGTTTAAATATTGATTTTATTTTAACATGACTCTTTATAGAGAATAAATGGAGGGTGAAGAGAGGATCTGCACTTTTCAGAGAACCCAAACAAGTGAGGCAGCGTGAGAAGGGCCCATATGGCAGAAGTGAAGCAAAGGGAAACTTCTCATTATTTCCCTGTGTTTTACAGGAACATTTAACCTGCCCCACAGGCCCAGAACCTGTTTCTGTTACATGTGTATTTTATATTCAATCATGTTTTTTAATTATTTTTTAGGTGGTGAGAGTCTGAGTCCTGACTGTCTGAAGATCGTTCTGATTGGAGGAACAGGAAATGGAAAGAGTTCCTCAGGAAACACCATCTTGGGAAGAAAAGAATTCTCAGCTATGGCCAGTCAAAAATCTGTCACTAAAGTTTGTAAAAGAGTAGAAACTACAGTAGACGGACGCTCTGTGGCTGTGGTGGACACTCCTGGACTCTTTGACACAACCATGTCACATGAGGAGGTCTTTGAGGAAATGCTGAGATGCATCAGTCTTTTAGCTCCTGGACCACATGTTTTTCTGTTGGTTTTACAAATTGGACGACTGACAGAAGACGAGAAACAGACACTGAAACTCATCAAAGAAGCATTTGGAGAAGAGGCACAAAAGTTTACTATTATTCTTTTTACACATGGAGATGATCTGGTCGATGATGAAATATCAATTGAAGATTACATAGAAAATGAATGTGACAGTTCCTTTAAGGAACTGATCTCTAAGTGTGGGAACAGGTTCCATGTTTTTAATAACAAAGATAAAGAAAATCGCACTCAGGTCCTGGAGCTGCTGCAGATGATCGATGAGCTGGTGAAAGAAAATGGTGGAAACTGCTTCACCAACAACATGTTCCAAGAGGCTGAAGCAGCCATTAAAAAAGAGATGAAGAGAATTATGAAAGAGAAGGAAGAAGAGATGAGGAAGGAGAGGGAGGAGATGGAGAGAAAATACCAACAAGAAATGGAAGAAATAAAACAATACATGGACAAAGAAAGGGAGGAATTTGAAAAAGAACGAAAACAGAGGGAGAAAGAACTCAGAGAAAAGGAGGAAAGGATTAAAAAGGAGAAAGAGCAGCAAAAAAGAGAACAGGAAAAGAGAGAAGAAGAAGAGAGGAAGAGGAAGGAAGAAGAGAAACTACAGCATGAGAAATGGGAAGAAAAAAGAAAAACTCTAGAAGAAAAAATCAGATTAGGGCACGAGTCAAAAGACCAATTTGAAGTAAAACTGCAGGAGAACAGGAGACAGATGGAGCAGGAGAGAGAGCAGTGGGAAAGAGAAAGGAAAGAATGGTGGGAGAAACGAAACCAAGAAGAGGAAGAAAGAAAACAAGAGGAGGAAAAAAGACAAAAAGAGATGGAACAGGAGATAAAAATCTATAATGAAAGACTCAGAGAAGATGAACTAAAACTTGAACTAGAGGAAAAGAAGAGAAAAGAGTTAGAGGAGGAACATCAAAAACAAGTGGAAGAAATGAGGAGGAATTATGAAGATGAGGCCAGAAGACAAGCTGAAGAGCACAATGAGTTCAAAGAAAATTACAGAAAGGAGAAAGGAGAATATGGCATAAAGCATCAGAAAGAAATAAGTGTTTTAGTAAAACAACTTTGGGCAAGACCAGACAAGTTGATTAAAATGAATCTTTTAATGTCAAAACATGAAAAAGAAATAAAAGAACTTGTCACAAAACATAAAGAAGAATTAAACAAAGCCGCAAATGAGGAGAAAAAAACAAAGCAAAAAGAGCAGGAAGAAGAGAAGGAAACTAAGCAAAAACAACATGAGAAAGAAATAAGTGAGTTAGTAGAGGAAGTGAACCAGTCTTACTGTGTGATTTCATAAATGAACTGTCTAAGCTGAGAACACGAACTGTGTTTCTTGGTCTTTGCTCTTCTGAGTTGACCTAAAGCAACGACTCTTGTTTTGTCTCTTATGGCTGTGGGTGGAGGTTGTTTTTATTTGGGGACATGGCCAAACGACACCCGACCTGATCATTTCTACTCTTACGTAATGTTGATGAGGTTTTTGCAGAGTTGCAGAGGAGCATAATAATAATAATAATAATAATAATAATAATAATAATAATAATAATAATTTTACAACAGCCACGAGTCTAACAAACAAAACGTTCTGTCTGCCTCACTCATTAGTGTCTGGAAACGTTAGGAAAAAAATAAAGAAATTGAAAGGTGTTGAAAGAAAATGGTTCCTGAATGTATTTTTAGCGTGTTTCAAAAAATATAATTCACTCGTAAATAAATGGGATTAGAAACGACATCAGCGATCGAGTCTTTTGGGCTTTGGTCTGTGCAGTGGGAAATCAGCAGAGGGAAGTGTGAGGTGCTTATAAAGTTGTTTTCTAATGTTTCCAGACACTAATGAGTGAACCAGGCAGAGCGTTTTGTTTGTTAGACTCGTGGCTGTTGTCAGATGGGTTAAAGTGGTGTTAAGATTCTTCAGTGTGAAGCAAATTGGTGTTTTATGTGGAAGTTCAGAACTTGCCCCCATCACTACACTAGTTTGTTGCCTTGACAGACTCAGTGCCACAGTGAGATCTCCACCGAGGAAACACTGATCTGTGCCGTTTTTTTTTGTGAGCAAGGTTCAGCTATTTAGTTGCTGTGATTTGCTTAAAACTTACTGCAGAAAGTTCCTCCTCTTCCTGACTGGCAAAAGAAGGGTCTGGCTGCAGCCGATGAGGAGCTCCACAGGCTCCACATCCGATTTTAATACTTGATGTCGACTCTTACCCCAAACAGTTCTGATTTCTTTGTTTTGTTTTTTTATTTTTATGGTAATCAACAATAAACATTTTATTCACTGCACTAAACTGCCTCTTCTGTGTTCTGACTTGGCATAGTTCATCATTTATGGAGCTGTTTTCTTAAGTATCTGAAAGTAAAATAAAATATAAAATAAATGAATTATTACCCAAAATGTACATTCTCTTAAAAAAGGAAAATAAAACAAGAACATTTTCATCTCTCAAAAATGAATTAGCCGTTAGACATACAGTACAATTACACAGATACATAGTTTTCAATACCGCACATTCAAATCTGCCAAAAAAGTTATGATTACAAAGCCAACAAGATGCTGCCATATATATAGAGATGTATGTACAATGGTTATAGCGTTCAGAATTGCACTATGCCTCAGTTAAATGTAAATTACAGGCTTTTTGTGTTCAAACTCTGTTACGCCAATGTGAACCGTCTGAAATCATTGGTTTACTTTGGTACAAACTGAAACAACTCCTTTTCATTAAGCAGAAATTAGTCACGGTTGTTAAAGATGCAGCCCCACCTCCCTTTACTCCTTACGCTAAGTGACTCCCCCTTCAGAGCGCTATCCCCTTAATGAAGTAGTTACTAAGTGTGAATCATTTTGAATAAGGTTCATGCTTTATTAAGGCTGTAAACAGTGCAGTTATTAGTAATAGTCTCCTGTTAATGGGAAATACTGAGTCCATTGGAGTGGTACATTCATTAAATTACTGCAGTTTTAGTGGTTTGTTAATTGTAACTAGTTAAATTGCAATTTCAGTTTAATTTTTATCTATGGAGCTCTTTTTTTCCTTTGCCACAATAGGGCAGCAAAGAGTCAAGCTTATTCTGAACAATATGAAGTTACAAGAGGAAAAATTCGGTATAATGGAGTTTATAATGTACTTATGACTATTTCCTCTTTGTATTTTATGTTTCATTATGATTTAAATGTGAATTTGATCATTTTGACATTTTATTTTGAAATGAGCGCTGGTCTCGTGTGTTTTATTTTGGTAGCGTCACTTCCTCTCAGTGGCTCGTTGGAATCTGCAGGGATGAGTTCTGTCTCGGTTAAAAAGAAAATATTTCACAAAAATGACTTACTGTTCGCATAAATACAAGATCACATGTTGATAAGACGATGTTTTCACGGGTACTGGATGTATCTTGTTGCGCTCATTTCGAGTTTTGTACATTTTATTTGGACTGTAAAGATTTAAAGTTAGCTTTATGTTGTAATATGGTTCTGAATGCCGCGAAAATGAGCGGCCATCTCACAATTAGGCCTAAAAACAAAATAAAAATCGTTATATTGTTCATACATGATTTACATAATCAACTTAAATCCTGTAATATCATACACTGTAAACCCGAATAATTAAACTGTATTTTTTAAGCTAAACTGTTGCTTTAAAAAAAATATGTATATATAGTCTTGTTATATTTAATTAATGTAAAAAATATATATATATTAGTATGTATTAGGGATGGGCATTCGATTAAATTTTCTTCATTGATTGTTGGGAGAATTCGAAATTGATTTTCGATTGTAAATTTGAGTCAATTTGATTAATCATTAACATTTTAATGTTAAAATTATCATCACTATTATTACTATTACTAATCTGCATAAAACTCAACTTTACAACACTTTAGGTGATACTTGCACATATTTTAATTTACATTTAGCTCAAATTTACTTAAAAAAAAAATCTAAATATCCATTTACCATGCTTAATAAAAAGCAAAAAAAAAGTCAATGTTTTTATTCATTGTTAAAATACAAATTCAAAAATAGATTTACTCCATTACTCCATAGAATAAACTGTAAAGAGGCACAAACACTTTTCCCCCACATTTTTCAAACACTTTTAACATTTTTTCTCACAGTTCAAGAGTTAAATAAAGTTGACAGGTGCAATAACAACAATAAATTTACACTGTCAGATAATTTTTAAAGTCTGCAGTCTGGGGGAAAGCTTCCCATAGAGTCCCAGAAATACTTACTGCACAAACACAAACGTGTGGTTCAGATGTTTAGAATAACTACGGTGTAATGCACACGTGAGTCCAAACATGAACAGAAATGCTTCCGGGAAGTTCTCCAGTGTGATGACCTCTTCTCCCTGCCAGTACGATGGAGACTTTGTTTGTTTGAGAGGTTGTAGAGGGTTTTCTGCTCCACAAACTCTGGACAGAAGAGCCACAGGTGCACTGGATAGAACAGGCTCCTCTGTGTACTCCTGTAATAAACACACACCAGTATCAATGAAAAGCAGGATTGATAAAGGTTTTGTTCTTCTCCTGGCCAGAATATCCACGGTTTTATAACCACAACATGAAAGGTGAACACAAACACACCAGGGAATTACTAAACAGGGCATCATCCAAGTTTAAAAACACCACTAAAAAGGCCAGTATGTGATTGTGAGCTCCACCTCTGTCAGTAGCACAGTGGAGACTGCAGAGGGCGCCAGTGTGCCTGATGTGTGCGCATGTAGCGGTTCTGGTCTGGTCACCCAAGGTTTAGGCAGAGAGACACAGGAGACAGAGTTCTGGATGGTGTTTTCCTTTAATGCCAGATGAGCCCTTTAAAACAATGGCAGGAGGCACAGTGTTAGCGGCACAACAGCTCCTCTCACAGCACAGGCTGCTCATCTCTACTGCTTTTTACATCAAAAATAAATGTACAAATTGTTACTTTTGTTTAGGTATAAAAGAAAAAAGAAAAAATCTTCAGCATAAAATATATATTACAGCACCAGATATTTTATATACAAAGTACTCCTTCACAAACCTTTAAAACAATGGCAGGAGGCACAGTGTTAGCGGCACAACAGCTCCTCTCTAGAGCAGAAGAAAAACGAACAGTCAACTACGGAGCAAAAATGCATTTTCATGGGCTAAAAATACCTCATGACCTCATTAAACTTAAGTTTATAACGTTACTTTTGTGTTTCTACCGTGTATATTACAGTATATAACAATTAAATGAGTTTAAAACATGCTAGCTTAAATCAAAGGAAGACACGAGGAGCTCCACTTACCACAGCACAGGCTGCTCATCTCTACTGAGGGACTGAGCAGAGCCGCACGCGGATAAGGAGGGTGTGTCACATTAATTACTGCCCCTGCGGTACAGGTACCAAAAGGGAACTATAACATGTAGTAATAAGACTGTAATATATATATAACAATTATTTTACATAATAATTCACAAAACAGATATTGCAAAAAATAAAAGGTTTACACTGTGAGGTTTTGAGAATGTTCACAAAAAAAAAAAAATTTGCTACACGCAGACAAACTAACAAGAGTATTTCTATGTCACAGGAGTAAAGCTGATTGACTCCACACCGTGTCCTGGTTTTTATATACGGCCTGAGGAGAAGTTCAGATGGGTAAGTAATAAAAGGACAAACTGAAAAGAAAATCAACTTAAATTAAAACTTAACTTTTCTGGTGGAGGATCAGCCTTTGCCTAGAATATTTCACAGTATGGAAAAACCACCAGGCTCATTACAGGTCAGATCTGTGGAGAGGCAAATCCGCTCACAGTAAGAGTCCGTGTTTTCAAAGTGTGTTTGAGAAATGAAAACACAAGATATGTTTATTCTTTCAAACTTTCCAGTCAAAGCAATGACATTTCCATGGAGACAGACAGACAACAGTAACATCCTGCCAGTAGTAACATACTGCCATTTTAACTGCAGACCGTTAATATTTACAGAGAATAAGTGCACTCGCAGATACAGATGGGCCTAATCACAGTGTAACCCGCTGTTCTACCGTGACACATGTGAGTGCGCGGTCCTCACCCAGCAGCAGCAGCTTCAGCTCACGCCGGGAGTCCCTCTTGTCTTTCCGCAGCTGCCTCTCGATCTCCTCGTTGATTCTCTGGTTCTCCCGCTCCTCCGCAGAGATGCAGCAGCCCGCCATCCTCTACCCGGCCCGTGTGTCCTCTCCTCCGCACAGAAACCCGCTAAAGAAAAGACTCAGCGACACTGAAACTCTATAAAAAAACCCCGTCCTCTTCAGAGATCAGGGCACGGCATCCTGGTTTCTGCTGCGTCCTCTGTCCACGGCCACTTCACACAGTCACAGATGAATTAAGAAGCAAATTAAACTAAAGAAACAATCGTAAAACTTAAATAACTTCCCTGAGGCTGCACCTGCCGTCAGTCTGAGGTTTTAATGGGGCTCATGATGTGGGGGTGTGGCGCGGGCCGACTCGTGTGCTGCATCTGTCCTGCAGGTAGAGCGTCACTCTGGAGCGTCACGTCTCAAGTGCGGTTCACGTCCATTTTATTTACACAAATTGAATGAAAACTCAAACATCACCACGAATGTGCCTGTTCCTGGATTTCAGACGATATCACAACATACAAATGATCAGGTTCAACTGTTTTGAATTTACCTTTTGGATATTTCATGACAAAGTACAATTAATCAATAGGGAAAACTGGCCCTTGCCCCCATGTGAGAGTATGATGTCATAGCCCTACTCACAGATTGGGGTAAGAGCAAGTTTTTTTATTTAATGACCTTTTATGGCAATTGTACTTTTCCATAAAATATCTCAAATCCACATGGGTGCACAGTGTCTGACTGAGCGCTCTCGGCTGCTGTAAAAAGGTTCTGTGGTCGAATCTTTTCCCCCTTTCCCCCGTGTGCTTTTACATTGAACATCTAAACGTTGTACTGTCCACTCGTGGCGCTGAGGTTAGTGAAAGTCAAAACTTCACACGCCTCATTTCTTTTCATTTGTGGCCATACCGGCTCGTCAAAGCCTGAACCCGTCAGATCTCAGAAGCTAAGCAGGGCAGGACCTGGTTAGTACTTGGATGGGAGACCACTGGGAATTCCAGGTGCCACAGGGGGGCGCCAGTTGCAACAACTGTCGTTGTGTCCTTAGGCAAGGCACATCACCCACATTGCCTAGTATGAAAGTGGTGTGTGCGTGAATGGTGGTGGTGGGTGGAGGAGCTGATGGCGCAGATTGGAGCCTCGCTTCCGTCAGTCTGCCCCAGGGCAGCTGTAGCTGCAATAGTAGTTTACCACCACCGGGTCTGGAGTGAATGAATAATGCTCTGTAAAGTGTCTTTGAGTGTCCTGGAAAGAGCTGTATAAAACTGATGCATTATTATTATTATTTTCTTCATTAAATCACCACTGACCAGCACAGGTCTGCCTGTTTCGGTGGCAGTAGAGGCTGGATCCTCATGACCACAGTTACAGCTTCAATTCCTTTTTTAACTCTTGGAGATAAAATGCACATTAACCACACTGACACGTGGTGAGTGGTAAAATCTGCCTGTCAGCTTTGCTTTTTAAGCTTTCGTTTCAAGATGATGGCGCACTGAGAAATTCAGACGGTGAGTATTCTTTTCTTTATGTAGAAACCCATAATGTTTGGAAATGCAATAGTTGGGCTGAAGTCACAGACCTCAGGTTTAGATAAACACAGATAGAGTTATTAGGCTAATGACCATTTCCAACTGATGTCAGCTGAGATTGAACAGAACAGAGATGGGAGTGCCTCAGTGGCCCCTAGTAAAAAATCTGATTCTCCTCGAGTGAATAAGATTAAATGACCTTAATAAGCCTCTTTGTGTGTACCACAACAAACATTATCATACTGGGTTTGAAAAAGACTTAATACAAGTGGTGTTCTGTTATAGAAAAATAAATAAGTAAAATTCTCTGTACTGTCAACCACTGTCCCACAAAATGTAAAAGCTTCAGTGTCTGTTCAAATACAGATTTTCATGATACATTTTTCCTCTAGATGTGATTTTCTCTTCTGACATCATGGCAGCTGCATCTGGTAAGTACATTTCTTTCTAAACTCTGAGACTGACACACGTTTGATAATGAGCTGTTCATTCTGGGATCAAATATTTCAAGATGACAAAATAAACATGGATGGAGTTGCTTTCATTTCATTATCCAACCTTCTTCAGTTAAGATTACACCAAGACTCATTTTCTCTGGACTTATATATATGAAACTACCAGGCAAAGCAGGAAATGAATCATGATTCTCTACTTCGATTCAAGGCATTCTGTAGAATTTTAGGCAATGTGGAGAATAACTAACAAACACTTGGTCACAGGGCTGTTCATTTCTTCATTAAATTCATTTGTACAACACATTTATATAATAATATTATTTATTAATATATTCTATTATATTATTATTTATATAACACAGGAAACCAGTGCAAGAGCATACATTCAGATTTATACACATACAAAACAAGTAAAAACAGAGCAAATACAGGACAGATGCTGAGAGGCACCACAGAGCCCTGCCTACAGCTGGAATCTTATCTCATGTGCAGAAAAGGAAATAGTAACATAAACAAACAACTCTAAAAGGTGTGACTGTGTCAAAGACAATCACCTGACAGGTTTGTTTTGTATTTGCAGATGTTCCACTTCCACTGAAGCGCAGCAGCAGGAGTTGCCCAGTTTTACCACCTCACAGTAAGTAAATAAAACCAGCTCCAACAGAATATAAAAGGTCTATTTGTGAAAAACTGTGGATTTTTCTTTTACTAAAAGCAATAAGGAACTGTTCACAGGGCACATTTTATTTTGTTAAGCTACTTCCTGTTTAGCACTACCACGATTTAGCCACTGGATGTATATTGGCGGCACGGTGGCTGAATGTAGGTGTTAAAGTGGTGTGTGCGTGAGTGATGATGGTGGTCGGAGGGACCGATGGCGCCGATTGGTTTGGCAGTCGCTCTTCTGTGAGTCTGCACCAGGGCAGCAGCTACAGCAGTAGTTTACCACCACCGGGTCTGGAGTGAATGAACAATGTTCTGTTAATAATGCTGCGTAAAGCATCTTTGAGAACATGTGTCTGTGAAAAGAGTGAGAGAATAAAGTTACTTTACCTATAATAAAAATAGATTTTAAGTTGTAGACATATAGTTCTATGGATTTAGCTTGACAAGAACAAAATGGTACAGAACTGAGAACTGCACATGGATCAATCAAAATACTGTATTTTCCAGACTATAAGCTGCTACTTTTTTCCCAGGCTTTGAACCATGCCGCTATTCTGTGGATTTTTCTTCCACCGCTAGGGCGCTCTAACCGGAATTTCAAAATCAAGATAGACGGAAAATTAATGCAAAGAAGAATATGCTACTTTTTATTTAGCAGATATAACACGCACAGCAAATTACTAACTGGTAATTATTTTCAAATCCTCGCCTCTTCATCATGAAAAGCACGAAGGAGTTTGTATGATGCAAGTTTTAAGTTGAAGGCATCGATCTTGCTCCAGGAAGGAAACCGCTGTAGAGCCCTGCACCCGCGGGACCCGCGGGACCAACACAAGACAGTGCGGCGCAGGACCATGGATGTATAATAAGAGCATCTGAAAGCTTATTTCTGCACGACGCGGGAGCGGGACTGAAGAACGTGGACCGGGCTGGAGCGGGACCGAAAATTCTGTCCCGCGCAGACCTCTACTGTGCTGCTGAAGCTCGGCGTCAATTTCAGCGGAGATGATTAAAGTGACTTGTGGTTTCACTGCACAGGAGAAATGAAGGTCAATTACCGGTTCTTTTCTGTTTTTGACCTCGTTTTAATCAGCACAGTTGCTGCCGTGTTAAAAGGCACTGTTCAGAAAGAATCTGTTCAGGTACATAAATGTACATTTACAGTAGAAAATCGTTCTGTATATGCAGTAAATATCTCATTTTTCAACACAGATATCAGCGGCTTATAGCCCGGTTGCGGCTTGTACAACATTTTTCTTAATTTTTTTTAAAAATAGAGGGATGCTGTTTATATACCGGTGCCTCTATAGTCCGGGAAATACGGTAACTCAACTGAACTTAATGGAAATCCTCCAGCTCTGCTCAGCATGAAGCTCCAGTCTGTTTTTATTGCACTATTTCACAATAATTACAATTTTAATCATTCTTTTCCTGCATTATTGTTTTATTACCTGTACCTCTTTTACACCGGACACTTCCGGTGACGTCACTTCCGGGTGAGTGAATTCTGTTTGCGAATTCTGTTTTGCGAGCTGTTTTGCGAGCACTCTTACTAGCATCTCTCTACTGAATCTGTTAATCCACGAATCCATCTAAACTAGTGCCTGAGTACTTCGTCAAACCATCGAAGTTTATTCAGCATCTAGTGCTCCGTAATTCGTGGTCTAAGCCTCTCTCTCTCTGTAGTTTCAGCTTGTAGTTTCAGCCTGATCTAGCCTAGCCTAGCATCATGGCTAAAACTCTCGCCCCTCTTTCCTGCTCTAGTTGCAACATGTGGAGTGAGAACCCTGGCTTATTTGATAGTGACAGGGATAGTTGCGCTAAGTGCAGCGTAGTGGCAGTCCTCGAGGCCAGGGTTACAGAGTTAGAAACGCGGATCCGCTCATTGGAGGCGCTGAAGCCGAGTTATAGTCAGGCAGTAGCAGGGACCGCGGACCGCATTAGCTTGAGCGTAGCTAGCGAGAGCAGCCCCCCGGCGCATCCCGTGCAGCCGGGACCAGACCAGGACAGTTTTGTGACAGTTAGACGCAGGCGCAGGGCTAAGACCAGGACTGCAGATCAGGGACACATAGCTGAGTGCAGGACTCCAGGAGACCAGGGACACAGGGCTGAGAGCAGGGCGCTCCCCGTCCGGAACAGGTTCGCCCCCTTGAGCTGGACGCGGGACACTCTAGTCATAGGGAGCTCCATAGTCAGGGACGTGGAACTGCCTGCAGCTTCCACACGGTGTTACCCTGGAGCCAGACTGGGTGACATCGAGGGGAATCTTAGGCTTTTAAAGAGAAGTAAGAACAGGTACCGCCGGATCGTTATACACGCGGGGGGTAACGATACTCGGCGCGGTCAGTCAGAGGTGGTGAAGTTGCAGATAGCGGCAGTTTGTGATTTGGCTAAGTCGATGTCGGAGTCCGTGTACTTCTCTGGCCCCCTTCCAAATTATGCCAATTGTGAAATGTTCAGCCGCTTTTCAGCTGTCAACCAGTGGTTGTCCAATTGGTGCCCGCAGAATGGTGTCGTCTTCATAGATAACTGGAGGGCATTTGAGGGGAAGTCCAGGCTTATACGTAGTGACGGCATCCATCCCACAGCGGCTGGCTCCTCCCTCCTAGCGCAGAATATTATGGTTAGTCTTAGATGACCATCAGGTAAGACTAGCACACAGACTAGCTCAGGGAGTGTCAGTGACGCTAGGGAGCAGAGTAGACTAGTGAGGCACTGCTCTGTTAGCGAGAACAGCTCCAAACAGGCTGAGACTGTGTGTGCGCCACGTACAGGGGCCTCCTCTGAGCCACCCTGCATGAACAATTCTCCCAGACTGGCTGAGGTTGTGTATGTCCCACGCACAAAAAGCACAAACAAAACATACCTAAACTCTGATAGGAAAGGTATCAGATCTCCTAACTCAATAGAAATAAATACATGCATCGCAAATAAACAAAATAAATGTATAAAAAGCACAAATAAAACTCAACTAAACTCTGATAGGAAAGGCGTCAGGTTTCATAACTTAATAAAAATAAATAATTGTGTTGCAAACAAACAAATTAAGCATGTAAATAGCACAAATAAAACTCAACTAAACTCTGATAGGAAAGGCGTCAGATCTCATAACTTAATAAAAATAAATACATGTGTCGCAAATAAACAAAATGATAAGTGTGTAAAATGTGGACTGCTAAACATCAGGTCCCTCTCTTCTAAATCTCTTTTAATAAATGAATTAATTGGCGACTTTAATATTGATCTTCTAGCTTTAACTGAAACATGGCTTCAGGAAAATGATTATGTTAGACTAAACGAATCTACACCTCCAAGTCACGTGAACTTTCAAAGTGCCAGGAGCACAGGTGGAGGTGGCGGTGTGGCCGTCATTTCTCACTCCAGCCTAATTCTCAGCCTCAAATCTAATTATACATTCCGCTCCTTTGAAAGCCTCGCACTATCTATTACGTGCACCAACTGGAAAAACCAAAAAGCTGTTATATTTATAACAATCTACCGACCTCCTGGTCCTTATGCCGAGTTTCTGACAGAGTTTTCTGACTTTATTTCAAGTTTAGTTTTGGAATGGGAAAGGATTGTTATAGTTGGAGATTTCAACATTCATGTTGATAACAGCAGTGAGTGCCTCAGCAGTGCTTTTGGTGCTCTCTTGGATGGGATCGGTTTTACCCAGAGTGTGAACAAGCCGACTCACTGTCACAATCACACTCTCGATCTCGTCCTAACTTATGGTATTGAGATTAATGATTTACTTGTAATTCCTCAAAACCCTATACTCTCTGACCATTTTTTAATAACCTTTCAATTCGTACTAAAAGACTATCCAGCTCAGCAGGAGAAAACTATAATGAAAAGAACAATATCAGAAAAATCGGTAGCCGAGTTCAAAGAAATAATCGAGCCAGTATTAAATGATATGCCCTGTGACAATGAGAACAACTTTAATCCAATTATCATGGATCAGTTTGTTGATAGGACAATGCTCACCCTAAAATCTGCTCTCGATGTTGCAGCTCCGCTAAAACAGAAAAGCATTAAACCAAGACCTCCAGCTCCTTGGTATACTCCAGAATTGCGATCACTCAAACAACACGTAAGACGCACAGAGAAGCTCTGGCGCCGCTCGCGCTCCGAGCAGTCTCTGAAGGCATGGAAGCTCTGCCTGCTCTCTTATAAGGCCGCTCTGCGAAAAGCACAAACCAGATACTATTCAAACCTAATAGAAGTAAACAAAAGCAACCCCAGATTTCTGTTCAGCACTGTAGCCAGGCTGACAAACTCGCATACTGCCCCTGAGTCTCTTCTCCCTTCGAAGTTCAGTTGTGATGACTTTCTTGAATTCTTCGATTACAAAATTATAACCATTAGAGACAAGATCAACGAAGCCACTCCAAAAATCAGCCCCGAGCAAATTCAGCAAATCCAGTCTGTAACACCAATATCCCACATAAATCCTCTAACAGCATTAGACAAATTTACTCCTGTCGATGAGGTGGAGATTACCTCAGTCATCATGTCGTCCAAACCATCAACTTGTTTGCTCGACCCTATTCCAGTCAAACTCCTCAAAGAAGCTCTCCACTTAATAATAGGTTCCATCCATAACATAATAAATATGTCATTAGAAAATGGCTTTGTTCCTCAGTCCTTTAAATATGCTGTAATTAAACCGCTTTTGAAAAAATCTAGCTTAAATCCTGATGAACTAGCCAACTACAGACCTATCTCGAATCTTCCATTTCTCTCAAAGATTCTGGAACGAGTTGTGGTGAAACAGCTTTGTCACCATCTGCAGGGCAATAATTTATATGAAAAATTTCAGTCTGGTTTCAGAGCTCACCACAGCACAGAAACTGCTCTGCTTAAAGTGACAAATGATTTGCTACTAGCTGCTGATAACGGGCTGGCTTCAGTCCTGGTCCTACTGGACCTCAGTGCAGCGTTTGACACCATTGATCACAACATTCTACTGCAGAGGTTAGAATGTGACATAGGTGTCAGAGGGACCGCCCTCAAATGGTTTAAATCCTATCTATCAGATAGGTACCAGTTTGTTAGTGTAAACCAGTGCACCTCTCCCTGCTCTAAAGTAGCTTGTGGTGTTCCACAAGGATCTGTGCTTGGTCCAATCCTGTTTACTCTGTATATGTTGCCATTAGGTAACATTATCAGAAAAACATGGCATTAATTTCCACTGCTATGCTGATGACACTCAGCTGTACTTATCAATGAAACCTAATCAGACCCGATCAAATCGATAAGCTCAGTGCCTGTGTGAAGGACATCAAAACCTGGATGACCCTGAATTACCTCCTCTTAAACCCTGAAAAAACAGAGGTCATTGTTGTCGGTCCTAAAGGTCAGAGAGATTCTCTGTCAGACCAGATAATCTCACTTGACAATGTGAGTATAGCCTCTAGCTCTACTGTAAAAACCTTGGAGTCGTATTTGACCAAAATCTCTCATTCACAGCTCATATAAACCAAGCTTGTAAAACTGCATATTTTCACCTGCGAAACATAACTAAAATCAGAAAAATTTTGCCTAAAAATGATGCTGAAAAACTTATCCATGCATTTGTTACATCCAGACTAGATTACTGTAATTCTCTGCTCACCGTCTGCACTAAAGGTACTTTAAGAAGCTTCCAGTTGGTCCAAAATGCAGCGGCCAGAGTCCTAACAGGAACTAAAAGACGTGATCACATCAGTCCTGTGTTAAAATCACTTCACTGGCTTCCTGTCGAGTTTAGAATTAAATTCAAAGTTCTCCTCCTGACATACAAAGCCTTAAACAATATGGCCCCATCATATCTTCAGGATGCCATTGTCCCCTATCAGCCAAATAGAGCACTTCGCTCTCAGAATGCAGGATTATTAGTGGTTCCTAGAGTGTCTAAAAGTACAGTGGGGGGGGAGCCTTCAGTTACCAAACTCTTGTGTTATGGAATCAACTCCCTGTTGATGTTAAACAGGCACCCACAGTCTCTTTATTTAAGACCAGGCTTAAAACCTTCCTCTTCGGAATAGCTTATGACCAGGTTACTTAGTTGATGTCACTAAGATAAGCTGCCGCAGGAGATAACAAGCTGGGGGAAGTGTGGCAACCTGAGCACTGTCCTCTGTTTCTTCCTGCTTTCTCATCAGCATCACTCACTATGTTCTCATCTGTAGTTTGTTCATTGCTATTCACATGTTGTCCCCTGTCCCACTGCCCCTGTGGAGTGGAACTCTTTCAGACGCCTGATGGCAGCTGGACCTCTCTCCTCCTCCTCGCCTGGCTCCTCCTCTTCGCCTGGCTCCTCCTCCTCGCCCGGCTCCTCCTCCTCGCCCCTCTTCTCCTCCTCCTCGCCCGGCTCTTCCCCACCTGGGTAGCTGTGGTCATACTGAACTGGCCCACGGGCCTGGACATCTATAGCCTGTCCGTCCATGGGAGTGGATCCCTCCTTCACTGTAGTTCTCCCGAGGTTTCTTCTTTTTCCCAGGACCCTGGGTTTTGGAGTTTTTCCTTGCTGAGAAGGAGGGTCTAAGGACAGGGGATGACTGGACAATGTTTCATTTGCTGCTTTACATGAAAGTTGTTTATTCCTGTTTTGATATGTCTGTGTGTATGTTTTACTCATCCATATCTTGGAACGCCCTTAGAGGCTACTGTTGTTGCGATTTTGGGCGCTACAAAATAAATTGAATTGAATTGAATTGAATTGAGTTAGTTTTACATATTCTCAAATGGATGTACAGCATTGAGATTCATCAATAAATACAGATTAAAAAAAAAAGACACTGAAAGGCAAAGGCAGAAACAGTTGACATGGAGCAGAATTAACATGGTTTTTGCATTAGTTTCCCCACATGGCACGTTTTTAGTTACACATAAGCATCACTGTAATGTTGTGTGTAACCAAAGTTAATGTTACTCTTAATTTGTAAAAACACACGACTAACTGATGTGTCATTACAAATTTTCTGTAAGATAACGTTACAGTTGTTACGGTGTAAGAGCATTTAGAGCATTTAGCATTCACTATCTTTCCCCTGCTCTTACAGTGTATTTGTCAGATTTACTGCCATTAAATCTGAAAATCATCTTTAAGTGTCAATCTTCATTCTTTTTCAGAATCAGAATCAGAATCAGAATTACTTTTATTCATCCCCGAAGAAAATTTTCTTTGTTACAGATGCAACCGACCAAGAGCATGCACATCAAACAAGTTACAAAATAAGATAAATACAATAAGATAAAAGATAAAAATAGCTCTCTCTGGGAAATTATTTACATCATTGACCTATTTATGACTATATACATGTGTGAGCAGGAATAGGATGAAAAGGATTGAGTAGTATGTGAGTTAAAGTGAGTTAAAGTGCAGCGTTCAACAGTTTGATGGCGACAGGCAGGAAAGATTTCCTGTGTCTCTCAGTGGAGCAGCGTGGCAGCCGCAGTCTATGGCTGAAAGAGCTCCTCTGATTGGCCAGCACCTCGTGGAGGGGTGGGAGGGAGAGTCCAGGATAGTCCAGATTTTGTCCAGCATTCTCCTGTCCAACACCACCGCCAGAGAGTCCAGCTCCTCCCCACAACATGTCCAGCCTTCCTAATGATCTTCTCGAGTCTATTAGTGTCCCTCACGCGCAGACTGCTGCCCCAGCAGACTACAGCGTACATGATGGCACTGGCCACCATAGACTCGTAGAACATCCTGAGCATTGTCCTGCAGATGTCAAAGGACCTCAGCCTCCTCAGGAAATAGAGGCGGCTCTGGCCCTTCTTGTAAACCGCGTCCACGTTCCTGCTCCAGTCCAGTTTATTGTCCAAGTACACCCCCAGGTACTTGTACTCCTCCACCACGTCCACACTGACCCCCCGGATGGAGATGGGGGTCACAGCAGCTTTGGTCCTCCTAAGGTCCACCACCAGTTCCTTTGTCTTCATCACATTGAGCTGGAGGTGGTTCTCCTCACTCCAAGTGACAAAGTTGTCCACTACAGTCCTGTACTCCTCCTTGTCACCCCCGCTGATGCATCCTACCACTGCAGAGTCGTCAGAAAACTTCTGAAGGTGGCAAGACTGGCTGCAGTAGTTGAAGTCCGTGGTGTAGAGGGTGAAGAGGAAGGGAGACAGGACTGTCCCCTGTGGAGCCCCGGTGTTGCTGACCACTCTGTCCGACACACAGCTCTGCAGACGCACATACTGTGGTCTTCCAGTGAGGTAATCCACAATCCAGGACACCAAGGAGGCATCCACCTGCATCACTGCCAGCTTCTCAGCCAACAGAGCCGGCCTGATGGTGTTGAACGCACTGGAGAAGTCAAAAAACATGATCCTCACAGTGGCAGCCGGCTTGTCCAGGTGGGAGTAGACTCTGTGGAGTAGGGTCAGGATGGCGTCATCTACTCCAAGGTGGGGCTGGTAGGCAAACTGGAGAGGGTCTTGCAGATGTTGGACCATAGGCCTCAGCTGCTGCAGGACGAGTCGTTCCAGAGTCTTCATGATGTGGGAGGTCAGTGCCACGGGCCTGTAGTCCTTAGGGTCGCTGGGGCGCGGCGTCTTCGGGACAGGGACGAGGCACGATGTCTTCCATAGCAGGGGACTCTCTGAAGACTCAGGCTCAGGCTGAAGATCTGGTGCAGAACACCACTGAGCTGGGGAGCACAGCCCTTCAGGACTCTGGGGCTCACTCCATCAGGTCCTGGTGCTTTCCCGGCCTTCAGTCTCTGCAGTTGACACCTCACCTGCTCCTCAGTGACAGTCAGTGTGGAGGTGTCAGGAGGGGGAGGGGTGGTGTCGTCTGAGGTGTGAACTGGGTCTTCCACAGGAGACGGGGGAGGGAGGGGTAGGGGGCTGACTGCTGCTGGCTGGAGGTGCACAGTTCCTGCAGTGTCAAAGCGATTGAAGAAGATGTTGAACTCATTAGCTGTGTTCACGTCTCCCTCAACGCTTCCCCCTCGGGTCGGCTTGTGTCCCGTGATGGTCCTCATGCCGCTCCACACTTCCCTCATGTTGTTCTGCTGAAGTTTCCACTCCAGCTTCCTCCCATGTCTCTGTCTGGCCTGGCTCAGCTGCACCTTAAGTTTCTTCTGAGCAGCCCGGGCCTCCTCCTTGTTTCCCGAGCTGCAGGCCTTCCTCTTCTCAATGAGTGTGGCTTTAATGTCCTTGGTTATCCATGGCTTGTTGTTTGGATAACAGCTCACAGTCTTTGTTGGGACAACTGAGTCCACACAGAAGTTTATGTAGCTGGTGATGCAGTCAGTCAGCCCGTCGAGGTCTTCTCCATGGGGCTCAGTGAGTGCAGCCCAGTCTGTCACCTCAAAGCAGCTCTGTAACACCTCCAGAGACTCATCTGTCCACCTCCTCACAGACCGGGGAGGGGGGAAGGCGCTTCACCAGAGGTGTGTAAGATGTCCTGAGGAGCACCAGGGTGTGGTCTGAACGGCCAAGTGGGGGCAGGGGGTATGCGCCACGAACATTAGCATAGAGATGGTCTAATGTTTTTCCCTCCCTGGTGGAGCAGTTCACAAACTGGGAGAAAGTGGGGAGAGTTTTGGCCAAACTGACATGATTGAAGTCCCCGGAGATGGCGATGAAGGCTGTAGGGTGAGCGTTCTGAATCCGGGCTACCGCAGCGTGGATAGAGTCACAGGCGCTGTGGGCGTTGGCTGACGGAGGCACGTAGACAGCAACAAACACAACATGCGAGAACTCCCTCGGTAGATAATAAGGCCGTAGTCCGACAGTACATAGTTCCACATCATGGCTGCAGATCCGTTCCTTGACGGTGATGTGCGATGGATGGCACCAGCGGTGGCTAACGAGCACCGCTACCCCGCCGCCTCTGCTTTTCCCGCAGCTGGCGCGCTCTCTGTCGGCCCGTACCGTGGAGAAGCCCGCGATAGAAACGTTGTCATCAGGCACATCTTCATGCAGCCATGTCTCAGAGAAACACATTAAACTGCACTCCCGATATTCCTTCTGACTCTGGGCTAGCGCTGTCAGTTCGTCCATCTTATTTACGAGGGATCTCACGTTACCCATCACAATAGAGGGGAGACACGGCTTGAACTTAAGTCTCTGTTGTTTTGCTGCTATCCTCTTCCGTCGCAGTTTTTTATTTCCTCTGCAGCCCCTGTGTGTCCTTCTCCTGCAGTCCGCGGGGATGTCAGGTGAGCTGGTGGTTTCCATAGCAGCCGCTCCAGCGTCTCTCAGCGCCATCAGCTGTTCCCGAGTGTAGCGCGGCATTGTAACCCCGTTTCAGTCAGAAACAGTCTTAAGGGTCACTCAAAGTCGCCAAAAAATAACTCCCTCGGCTGACTCTAGTGTTGTAGTTTAAGAACTATTTCAAACGTGTGCTCAAATAGAAAGGTAAAAAGTGCAAAAAAGCAAGAAAAGCGAAGAAAGGAATCGGAGCTCTGTAAACAGGCTGCACACGCGAACTCGCGCATGCGCACTCTTTTTCTTTTTCTTTTTTTGTTTTCACATATATTTAGTATTTTTTCTGAACTCTGTAAGTGACAAGTTTCATAATTAGTGCTGTTGAAAAGAAAAAAGTATCTTCTAAAAATATTACCACACAGGTTTTGCATTATTAGCACATTCTAACTGAGAGTCTTTTTCTTAGTTTGTCTTTTTCTTAGTTACTGTATTTTCTGGATTATAGAGGCACCGGTATATAAACCGCTGATTTCTATATTGAAAAATGAGATATTTACTGCATATACAGAACAATTTTATACTGTAAATAGGGGTGGGCGATATCTCGATATTTTAAATATATCGAGATATTTTTGAAACTCGATATGAATTCTGGCATATCGATATATCGCTATAATGCTTATGTTTACTTCTGGTTTCGCTGCTTCGCTTGTTTTTGCCTTCTCTGTGCCGCGCTCGCCTTCGTCTCCTGCTTTTGTCCCCCGAGCTCCTCCGCGGAGCCCGGAGCTGGCCGCAGACTAAACCAGGACTAGGACTAAACCAGGACTAAACGCGGCCGCAGAGCCCGGGGCTCTGTCGCGGACTAAACCAAGACTAGGACCAGGGCTCTACAGTGCACCTATTTCACTCGCATTTGCAAGCAAATATTTCGTCGTGCGAACGTGGAAAACAAAACAGGTGCATCTGTGCGATGCTTCTGCAGCCACAATAAGGAGCTGCGCACAGACGTAACGTGACGAGTTAAACTTTCTAAATGCACGTTTCCCAGAGCGAGCGCAACCGAACTGTGCCCGGGCAGGACACCTCCGACCGCGCACGACTCCAGCATACGAGCTCCACGTGTGGCCGATATCACTCATACGAACAAACTCCGCTTCAAAACACACCCACGCCCCCTTAAACGAGGAGCGCCCCGCAGCAGGACCCACACCTGACCCACCACTCACAGACACCCCCACACCGCTGGACTTCCCTCTCCAAAGCGAGAGCTTTGTCTTGGTCTTGTCTCAGACTTGAGCGCATTTGGACTCGGTCTTGTCACGGACTCAAGGTCTGAATACAGAGTGCGGTCATATTTGTCACAATGTGCGTTTGACTTGGTAAATGTGCAGAGACTAAACATCACTTTAAAACAAGAGAATGTAACTCCAGTTAGGAATGTCAAAATACAGGTTTAAAAATCCTAGCCACTACCAGTGGTAGTTCTCTTAAAGAAGAGGTTTTTAAACTGTGTGAGGGTCCAAAAAGGGGTGCAGAGTGTTTAAGTGCAGAACTAAATGAATATTAATCAGATAAAATTTGTTTGTTGTTTTTGTAGTAGTGTGGGAGGGTTATTTTTCCTGTAAATATATCGAGATATATATCGTATATCGAGATATGTATCGTATATCGAGATATATTTTTGGTCCATATCGCCCAGCCCTAACTGTAAATGTACATTTATGTACCTGAACAGATTCTTTCTGAACAGTGCCTTTAAACACGGCAGCAACTGTGCTGATTAAAACAGGTCTGAAACAGAAAAGAACCGGTAATTGACCTTCATTTCTCCTGTGCAGTGAAACCACAAGTCACTTTAATCATCTCCGCTAAACCATTGACCCGAGCTTACAGCAGCAGCAGGTGGAGGTCTGCGGGACAGAATTTTCAGTCCCGCCCGCCATAAGCTTTCAGATGTTCTTTCAGATGTTCTTATTATACATCCATGGTCCCGCGCTGCCCTGTGTTGTGTTGGTCCTGTGGGTCCCGCGGGTGCAGGGCTCTACAGCGGTTTCCCTCCTGGAGCAAGATCGATGTCTTCAACTTAAAACTTTCATCATACAAACTCCTTCGTGCTTTTCATGAAGGGGTGAGGATGTGAAAATAAATACCAGTTAGTAATTTGTCGTGCGTGTTTTATCTGCTAAATAAAAAGTAGCGTATTCTTCTTTGCATTAATTTTCTGTCTATCTTGTTTTTGAAATTCCGGTTAGAGTGCCCCTAGTGGTGGAAAAAAAATCCACAGAATAGCCGCACCTTTGTAAAAGCCGCATGGTTCAAAGCCTGGGAAAAAAGTAGCGGCTTATAGTCCGGAAAATACAGTAACTGTATTTTGGTTCTTGTGTATTTCCAGTGTCTGTGCTGAGGGTGGTTATTCTTGGGAGCAGCCGGAGTCAGAGGAGCTCTGTGGGAAAACTGTTACTGAATGAGGCTGTGTTTGATGCAACGAAAGAACCTGAAAGCCCCATGAGACTAACAGGAGAACTCCAAGACAAGATCTCAGTGATCCTCTGTCCAGACCTGCTCCAGCCTGACCTCACTGCAGACGCACTGTCAGAGTTAGTCAGAGACATAACAGACGCCTGTGACCCTGGTCCTCATGTGTTCCTGCTGGTTCTATCGCCTGAAAACATCACTGTGCAACAGAACCTCAGACTACAGTCAGTCCTGAGGAGCTTCAGTGAGCAGAGCTTCCACCATTCACTGGTGCTGCTGACAGCAACAAAAGAGACAAGTGTAATGGAGGATTATGTGAATTCTCCCCCTCTGGAAGATCTGATTAGAAAGTGTAAAAACAGATATCAGTGGGTGAAGCGCTTTGAAACTCATATGATCTCTGAAATACACAAAGAGCTCTTGACTAAAATAATCCAAATACTTAAAGAGAACGATGGAAAACATGTCACCCACGATATATATGAGGATGTTCCTCCAGCTGCTCAGACCAAAGAAAGAGAAGGAGGCATTAAAAAAGGTAACTGCACTCACAGTTGATTTATAACCTTCATGAGTTTCTTTTAAGTAAATATTTTATTTTTCACAGGATTTAAAACACTTAAAAAGACCTTGTTGCATTCTGGTAAGTACTTATTTTAAAATGTTCATTTTCTGCATTGCTTTACAGCTAAATCATCTTATCAGTGGACAAAACAAAATTACTTTTGTAAAAAGGTTCCCTCATTAATGTCTAATTAACTATTTCTCCTAGACTCTGCTCTCAGGATTGTTCTGTTTGGAAAAAGTGATGACAAAAAAGCAAAACTGATTAATTTTATTCACCACATGTTCGGCAAAGAAAGACCAGTGGTAGTGAAGACCCCAAACCTGTTCAGTTTGCCTATAGAGACTGTGGCAGAAGAACTGAAGAAATGTGTGTCTCACTGTTCTCCTGGACCCAATGTTCTGCTGCTGCTGGTGAAGCCTTCAGACTTCAGTGTGAACGACAGGAAAACTCTGACCTTCATCCTGAGTCTGTTCGGTCCAGAGGCCTTTAAACACTCCATGGTGGTTCTGACACACAGCATGATGATCCCCAGTGTTTCAAAGCTCATTAGTGATTGTGGAGGAAGATTCTACAAGATGTTTGTTGAAAACCACAAACTCTTCACTGATTCCCTCAAGAGCATTGTAGATCAGAACAAATCATCCTTCCTCACCCTCACTGAGGAGCAGAAACCCTCTCTGAACCTGGTGCTTTTTGGGGGGAGCAGAGCAGAGAAAACCTCAGCAGCTGAGTCCATTTTAGGCCGAGCAGATCTCCCTGCAGGGATCCCAGGGCAGTGTGTTAAACATGAGGCAGAGGTCTGTGATTATTGGGTGTCTCTGGTGGAGCTGCTGCCTCTGTCTGACAAACCTCTGGAGACAGTGATGCAGCAGTGCCTCCACTGCATCTCCCTCTGTGCTCCTGAGGGCGTCCATGTCTTCATCCTGGTTCTACCGGTGGGTCCCCTCACTGAAGAAGACAAGGACGAGCTGAAGACCATCCAGGACACACTCAGCTCTCGAGTGCGTCAAATCACTATGATTCTGTTCATTCATTCAGAGCCCTCTGCTCCAGATGTGCTTCAGTTTGTCGAAGGAGAAAGAGACATCCAGAGACTGTGTCAGAGCTGTGGAGGAGGAAGATTTATTTTCAACCCCAGGGACCAGCAGCAGGTCCCTGAGCTGCTGGAGTATTTAAATTCATTGAAGACCAAGAAAAAAACTTACACTTTAGAGACAGTTCTGTTAGCTCAAACAGAGAAGATTTCAGCTCAACACAAAGAAATTGAGGACATGAAAAGTAAAATGAACACATGTGAGTATAGTTTTTTTTTTTTTTTTACCATTAAATGAGTCAATAGACCCTTTTCACGCTGCCTCCTGCCTAGTTCTGGAGTGGATCCTCACTTCCTGCTCCATTCATTTCCAATGGGGAATTATTCAAATCACACTTAAAATAAATCACAGATGGATAATCACAGGCAGCATGGACCTTTACTTTGATGAGGATAGTGTCTCAAAGCTAATGCTAACCAAATATATATCTCTAAATTACGGTGACCAGACGTCCCTGTTTACCCGGGACAGTCCCAGAGTGACACACATGGACAAATTGATTGGGGGATGAACATGAGGGTGTTTGTGTGTGTGGTAAGCGAAATAAAACATCCAATTACTAATTGTCAGTAATAGACAGGAAACATACAGCTACACAAACATAAAATACTCAGTCCCCCTTTAACAAAACATACCAAACGCCAATAGTACCAATAAACTAGGATACATAAAGCTTACACAAGCAAGAATTAGCTTAGCTCATGCTAGCTGTGCAGACTACAGGCTAACAACTGTAAAGGTGAAACTAGAAACAACATCATACAACGTCATTACAGGCAAACACCGACCTACTACCCACCTTGTCATAAACCACACTTCTTTAAACAGTCTGCAGGTAACATTTAAAAGGAAAACTTCAGTTGCAGGAGCCACGGGAGTCAAGTGGACACTCCACAGATTACAACTGAACCAGACAAGAACTACAAATCTAACACTACAAGAACATGGAAATGAAAGGTCCTCTGGTGCACCCAGCCTCACCCATAACCCTGAGTAAACTGTGTTTACCATTTAGTTCAAACTTTAACCTGACCATAACCTCCGAACCCTGAGCCCTAACCTATAAACCTAACCCCACCTTCACCAGTAAGGACCACGCCAACGACAACATTGTGCGAAGAAGAAGTTTACTGGTAAATGGGCGAGGCGGAGATTGGGTTGAGACTCAGGGTGGGGGCTCCGTCTCAGTTGTCAGTTTGTCTCCACGCAGGCGTCTCATGGCTGAAAGGCAAACAAGATAGAGGTTGGGAGGGTGGGGTCGAGTTCACTGAGACAAACTAGGATAGGCTGCTACAAATAGGCTTCTGGGAAATTGTAAGTGTGGTAGAAGTGAGCTGTGGTTCACTGGTGAGGGTGTTGAGGCGTGGTCCTGCTCCTGAATCTCAATGAATCATATTAACTTTATTTTATAATTTTTTATTTAGCCTTTATTTAACCAGGTAAAGACCCACTGAGATCCAGATCTCATTTACAAGGGTGACGTGGCCAAGTGGTCAGCAACACACGTCAAGAGCAGAAAACAACAAACCATAAGATAAACACCAATTATGAAAGTAAAGTGCAATAAATTTAGAAAATATTTAGAAAATGCAGTAGCTCTAACAGTGTACGGAGATAAAGTGCAAACAAAAAGCTTTAAATGAGACAAGTTCAGATATTTCAATTCAGAATTCCACTTTAGCACTAACCCTGTCCCCCCTTGTGAGATTTGTTTTGTTTTACCATTTGACAACATAGAGTTTCTGTCATCACTATGGCCATATAGTGAAAATATGGTGTGTGTGTCATTGACTTTTTTGATCTGGAAGCCAAAATAGAATTTTGTGCAACATTTCAGAATTTTTTTTTAATCCCCAGATTAAATTTTGCTTCAATATGTACGGGATGCTAATGCACTCCCTATAATTGTCTGTACAATTGGGAGCTGTTTGTAAAATTCCTAATTTTTTAAAAACTGTTTGCATTTTTTGTGGCTTTGCTGCACAGAGGACATAGGGCCTGTGTCAAAAAAGCGATAACTTTGATGTCCCACCTTTTGTGATAATGTGCACCAAATTTGAGTGTGTTCGGTTGAAGTTCGAGTTCATAAAAACACGACGTTGACAAAATGCAATGTGATATTATTTGCTCATCTTGCCATGATCTACTTCTGTGGCAAATTTCATTCTACAGGCATTTTTTACCCCCGTTCCTTTACCCTAATGCAATTTTTTTGTTAAAAAATAGTACATTAGATATTAATTTCAATTTTAGTTCGCATTTCCTTTGAGACCCAAATACTTCCTCTATTTACAGTGTTGTAAAGGTCTGTGATTATCTGTCTGTAACTTGCTGTCTGCTGCCTGATGTTTAAGTATTGATTTATTTTAGCACGACTATGCTAAATCCTCAGAGAATAATGGAGTGGGACATGAGGATCTACACGTTTCAGAAAACCAAACCAAGTGAGCCAGTGTGAAAAGGGCCCATATGCCAGAAGCGAGGCAAACCTGTCTCATTATTTCCCTGTTTTGCAATTTAACATTGAACCCAGCAGGCCCAGAACCTGGTTCTGATACATGTTTATATTTAAAGGTGGTTACATTTCTTACATGTTTTATTATTTTTAGATGGTGACCTGCCTCCTGATTGTCTGAAGATCGTTCTCATTGGAAAAACTGGAAATGGAAAGAGTTCCTCAGGAAACACCATCTTGGGAAGAAAGGAGTTTTCAGCTATGCCCAGTCAAAAATCTGTCACTAAAGTTTGTGAAAGAGTAGAAACTACAGTAGACGGACGCTCTGTGGCTGTGGTGGACACTCCTGGACTCTTTGACTCAACCATGTCACATGAGGAGGTCTTTGAGGAAATGCTGAGATGCATCAGTCTTTTAGCTCCTGGACCACATGTTTTTCTGTTGGTTTTACCAATTGGACGACTGACAGAAGAAGAGAAAAAGGCACTAGAACTCATCAAAGAAGCATTTGGAAAAGAGGCACAAAAGTTTACTATTATTCTTTTTACACATGGAGATAAACTGATCAATGATAAAATGTCGATTCAAGATTACATAAAAAAGCATTGTGACAGTTCCTTTAAGAAACTGATCTCAGAGTGTGGGAACAGGTTCCATGTTTTTAATAACACTGATGAAGAGAATCGCACTCAGGTCCTGGAGCTGCTGCAGAAGATCGATGAGATGGTGAAAGAAAACGGTGGAAACTGCTTCACCAATGACATGCTCCAAGAGGCTGAAGCAGCTATTAAAAAAGAGATGAAGAGAATTATGAAAGAGAAGGAAGAAGAGATGAGGAAGGAGAGGGAGGAGATGGAGAGAAAATACCAACAGGAAATGGAAGAAATAAAACAAAACATGGACAAACAAAGGGAGCAATTTGAAAAAGAACGACAACAGAGAGAGAAAGAACTCAGAGAAAAGGAGGAAAGGATTAAAGAGCAGCGAAAAAGAGAACAGGAAAAGAGAGAAGAAGAAGAGAAACTACAGCATGAGAAATGGGAAGAAAAAAGAAAAACTCTCGAGGAAAAAATCAGATTAGAGCAAGAGTCAAAAGAAGCGAACAGGAGACAGATGGAGGCAGAGAGAGACCAGTGGGAAAGAGAAAGGAAAGAATGGTGGGAGAAACAAAAACAAGAAGATGAAGAAAGACGACAACAGGAGGAAAAATTACAAGCAGAAATTAAGCAAATTGAAAATGAAAAAGAGCAGAAAACAAAAGAACTAAAAGAAAAGGAAAGAAAGATTAAAGACGAACAAAATGAACGTGAAAGAGAACAACAAAAGAGAGAAGAAGAGGACAGAAAGAAGAAGGAAGAAGAGGAAAAACAGCACCAGGAATGGGAACAGAAACACAAAGATCTGGAAGAAAAAATAAAATCTGAAGATTTATTTAAATAAATTTCTGAATTTAAAATACAAGAGAGCACGATACAGATGGAAGATGAGAGAGAACAGTGGGAAAGAGAAAGAAACGAAAGGTGGGAGAAAAGAAAACAAGAAGATGAAGAAAGACGACAACTGGAGGAAAGAAGACAAGAAGAAATGAGACAAATAAAAATAGAAAAAGAGCAGAAAGAGAAAGAACTGAAAGAAAAAGAGGAAAAATATAACAGAGAACAAGAAAAGAGAGAAAAAGAAGACATGAAAAGGAAGGAAGCAGAAAAACAGCAGCGTCTTGAGTGGGAACAAAAATACAAAGAACTGGAAAAAAAGATCCAATCAGAAGCAAAATCAAAAGAAACACAACTAGAAGAAAACAGGAGACAGATGGAACAAGAGAGAGAGCAGTGGGAAAGAGAAAGGAAAGAATGGTGGGAGAAAAGAAAACAAGAAGAGGAAGAAAGAAAACAAAAAGAGATGGAACAGGAAAGGAAAAACTACAATGAAAGACTCAGAGAAGATGAACTAAAACTTGAATTAGAGGAAAAGAAGAGAAAAGAGTTAAAGGAGGAACATCAAAAACAAGTGGAAGAAATGAGGAGGAATTATGAAGAGAAGGTCAGAAGACAAGCTGAAGAGCACAACGAGTTCAAAGAAAAATACAGAAAAGACACAGAGGATATGAAACAACTTCACAAGGAACAAATTGAAGAAAAAAATAAGAGTTATGATCCGTTGCAGGCACTGACCGTTCACAATGAGATGCAGAATATGGTAAAGCATCAGAAAGAAATAAGTGTTATTGTAAAACAACTTTGGAAACAACCAGGTAAGTTGGGTAAAATGAATCAATTAATGTCAAAACATGAAAAAGAAATAACTGAACTTGTCACAAAACATGAAGAAGAATTAAACAAAGCCACAAATGAGGAGAAAAAAACAAAGCAAAAAAGGCAGAAAGAAGAGAGGGAAACTATGCAAAAACAACATGAAAAAGAAATAAGTGAGTTACTAAAGGAAGTGAATAAATCTTTCTGTGTGATTTCATAAATAAGTGTCTAAACTGAGAACAGGCACTTTGTCTTTGGTATTTTGAGTTGTTGGCCCCGAGCAGCCACTCTGCTCTCAGAGTAAAGCTCTGGGCTGTGCTCTGATGTAAAGTCTATGAGGTTTTTGCAGAGTCGCGATAAAATCAATAAATCCTGACAGATTAGTATAAATGCAGTGAAAACTTTACTGGTGGAAATTCTGTGTTTACAAAGGTACGTCTGCGTGTGTGTTTTGCTAATGCTAATTTTGAAGCCTAATACATATTGACACATTTTAACATCACAATCTATGCCTAAAAATAACTGAGTCATTTTAACTACAAGTTCCAGTTTGCTGCGATGTTAGAATTAACGTTTTAATAGCAGTTAGCATTAGGATCAAAGATGTACCTTTGCAAACACAGAAGTCTTTTTCCCACATTTGTAAAGAACAGAAGTGAACCCAAACCCTCCCGGATGTGATGTGCACAGATCAGCTCGTCTGTTTCAAGCACAAGGCCAAATGTGTCCAGATAAATATGAGTGAAAGTAAAAAATGAATCGGGTACAAACCTCTGAGCGATCAGGCTCTACATAAAGAACTTCAGTCCGACTCCAGTCTGACTAATGCCTTAAAGTACCACAAATATTAAACTTTTACCTTCAGATGGTTTTATGTCATTGTACTCAGTGATATTATGAATGATTTATGTATGTTTGAGTAAATCTGTATTCAGCATTCTCACCTTCCCCCTTTCTCTACCCATGAGGATCTGAAACAACAACTCAAAGAAAAAAAAAAGAGTTCTGATGTGTTGCAGGCACTGACCGCTCATAATAAGAGGAAGAAGATGGAAAAACATCAGAAAGAAATAAGTGCTTTAGTAAAACAACTTTGGGCAAGACCAGACAAGTTGATTAAAATGAATCTTTTAATGTCAAAACATGAAAAAGAAATAAATGAACTTGTCACAAAACATAAAGAAGAAATAAGCAAAGCCACAAATGAGGAGGAGAAAAAAACAAAGCAAAAAGAGCAGGAAGAAGAGAAGGAAACTAAGCAAAAACAACATGAGAAAGAAATAAGTGAGTTAATAAAGGAAGTGAACCAGTCTTACTGTGTGTTAGAATAATTATGTATATTATCCCATATTTGTCTTAATCATGTGTTAGATATTTGTGTATTTGCAATAATCTCTTTTGTGTTTCCAAACTGTGTGCAGTACTTTTCCACTTCTGTGCAGCTGAAGGCTGGAGTCAGGCTTATCAGACTATGACACGGGAGCTGTCTGATTTTAGCAAAACATGAACTGAATGTGCTCAAACTCCAGCGTAATCTCCGCACTCAGCCTACTGTCCGACCTTGATCAATAATGCATAATTATATTTTATTATATTTATCCTATCTTGGTATTGCTGCTGTTCCCCCCCCCCCCTTCCTTTAGAGCAGCGATACCCATTGTAACCAGGGCCATCCTAATGTAAATAAAAGTAAGCAGACGGCGGGCGTGCTCCAGAGCGGGTTGGAGAGTGTATCTGGGCACGTCTCAATCCGTTCTCCTCGCGAGTAAAACTAAATAATCTCTTTTGTCTTTCTTCTCTGAATGTTTTAGATGGTGTTTAAACCTAACACTGTGTGATTTCATAAATGAACTGTCTAAGCTGAGAACACTAACTGTGTTTCTTGGTCTTTGCTCTTCTGAGTTGACCTAAAGCAACGACTCTTGTTTTGTCTCTTATGGCTGTGGGTGGAGGTTGTTTTTATTTGGGGACATGGCCAAACGACACCCGACCTGATCATTTCTACTGTTATGTAATGTTTATGAGGTTTTTGCAGAGTTGTGATAGATCACTTTACAAATGTGCTGTTGAAGACTTCTGTGTTTAAAAAGGTGCGTCTTTGTGTGTCATGCTAATGCTAATTTTGGAGCATAATACATTTTAACATCACACCACAAACTGAAATAATCTACACGAAGAAATAATCAGGTCATCGGTCCTTCGTCTGCTCGTCTCTTTCAAGGACAAGGACTTAAGTGGAGATAGTTTAAGTGGACATAGTGAACTTCTCTTAAATCTTAAAATTGCTTGATGTCATTGTACAGTAACAAGTGATATTATGAATGAGTAATGTATTTATTATAATAAGCCTGTATGGTTATGTATCCAGTGTCGGTGCTCATCTTCCCCAACCTCCACGAACGACCCTGCACTTATTGTGGTTTCTCAATTTATCATATTTCTTTGTGTTTTTTTTTGTTTGTTTGTTTTTTTTAAGAACGTTGCATGCAACCTAACCGTGCACTGCAACTTCTATTGTTGTGAGGTTTGCATTTTGAAACATACTATTATCCATCCTTGTACAGCTGAGAACAAGAAGTTAAAGTTGAACTCCGGCACATTTGAAGCTAAAGTTCGTCGCTAGAGGAGGTCGAATTCTGTCAGAAGCCAAAAAACGGCACAGATCAGTGTTTCCTCGGTGGAGACCTCACTGTGGCAGTGAGTCTGTCAAGGCAACAAACTAGTGTAGTGATGGGGGCAAGTTCTGAACTTCCACGTAAAACACCAATTTGCTTCACACTGAAGAAGCTTAACACCACTTTAACCCATCTGACAACAGCCACGAGTCTAACAAACAAAACACTCTGCCTGGTTCAGGCATTGGTGTCTGGAAACATTAGAAAACAATTAATAAACTGAAAGGTGTTGAAAGAAAATGGTTTGGGAATGTATTTTTAGTGTTTCAAAAAATATAATTCACTCATAAATAAATGGCATTAGAAACGACATCAGCGATCAAGTTTTTGGCCTTTGGCCTGAGCCTTGGGAAATCAACAGAGGGAAGTGTGAGGTGCTTATAAAGTTGTTTTCTAACGTTTCCAGACACTAATGAGTGAACCAGGCAGAGCGTTTTGTTTGTTAGACTCGTGGCTGTTGTCAGATGGGTTAAAGTGGTGTTCAGCTTCTTCAGTGTGAAGCAAATTGGTGTTTTACGTGGAAGTTCAGAACTTGCCCCCATCACTACACTAGTTTGTTGCCTTGACAGACTCACTGCCACAGTGAGATCTCCACCGAGGAAACACTGATCTGTGCCGTTTTTTTCTGAGCAAGGTTCAGCTATTTAGTTGCTGTGATTTGCTCAGAACTTACTGCAGAAAGTTCCTCCTCTTCCTGACTGGCAAAAGAAGGGTCTGGCTGCAGCTGATGAGGAGCTCCACAGGCTCCACATCCAACTTGATTTAATACTTCACTGTCGACTCTTACCCCAAACAGTTCTGATTTCTTTATGTTTTGTTTTTTATTTTTATGGTAATCAACAATAAACATTTTATTCGCTGCACTAAACTGCCTCTTCTGTGTTCTGACTTGGCATAGTTCATCATTTATGGAGCTGTTTCCTTAAGTATCTGAAAGTAAAATAAAAAATAAAATAAATGAATCATTACAGAAAATGTACATTCTCTTAGAAAAGGAAAATAAAAGAAGAACATTTTTGTCTCTCAAAAGTGAATTAGCCGTTAGACATACAGTACAATTACACAGATACATAGTTTTCAATACCGCACATTCAAATCTGCCAAAAAAGTTATGATTACAAAGCCAACAAGATGCTGCCATATATATAGAGATGTATGTACAATGGTTATAGCGTTCAGAATTGCACTATGCCTCAGTTAAATGTAAATTACAGGCTTTTTGTGTTCAAACTCTGTTACGCCAATGTGAACCGTCTGAAATCATTGGTTTACTTTGGTACAAACTGAAACAACTCCTTTTCATTAAGCAGAAATTAGTCACGGTTGTTAAAGATGCAGCCCCACCTCCCTTTACTCCTTACGCTAAGTGACTCCCCCTTCAGAGCGCTATCCCCTTAATGAAGTAGTTACTAAGTGTGAATCATTTTGAATAAGGTTCATGCTTTATTAAGGCTGTAAACAGTGCAGTTATTAGTAATAGTCTCCTGTTAATGGGAAATACTGAGTCCATTGGAGTGGTACATTTATTAAATTACTGCAGTTTTAGTGGTTTGTTAATTGTAACTAGTTAAATTGCAATTTCAGTTTATTTATTTTTTATCTCTGGAGTTCTTTTTTTCCTTTGCCACAAGAGGGCAGCAAAGAGTCAAGCTTATTCTGAACAATATGAAGTTACAACAGGAAAAAGTCGGTATAATGGAGTTTATAATGTACTTATGACTATTTCCTCTTTGTATTTTATGTATTTTATGTTTCATTATCATTTAAATGTGAATTTGATCATTTTGACATTTTATTTTGAAATGAGCGCTGGTCTCGTGTGTTTTATTTTGGTAGCGTCACTTCCTCTCAGTGGCTCGTTGGAATCTGCAGGGGGTGAGTTCTGTCTCGGCTAAAAAGAAAATATTTCACAAAAATGACTTACTGTTCGCATAAATACAAGATCACATGTTGATAAGACGATGTTTTCACGGGTACTGGATGTATCTTGTTGCGCTCATTTCGAGTTTTGTACATTTTATTTGGACTGTAAAGATTTAAAGTTAGCTTTATGTTGTAATATGGTTCTGAATGCCGCGAAAATGAGCGGCCATCTCACAATTAGGCCTAAAAACAAAATAAAAATCGTTATATTGTTCATACTTGATTTACATCATCAACAACTTAAATCCTGTAATATCATGCACTGTAAACCCGAATAATTAAACTGTATTTTTTAAGATAAACTGTTGCTTTAAAAAAAAAAAGTATATATAGTCTTGTTATATTTAATTAATGTAAAAAAAAAAAAAAAAGTATTAGTATGTATTAAATTTTCTTCATTGATTGTTGGGAGAATTCGCAATTGATTTTCGATTGTAAATTTGAGTCGATTTGATTAATCATTAACATTTTAATGTTAAAATTATCATCACTATTATTACTATTACTAATCTGCATAAAACTCAACTTTACAACACTTTAGGTGATACTTGCACATATTTTAATTTACATTTAGCTCAAATTTACTTAAAAAAAAAATCTAAATATCCATTTACCATGCTTAATAAAAAGCAAAAAAAAAGTCAATGTTTTTATTCATTGTTAAAATACAAATTCAAAAATAGATTTACTCCATTACTCCATAGAATAAACTGTAAAGAGGCACAAACACTTTTCCCCCACATTTTTCAAACACTTTTAACATTTTTTCTCACAGTTCAAGAGTTAAATAAAGTTGACAGGTGCAATAACAACAATAAATTTACACTGTCAGATAATTTTTAAAGTCTGCAGTCTGGGGGAAAGCTTCCCATAGAGTCCCAGAAATACTTACTGCACAAACACAAACGTGTGGTTCAGATGTTTAGAATAACTACGGTGTAATGCATACGTGAGTCCAAAACATGAACAGAAATGCTTCCGGGAAGTTCTCCAGTGTGATGACCTCTTCTCCCTGCCAGTACGATGGAGACTTTGTTTGTTTGAGAGGTTGTAGAGGGTTTTCTGCTCCACAAACTCTGGACAGAAGAGCCACAGGTGCACTGGATAGAACAGGCTCCTCTGTGTACTCCTGTAATAAACACACACCAGTATCAATGAAAAGCAGGATTGATAAAGGTTTTTTTTCTTCTCCTGGCCAGAATATCCACGGTTTTATAACCACAACATTAAAGGTGAACACAAACACACCAGGGAATTACTAAACAGGGCATCATCCAAGTTTAAAAACACCACTAAAAAGGCCAGTATGTGATTGTGAGCTCCACCTCTGTCAGTAGCACAGTGGAGACTGCAGAGGGCGCCAGTGTGCCTGATGTGTGCGCAGACAAACTAACAAGAGTATTTCTATGTCACAGGAGTAAAGCTGATTGACTCCACACCGTGTCCTGGTTTTTATATACGGCCTGAGGAGAAGTTCAGATGGGTAAGTAATAAAAGGACAAACTGAAAAGAAAATCAACTTAAATTAAAACTGAACTTTTCTGGTGGAGGATCAGCCTTTGCCTAGAATATTTCACAGTATGGAAAAACCACCAGGCTCATTACAGGTCAGATCTGTGGAGAGGCAAATCCGCTCACAGTAAGAGTCTGTGTTTTCAAAGTGTGTTTGAGAAATGAAAACACAAGATATGTTTATTCTTTCAAACTTTCCAATCAAAGCAATGACATTTCCATGGAGACAGACAGACAACAGTAACATCCTGCCAGTAGTAACATACTGCCATTTTAACTGCAGACCGTTCATATTTACAGAGAATAAGTGCACTCGCAGATACAGATGGGCCTAATCACAGTGTAACCCGCTGTTCTACCGTGACACATGTGAGTGCGCGGTCCTCACCCAGCAGCAGCAGCTTCAGCTCACGCCGGGAGTCCCTCTTGTCTTTCCGCAGCTGCCTCTCGATCTCCTCGTTGATTCTCTGGTTCTCCCGCTCCTCCGCAGAGATGCAGCAGCCCGCCATCCTCTACCCGGCCCGTGTGTCCTCTCCTCCGCACAGAAACCCGCTAAAGAAAAGACTCAGCGACACTGAAACTCTATAAAAAACCCGTCCTCTTCAGAGACCAGGGCACGGCATCCTGGTTTCTGCTGCGTCCTCTGTCCACGGCCACTTCACACAGTCACAGATGAATTAAGAAGCAAATTAAACTAAAGAAACAATCGTTAAACGTTTAAATAACTTCCCTGAGGCTGCTCCTGCCGTCAGTCTGAGGTTTTAATGGGGCTCATGATGTGGGGGTGTGGCGCGGGCCGACTCGTGTGCTGCATCTGTCCTGCAGGTAGAGCGTCACTCTGGAGCGTCACATCTCAAGTGCGGTTCACGTCCATTTTATTTACACAAATTGAATGAAAACTCAAACATCACCACGAATGTGCCTGTTCCTGGAGTTCAGACGATATCACAACATACAAATGATCAGGTTCAACTGTTTTGAATTTACCTTTTGGATATTTCATGACAAAGTACAATTAATCAATAAGGAAAACTGGCCCTTGCCCTCATGTGAGAGTATGATGTCATAGCCCTACTCACAGTTTGGGGTAAGAGCCAGTTTTTTATTTATTTAATGACCTTTTATGGCAATTGTACTTTCCCATAAAATATCTCAAATCCACATGGGTGCACAGTGGCTGACTGAGCGCTCTCGGCTGCTGTAAAAAGGTTCTGTGGTTGAATCTTTTCCCCCTTTTCCCCGTGTGCTTTTACATTGAATATCTAAACGTTGTACTGTCCACTCGTGGCGCTGAGGTTCATGAAAGTCTAAACTTCTCACGCCTCATTTCTTTTCATTTGTGGCCATACCGGCTCGTCAAAGCCTGAACCCGTCAGATCTCAGAAGCTAAGCAGGGCCGGGCCTGGTTAGTACTTGGATGGGAGACCACTGGGAATTCCAGGTGCCACAGGGGGGCGCCAGTGGCAAAAACTGTCGTAGTGTCCTTAGGCAAGGCACATCACCCACATTGCCTAGTATGAAAGTGGTGTGTGCGTGAATGGTGGTGGTGGTGGTCGGAGGGGCCGATGGTGCAGATTGGAGCCTCGCTTCCGTCAGTCTGCCCCAGGGCAGCTGTAGCTACAATAGTAGTTTACCACCACTGGGTCTGGAGTGAATGAATAATGCGTAAAGTGTCTTTGAGTGTCCTGAAAAGCGCTGTATAAAACTGATACATTATTATTATTATTCTTTTCTTCATTAAATCACCACTGACCAGCACAGGTCTGCCTGTTTCGGTGGCAGTAGAGGCTGGATCCTCATGACCACAGTTACAGCTTCAATTCCTTTTTTATCTTTTGGAGATAAAATGCACATTAACCACACTGACACGTGGTGAGTGGTAAAACCTGCCTGTCAGGTTTACTTTTTAAGCTTTCGTTTCAAGATGATGGCGCACTGAGAAATTCAGACGGTGAGTATTCTTTTCTTTATGTAAAAACCCATAATGTTTGGAAATGCAATAGTTGGGCTGAAGTCACAGACCTCAGGTTTAGATAAACACAGATAGAGTTATTAGGCTAATGACCATTTCCAACTGATGTCAGCTGAGATTGAACAGAACAGAGATGGGAGTGCCTCAGTGGCTCCTAGTAAAAAATCAGATTCTCCTCGAGTGAATAAGATTAAATGACCTTAATAAGCCTCTTTGTGTGTACCACATCAAACATTATCATACTGGGTTTGAAAAAGACTCATTACAAGTGGTGTTCTGTTATAGAAAAATAAATAAGTAAAATTCTCTGTAATGTCAACCACAGTCCCACAAAATGTAAAAGCTTCAGTGTCTGTTCAAATACAGATTTTCATGATACATTTTTCCTCTAGATTTGATTTTCTCTTCTGACATCATGGCAGCTGGATCTGGTAAGTACATTTTATTCTAAACTCTGAGACTGACACACGTTTGATAATGAGCTGTTCATTCTGGGATCAAATATTTCAAGATGACAAAATAAACATGTGGGTGGAGTGGTTTTCATTTCAATATTCATCCAATCTTCTTCAGTTAAGATTATACCAAGACTCGACTGATTTTTCTGCAGATACATACACCTCACGGTGTAGATCATATAGAGGGGATGTTATTACACAAACACTAGGTCACAGTACCATCAGGTGTCAGTTTAATTTCTATTTACGCATTTACAACAGCATCTGCCCAAAGTGCTCCACATGTGCGATAAATGTACAAAAACAACAGGAAACAAGTGCAAGAGCTCACATTAAGATAAGTGCACATACAAAACAAGTATAAAACAGACCAGACACAGCCTGCATCACAGAGCCTGTCTGCAGCTGGAAGCTCATCACACCTATGCAGAAAAGGAAATAAATAACATACAAAATGAGCTCTAAAAGGTGCAACATCATTAGTAACGGGTCTGTATGTCCTGATAGTTTTGTTTTGTATTTGCAGATGTTCCACGGAAGCGCAGCAATAGTTTACCATTATTACCACCTAGCAGTAAGTAAATAAAAACATACAACACAATATCCTACTTGTAAATAACACTGCATATTTTTCCTTTAGTCACTGCATTTTATTTGATACTTGGTCAGTTAACTTCAGGGTTTCACAGAGTGTACTTTTATTTTGTAAAGCTACCTCCTGTTTAACACCAGCACAAATTAGCTTGAAAAAGGTGTGGATCTATAAGAAGAACTGGTTAGGTTACTGCTAGATTAGAGCATTGGAGATGAGTTGGCTTAGTGGCCGGTCACTGGTATTTCAAACAAAACCCCTCCTGCCCGGAAAGGATTTTTCCCATCGAGTGCAAAAAAGGTTGGATTTTGTGGTGACTTTTACCTATTTTTAGATCATAAACTTTTTCTCAGCTCAAAATCCTTTAGCTGTCTTAAAAACAGCTTTTTATAGCTTTTATAGCACTGACTATGCTCTGCTTCACTGTAGCCGCTCTAGCTACTCTTACATCCGTGAAGTTGGCCCCCATTAAATGCACAATTACACAAAACTATGCTGATCGTTTGTGATTCATTTTTGCTGCAAAAAGTTTTGTTTGTGCTGCTTTAGTTTTGGAGATATTAACAATTCTTTTATAGGTCAAATTAGGATCATCCAGCCCCAAGGAAGCTTCAAAATGCTGTAAAACGCCCAAAATGGTGTCAATCGTTTGTGCTGCAGAAAGTTTCATTTGTGCAATTCTGGTTCTAAAGATATTAGAACTTCTTCTCTTCTGGCTCTTGGTGAGGGTGGACGCTTTTTCTCTCCTCTCCTGCCCCTTATCTTTCCTGCTTTGTTTCTGTGTCTCGTCTTGTCTAATGTGTCTTATTCTTCGACTCTCTCTGCTCTTTTCTCAAAAACTAAATTAACTATGGATTCAATAAACTGGTCTTGTAACAAAATTGACACTTTAACAAGACAAGCAGGGTCGAGTGAACCTGCGTGTTCTTCAGACACAGAAAATCAATCTATTCGGAACCAGGATTACGGGACTTTGCACTTTGGACCTGATTTTTCAGAAAATTCAAATACTGAGGCAGCTTTTCAAAGCCCCACTTGGCTGCCTGGAAACTGGAGCGAGGGGCAGAGCTTCAAGCACTCGAACTTTGTGACTCTGGGCCGGGGTCTGATGGACATGGTTGGACATGGAGGCTCTAAATCACAATTTTTGGATAAAATCTGGAGGAAACTTGGAGTTCTGCAGTTCTGCATATGTAAACCTTGAGACCACGAGCCAATAGAGCTGCTGTGAGAAGAGCAGCGGCTCTACCCAAAGCCAAAATATGACAAATCTGATCTATCGGCCTTGGCCCAGGCCGACTGGTCAACTCGCCCTGAGACTGGAGCAGGAGGTGCTCTCCTCCTCTCTACACTTCCTCTACACCCTCGCAGCTTCTTTACCAGCGCCCCTGGCTGCAGGATCTGGACACTGCCTCCTGGACCATCTCCATCTCCCTGACTCCTCCTCCCGTTGCAGTGTCCTGTCATAATTTAATGTTGTGTCATAATGTCTATATGTGTTCTTTTCTGTTCTTCCTCCATGTTCCTTTCTTCTCTGTAGTAGTTAGTTATAGTTATTATAGTTAGTATAGAGAGTTATGAAAGATAGTTTAGAGATAGAAAGAGTTATGAAAGATAGTATGTCAGGGTATTGACTTCATAGTTTCCTGTTTCAGTTCGTAGTAAATAAAGATAATTATGTCACAGTTAGACTCACTTGTTTAGTTCATCTTTATGTGGGATTATAATCTCTAGACTCATCTGTTTAGTTTTGCTTTGTGGGGTTAGAGGGGAAATGTGGGATTGTTCTTTTTTTAATCACTGTAAAGTGCTTTGTGTTGCATTTTTTGTATAAAAAGTGCTCTATAAATAAAGTTTGATTGATTAACAGTTTTATTTTCAGCTGCTGACGTCATCCACCAACTCAAAATGTTAAATAGCTTCAAAACAGATTGAAAATCACACAAAATGTTTGCATTTTGTTTGTGCTGTTTTTTGCCATGACAATTTTCATTTGTGTTAGTTTATTATTAAATGATTCATTATTATTTTTGCAGCAATTATATGACGTCATTTCCGCTCAGCTGATGGCAGCAGCTTTAGCAAAACTCCACAAAACTAGTGAAGATAAACGATCTGAGGCTGTGGAAAAGTTTGTATGAGGGTTCTTTCACACCAAACGGTCCATTCGAACCAAGAGCTCTTAGTTCTGTTCGTTTTCGTTGGTGTAAAAGCAGTGTTCAGTCTAAATGACTCAGGACGAAGGGGAACAATGCCACTTCTGTTGCCAAAATGCACGTGAGGCTTTTTTATTCACTAAAAGGGTCTGTTGAACATGTGCAGTAGTGCTCTTTTCTCACACGGGCACATGTGAATAAGCACAAAGAGACTTGAGAAATAAATGAAAGCTCTCAGGTTAAATGCAATATATCGTCCCTTACTCTATTCCCCTCTATTATGTTATGAATAATTCAGTTCAGCACTTTTGTTTTCTAAATGCTCTCCATTTTTTCTGAACACAGTGACTTTTGCTATTCGTCCCTTTTTATTAAATCAAAATGGACAGTTACACACGTTACATAATTAGTACTGAATTTTTTTTCTTAGTTAATTGTATTTTGGTTCTTGTGTATTTCCAGTGTCTGAGCTGAGGGTGGTTATTCTTGGGAGCGGCTGGAGTCAGAGGAGCTCTGTGGGAAACCTGTTACTGAATGAGGCTGTGTTTGATGCAACGAAAGAACCTGAAAGTCCCATGAGACTAACAGGAGAACTCCAAGACAAGAAGATCTCAGTGATCCACTGTCCAGACCTGCTCCAGCCCGACCTCACTGCAGACGCACTGATAGAGTTAGTCACAGACATAGCAGACGCCTGTGACCCTGGTCCTCATGTGTTCCTGCTGGTTCTATCGCCTGAAGACTTCACTGAGCAACAGAACCTCAGACTACAGTCAGTCCTGAGGAGCTTCAGTGAGCAGAGCTTCCACCATTCACTGGTGCTGCTGACAGCAACAAAAGAGACAAGTGTAATGGAGGATTATGTGAATTCTCCCCCTCTGAAAGATCTGATTAGAAAGTGCAAAAAGAGATATCAGTGGGTGAAGAGCCTTGAATCACATGTGATCTCTGAAATACACAAAGAGCTCTTCACTAAAATAGTCCAAATACTTAAAGAAAACGATGAAAAACATGTCACCCACGATATATTTGTGGATGTTCCTCCAGCTGCTCAGACCAAAGAAAGAGAAGGCCCCATTCTTACTGCAGTTAAAAAAGGTAACTGCACTGACAGTTGATTTATAACCTTCATGAGTTTCTTTTGAATAAATATTTAATTTTTCCACAGAAATCAAAACACTCCAGAGGCCATGTTCTGGTACTGGTTCTGGTAAGTACTTTAAAAAATGTTAATCTGTCTCAAAGATCATTCTCAGCATCACAGCTAAGTCATCTTATTATCTGTGGACTAAACAAAAATACTTTTGTAAAAAGGCTTCCCTCAGCACTGATGTCTAATTTGATTTAACATTTTTTTTCCAGACTCTGGTCCTAGGATTGTTTTGTTTGGAAAAAGTGAAGACAAAAAGAAAAAATGTTACACCTTATTCATCGGAATTTCAATGATAACTTTGGTTTGGCAACAAAACAAAAGGTTTCTGCTGCTAAGATTTGGACAGAAAGACCAGTGGTAGTGAAGACCCCACACCTGTTCAGTTTGCCTATAGAGACTGTGACAGAAGAACTGAAGAAATGTGTGTCTCACTGTTCTCCTGGACCCAATGTTCTGCTGCTGCTGGTGAAGCCTTCAGACTTCAGTGAGAACGACAGGAAAACTCTGACCTTCATCCTGAGTCTGTTTGGTCCAGATGCCTTTAAACACTCCATGGTGGTTCTCACACACAGGGACCAGATGATCCCCAGTGTTTCAAAGCTCATTCATGATTGTGGTGGAAGATTCTACAAGATGTTTGTTGAAAACCACAAACTCCTGACTGATTCCCTCAAGAGCATTGTAGATCAGAACAAATCATCCTTCCTCACCCTCACTGAGGAGCAGAAACCCTCTCTGAACCTGGTGCTTTTTGGGGGGAGCAGAGCAGAGAAAACCTCAGCAGTTGAGTCCATTTTAGGGCGAGCAGATCTCCCTGCAGGGATCCCAGGGCAGTGTGTTAAACATGAGGCAGAGGTCTGTGATTATTGGGTGTCTCTGGTGGAGCTGCCGCCTCTGTCTGACAAACCTCTGGAGACAGTGATGCAGCAGTGCCTCCGCTGCATCTCCCTCTGTGCTCCTGAGGGCGTCCATGTCTTCATCCTGGTTCTACCGCTGGGTTCCCTCACTGACGGAGACAAGGCCGAACTGAAGACCATCCAGGACACACTCGGCTCTCAAGTGCGTCAAATCACTATGATTCTGTTCATTCATTCAGATCCCTCTGCTCCAGCTGTGGTTCAGTTTGTAAAAGGAGACGGAGACATCCAGAGACTGTGTCAGAGCTGTGGAGGAGGATATTTTATATTCAACCCCAGGGACCAGCAGCAGGTCCCTGAGCTGCTGAATTACGTGTTGAAGATCAAGAATAAAACTTACAGCTACACCACAGAGACACTTCAACAAGTTCAAATAGAGAAAATTTCAGCTCAACACAAACAAATTGAGGACATGAGAAGTAAAACAAACAGATGTGAGTATCCTTGTTAATAATCTTATTTATATCATTAAATGCCATTTTATGAAATGAAAATTTAAATGGCATTATTTTTACACACTGTGATAATTTTGTGTATTCACATTATGTGTTATTGTATTGAGAAAGTCTTAATTTGACTAATAACTTTGTAGTTGTAATAATAACCTCAGGCCAGTAGTAGCTGAACATTTACAGCCTGCTCTGGTTCCAGGAGCACATTTTCCAATCATACATAACATAGATTCAAATATTAAGAGTTAAAAGACATTGTGGATGCTAACCAGCTACCTGCTAACTAATATCATTAACGTGGATGTTTTAAGTTCAAAAAGCAGAATTAAGAAGCAAGATTTGGTGAAATGCTTTTAATAACTTGGGGGTTTATAAAGTTTTAGAAACAGATTTTAAATAAATTTTATGGCCATTAGTTACCACAGAGCCCTGAACTTTGAAACTTTTTTTTTTCTTTTTTCTGAAACTCTATGGGAAAAATTAATGCGAAATTTACTTCCAGATCCAGGGCTGGCCTCCACTGTGAGGTCAGAGGCCCTCTTCTCCAATATTCCCTTTTCACAGTGCCACCTGACTAGTTTGGATTCTCTCAAAAGTGTGAACCCTCACTTCCTGCTCTATTCTCTATGAGGAATTAATAGAATAGAACGGCTTTTATTGTCACTCTACATATGTACACTCTATACACATGCACAACGAGATTAAAAGCAACTCCCCCTCCAATACAGACATACACATATACAGACATATATACAGACATATACACATATACAGACATATATACAGACATATATACATACACATATACAGACATATATACAGACATATATACAGACATATATACAGACACATATACAGACATATATACAGACATATATACAGACACATATACAGACATATACAGACACATATCCATCCATCCATCCATCTTCTCCCGGGGGGTGTGCCGCGGGGGCAGCTTGCTGCCCAATACTCATAGCACCTGACCCCCTATGAACCCCTCTGCAGGTGGTGAGCCCACAGGAGGGTGGCACATATACAGACATATATACAGACATATACATTGAACAATTACACTCAGTATACAATAAAATAAATCAGTAAGCTGAGACTTCTAAGACTACACCAGGATATTGCTTTGCTTTAAATACTGCACACAGTCAACCACTGCACAGCATTAATATCAAAACACAAAAATACCGCACTGTTTCTCAAGTATTGCACAGTATTAAATATTGCACTATAACTAAACACACATTATCAAACTGCCGTAACTGAGTGGCTCTTAAAATAAGTCCATATTTATGTAACCCTTTTGGACTGACTCTGTCTATATGAGGTCCCAGCACACCCAGCTTCAGAACCCAGCGTTGTGTTTAGTAATGAGTGACAAGGTGTAGTAGTGTGGAGAAGAAGCACAGAAGACGCAGTGGTTCTTTTTGATTGTAAAATGACAGCCATTACATTTATTTAGTTGAGTTCAAATAAAGATCATAGGTGTTTTCACAATTGCTTAGCTCATGTGATCTTACGATGTAAGGGCAGAGAAAAGAAAGCCTAATTAGTAATGTAATAGAATATGCCGCTTAAGAAATGTACCAGGTAAGAGCCGGGTCCCCTTTAAACGCTGAGTGCAGGTGTACATTTTAATAACTAACCGCCTGTTCCAAATAAATGCCGATTCTAAAGTCTTAAAAAATAATAATAATAAAATAAATAATAATAATAATAATAATAATAATAGATTCTTAATTAAAATCTTCTGCAAATAAATAAACTTAACTTTACAACATACCATAACCACAATAGAGCCACATCAGCCTGTTTGATAATATAATTCAGCTTTGCACACACATCTTACAGAAACTAAAGTTAAAACCACATGGCTAATTTACCCTCCTGTGGGCTCACCACCTGCAGAGGGGTTCAGAGAAGATGGATGGATGGCTAATTTGCATAAACTGTAAGCGCTGAAAAAAACAGCTTGCTCCTTGCACCATGACGAAACTGGGATATTAAAAAAACAACAATCATAACCGGTATACTGAAACATGTATATGCACTCCATGACAGCTCCACTAAATTGAAATTGACACTTGGATTGACTTTTTTGAGTTTATTATTACTATTTTTAATTTTAAAATACGAGCTACAAGCAATTATTAAATGCGCAGTCTGAAATATTATGTGCACAGCAGGTCCATATTATATTGTGCCTTCCTCTTATCCGGGGCCTGGACGCGGGGCAACAGTCTAAGCAGGGAATCCCAGACTTCCTTCACCCTGGACACTTCCTCCAGCTCCTCCAGGGAACCCCGAGGCATTCCCAGGCCAGCCGAGAGAAGTAGTCCCTTCATATATCCCTTGTGTCCTGGGTCTTCCCCTGAGCCTTCTCCCGGTGGGACATGCCCGGAACACCTCCTGAGGAATAGATGCCTGAGCCACCTCAGGTGACTTCTTTCGACATGGAGGAGCACCGACTCTACTCCGAGCTCCTCCCGTGTGACCGAGCTCCTCACCCTATCTCTAAGGGAGCACCCGGCCACTCTGCGGCCACTTGTATCCGCAATCTCGTCCTTTCAGTCATTCCCCAGAGCTCATGACCATAGGTTAGGCTAGGAACATAGATTCAGGTAAATCCAGAGCTTTGGCTTTGGGCTCAGCTCCCTCTTCACCACAACGTCCGATGCAGCGACCGCATCACTGCCGACGCTGCACCGATCCGCCTGTCAATCTCACGCTCCACCCTCCCCTCACTGTGAACAAGACCCCGAGATACTTGGACTCCTCCACCTGAGGCAGAGACTCCCCACCCACCCGGAGAGGGAAATCCACCTTTTTCCAGTCGAGAACCATGGCCTCGGATTTGGAACAGCTGATTCTCATCCCAGCCGCTTCACACTCGGCTGCAAACCGCCCCAGTGCACACTGAAGGTCCTGGTTCAATGGAGCCAACAGGACAACATCATCCGCAAAAAGCAGAGATGAGATCCTGTGGTCCCCGAACTGGACCCTCTCCGGCCCCTGACTGCGCCTAGAAATTCTGTCCATAAACACAATGAACAGAACTGGGAACAGGTCTGACTTACTGCCGGCAATGCGAACACAGCTCCTGCTCCGGTCATACAGGGACCGGACAGCCCTTAGCAAAGGGCCCCAGACCCCATACTCCCGGAGCACCCCCCACAGGGCACCACGAGGGACACGGTCGAATGCCTTCTCCAGGTCCACAAAGCACATGTGGACTGGTTGGGCAAACTCCCATGAACCCTCGAGCACCCGATAGAGGGTGTAGAGCTGGTCCAGTGTTCCACGACCAGGCCGAAAACCACACTGCTTCTCTTGAATCCGAGGTTCGACTATCGGCCGGACTCTCCTCTCCAGTACCCTGGCATAGACTTTACCGGGGAGGCTGAGGAGTGTGATTCCCCTGTAGTTGGAACACACCCTCCGGTCCCCCTTCTTATACAGAGGGACCACCACCCCGGTCTGCCACTCCAGAGGTACTGTTCCCGACCACCACATGATTTTGCCAACCACCTCAGTGACTTCAGCCAGGGTGATGGATGAATCTGCCTCTGAGACCTCCTACTTGAAAGACATGATGGTGGGATTGAGGAGATCCTCAAAGTATTCCTTCCACTGTCCCTAGTTGAGCTCCCCCCCGCACAGTAAACAGTGTTGGTGAAGCACTGCTTCCCCCTCCTGAGGGGTCAGGTAGTTTGCCAGAATTTCTTTGAGGCTGATCGATAGTCCTCCTCCATGGCCTCCCCGAAATTCTCCCAACCCCAACCCTTTGCCTCTGTGACTGCATGGGCTGCAGCACGCTTGGTGTTGTGGACATTGTGATGCAGGCACAAGAGGCAGAATCTTCATAGTTGCACATATCCTGGGTGGAGAGGACTTTTAATGATGCAAGTAGCTAATTTTTTTTTTTAAACTCCATCCATCCATCTTCTCCCGCTTTATCCAGCTGGGTTGAGTATTTCTACTGACCAATATGTCCATACACACACTCTAAAATAAACAGGAAGATAAAGGGCATCCCTGATTAGCCCCTCTAGACAATGTAAAATTGTCTGATACATGTTGTTCAAAATTTTCCCAGTTGTTATAAAAACTTGGACCTAAGACTTCAATTAAATTTATTGACTGCCTTTTCAATAACATTCTGACTTTTTCCTGCTTTCTTTACTCTTCAATTATATCTGTAACATGCCTAACATTTTCACCAATAACCTTCCTTTATAAAGCCCACTTAATCATGTTTAATAAGAGTTCCAATTATGTTTGTTGTGTCACACTTAGGGGTCACATTTAGGGGTTTGCAGTTTACCTCTGAGATGCTCTGCAAGTATTACCATTGAGTGAACAGCTTTTAATTTGTCACCAATATAGCAAATGAGACTTTTAGGAATTAAGGAAAATAAATAGAAAAAATAAAATAAAAATATTCTATTATTTGAGAATTATCTTTTCAGTTTATATGAATGGCTAAATAAAAAAAAAAAAGGGTGGTCAGTATACACCACATTCCTTTTGTTAAGCTCATTTCCCCACTGCTATTGCTAACCCCCCATTCTGACTTCCACTTAAATTCATTTACAGATGTTGAATAAGTTTCCTGCATGCAAAACACTTCAACATTCTGTTTGTCCTTCAGCCATGCAAATTTATCTTTATAAAATTTTCCAGGCTATTGTAGGCCAATATGTATAATGCATTCCAGTTTAAAACTTTAATGTCATGGCAATGCTATTATTTATTGACTTACCTGTAATGGACTTTAAGGACAAGGATGTTTAAATATTGATTTATTTTAGTGTGACTCAGATAATTACTCATACAGAATGAATGGAGGGAAAGTGAGGATCCACATTTTTTTACTGGAACTAACCAGAGGGCTGAGTGAAAAGGGTTCATGTGGGAGACGTGAAGCTGTTTTGCATGAACATTCATCCTGGCCAACAGGCCCAGAACCTGGCTCTGTTACATGTTTATAATTAAAGTGTCACTCTTCTTACATGTTTTTATTATTTTTAGATGGCGATAGTCTGAGTCCTGACAGTCTGAGGATTGCTCTAATTGGGAAAACTGGAAGTGGAAAGAGCTCGTCAGGAAACACCATCCTGGGAAGAAAAGAATTCTCAGCTATGGCCAGTCAAAAATCTGTCACTAAAGTTTGTAAAAGGGCAAACAGTACAGTAGACGGACGCTCTGTGGCTGTGGTGGACACTCCTGGACTCTTTGACTCAACCATGTCACATGAGGAGGTCTTTGAGGAAATACTGAAATGCATCAGTCAACTGGCTCCAGGACCACACGTTTTTCTGTTGGTTTTACAAATTGGACGACTGACAGAAGAAGATAAAGAGACACTGAAACTCATCAAAGAAGCATTTGGAAAAGAGGCACAAAAGTTTACTATTATTCTTTTTACACATGGAGATAAGATGACCAAGTCTAAATTGTCAATTCAAGATTACATAAAAAATTGTTCTCACACTTTGATCTCAGAGTGTGGGAACAGGTTCCATGTTTTTAATAACACTGATGAAGAGAATCGCACTCAGGTCCTGGAGCTGCTGCAGAAGATCGATGAGATGGTGAAAGAAAACGGTGGAAACTGCTTCACCAACGACATGCTCCAAGAGGCTGAAGCAGCTATTAAAAAAGAGATGAAGAGAATTATGAAAGAGAAGGAAGAAGAGATGAGGAAAGAGAGGGAGGAGATGGAGAGAAAATACCAACACGAAATGGAAGAAATAAAACAAAACATGGACAAACAAAGGGAGGAATTTGAAAAAGAACAAAAACAGAGAGAGAAAGAACTCAGAGAAAAGGAGGAAAGGATTAAAGAAGAGAAAGAGCAGCGAAAAAGAGAACAGGAAAAGAGAGAAGAAGAAGAGAAACTACAGCATGAGAAATGGGAAGAAAAAAGAAAAACTCTCGAGGAAAAAATCAGATTAGAGCAAGAGTCAAAAGAACAATTTGAAGTAAAACTGCAGGAGAACAAGAGACAGATGGAGCAGGAGAGAGAGCAGTGGGAAAGAGAAAGGAAAGAATGGTGGGAGAAAAGAAAACAAGAAGAGGAAGAAAGATGGAAACAGGAGAAAAGATTACAAAAAGAAATGAGGCAAATTGAAAATGAAAAAGAGCAGAAAGAAAAAGAACTAAAAGAAAAGGAAATGAAGATTAAAGACGAACAAAATGAACGTGAAAGAGAACAAAAAATGAGAGAAGAAGAGGATAGAAAGAGGAAGGAAGAAGAGGAAAAACAGCACCGGGAATTGGAACGGAAGCACAAAGAACTGGAAGAAAAAATAAAATCTGAAGAGTTATCTAAAGAAATGTCTGAAATAAAACTAAAGGAGAGCAGGAGACAGATGCAACAGGAGAGAGAACAGTGGAAAAGAGAAAGAAAAGTAAGGTGGGAGAAAAGAAAACAAGAAGATGAAGAAAGACGACAACTGGAGGAAAGAAGAAAAGAAGAAATTAGACAAATAAAAATAGAGAAAGAGCAGAAAGAGAAAGAACTGAAAGAAAAAGAGAAAAAATATAAAAGAGAACAAGAAAACAGAGAAAAAGAAGACATAAAAAGGAAGGAATAAGAAAAACAGCAGCGTCTTGTGTGGGAACAAAAACACAAAGAACTGGAAGAAAAGATCCAATCAGAAGAAAAATCAAAAGAAACACAACTAGAAGAAAACAGGAGACAGATGGAACAGGAGAGAGAGCAGTGGGAAAGAGAAAGGAAAGAATGGTGGGAGAAAAGAAAACAAGAAGAGGAAGAAAGATGGAAACAGGAGAAAAGATTACAAAAAGAAATGAGGCAAATTCGAAATGAAAAAGAGCAGAAAGAAAAAGAACTAAAAGAAAAGGAAATGAAGATTGAAGAAGTGGAAAGAGAACAAAAAAGAGAGAAGAGGAGGAGAGACAGAGGAAGGAACAAGAGGAAAAACAGCACCAGCAATGGGAAAGGAAACGTAAGGAACTGGAAGAAAAAATCAAATCCACAGAAGAATCCAAAGAAATGTTTGAACTAAAACTAGAAGAAAACAGGAGACAGATGGAACAGGAGAGAGAGCAGAGGGAAAGAGAAAGGAAAGAATGGTGGGAAAAACGAAGACAAGAAGATGAAGAGAGACGACAACAGGAGAAAAGATTACAAGAGGAAATGAGACAAATTCAAAATGAGAAAGAGCAAAGAGAAAAAGAACTAAAAGAAAAGGAAATGGGAATTAAAGAAGTAGAATATGAGTGTGAAAGAGAACAAAAAAAAAGAGAAGAGGAAGAGAGACAGAGGAAGGAACAAGAGGAAAAACAAAAGCAAGAATGGGAACAAAAACACAAAGAACTGGTAGAAAAAGTAAAATCCGCAGAGCTATCGAAAGAAATGTTTGAAATAAAACTAGAAGAGACCAGGAGACAGATGGAACAGGAGAGAGAGCAGAGAGGAAAGAGAAAGAAAAGAATGGTGGGAAAAACGAAAAGAAGAGGATCAAGAGAGACGACGACTGGAGAAAAAATTACAAGAAGAAATGAGACAAATTCGAAATGAGAAAGAGCAGAGAGAAAAAGAACTAAAGGAAAAGGAAATGATGATTAAAAATGTTGAATATGAACGTGAAAGAGAACAAAAAAAGAGAGAAGAAGAGGACCGACAGAGGAAGGAACGAGAGGAAAAACAGCACCGGGAATGGGAAAGGAAACGCAAGGAACTGGAAGAAAAAATCAAATCCGCAGAAGAATCCAAAGAAATGTTTGAAATAAAACTGGAAGAAAACAGGAAACAGATGGAACAGGAGAGAGAGCAGAGGGAAAGAGAAAGGAAAGAATGGTGGGAAAAAAGAAAACAAGAAGATGAAGAGAGACGACAACAGGAGAAAAGATTACAAGAAGAAATGAGACAAATGCAAAATGAAAAGCAACAGAAAGAAAAAGAACTAAAAGAAAAGGAAATGAAGCTTAAAGAAGTAGAATATGAGCATGAAAGAGAACAACAAAAGAGAGAAGAGGAGGAGAGACAGAGGAAGGAAGAAGAGGAAAAACAGCACCAGGAATGGGAACAAAAACACAAAGAACTGGAAGAAAAAGTCAAATCCGAAGAGGAGTGTAAAGGAATATTTGAAACAAAACTACAAGAAAACAGGAGACAGATGGAACTGGAGAGAGAGCAGTGGGAAAGAGAAAGAAAAGAATGGTGGGAGAAAAGAAACCAAGAAGAGGAAGAAAGAAAACGAGAGGAGGAAAGAAGACAAGACGAAATTAGAGAAATATACCAAGAGAAAGAGCAGAAAGAAAAAGAATTTAAAGAAAAAGAGGAGAAATATAAAGAAGAACAAAAACGAGAACAGGAAAACAGAGAAAAAGAAGACGTAAAAAGGAAGGAAGAAGAAAAACAGCAGCGTCTTGAGTGGGAACAAAAACACAAAGAACTGGAAGAAAAGATCCAATTTGAAGCAAAATCAAAAGAAACACAACTAGAAGAAAACAGGAGACAGATGGAACAAGAGAGAGAGCAGTGGCAAAGAGAAAGGAAAGAATGGTGGGAGAAAAGAAAACAAGAAGAGGAAAAAAGACAAGAAGAAATGAGACAAATAAAAATAGAGAAAGAGCAGAAAGAGAAAGAACTGGAAGAAAAAGAGGAGAAATATAAAAGAGAACAGGAAAAGAGAGAAAAAGAAGACATAAAAAGGAAGGAAGAAGAAAAACAGCAACGTCTTGAGTGGGAACAAAAACACAAAGAACTGGAAGAAAAGGTCCAATCAGAAGCAAAATCAAAAGAAACACAACTAGAAGAAAACAGGAGACAGATGGAACAAGAGAGAGAGCAGTGGGAAAAAGAAAGGAAAGAATGGTGGGAGAAAAGAAAACAAGAAGATGAAGAAAGAAAACGAGAAGAGGAAAAAAGACAAGACGAAATTAGAGAAATATACCAAGAGAAAGAGCAGAAAGAAAAAGAATTTAAAGAAAAAGAGGAGAAATATAAAGAAGAACGAAAAAGAGAACAGGAAAACAGAGAAAAAGAAGACATAAAAAGGAAGGAAGAAGAAGAGAAGCAGCGTCTTGAGTGGGAACAAAAACACAAAGAACTGGAAGAAAAGATCCAATTTGAAGCAAAATCAAAAGAAACACAACTAGAAGAAAACAGGAGACAGATGGAACAGGAGAGAGAGCAGTGGGAAAAAGAAAGGAAAGAATGGTGGGAGAAAAGAAAACAAGAAGAGGAAAAAAGAAAACGAGAAGAGGAAAAAGACAAGATGAAATTAGAGAAATATACCAAGAGAAAGAGCAGAAAGAAAAAGAATTTAAAGAAAAAGAGGAGCAATATAAAGAAGAACGAAAAAGAGAACAGGAAAACAGAGAAAAAGAAGACATAAAAAGGAAGGAAGAAGAAGAGAAGCAGCGTCTTGAGTGGGAACAAAAACACAAAGAACTGGAAGAAAATATCCAATCAGAAGCAAAATCAAAAGAAACACAACTACAAGAAAACAGGAGACAGATGGAACAAGAGAGAGAGCAGTGGGAAAGAGAAAGGAAAGAATGGTGGGAGAAAAGAAACCAAGAAGAAGAAAAAGACAGTTGGAGTTAGAGGAGGAACATCAAAAACAAGTGGAAGAAATGAAGAGGAATTATGAGGAAAAAGCCAGAAGACAAACTGAAGAGTACGAACGGTTGCAGACACTGACCACTGAGATTCAGAGCCAGAAGATGGAAATGCATCAGAAAGAAATAAGTGTTTTAGTAAAACGACTTTGGGCAAAACCAGGCAAGATGATTCAAATGAATAATTTAATTTCAAACCATGAAAAAGAAATAAATGAACTTGTCACAAAACATAAAGAAGAAATAAACAAAGCCACAAATGAGGAGGAGAAAAAATAAAGCAAAAACAGCAGGAAGAAGAGAAGGAAACTAAGCAAAAACAACATGAAAAAGAAATAAGTGAGTTAGTAAAGGAAGTGGGGCAGTCTTCCTGTGTGATTTCATAAAATAACTGTGAGTGAAAACACCTGATTTGTCTTTGCTATTATGATCTTATAACATAAAATCCTGTATTTTATATTCCCACTGTCTCCACCAACGGCACTGCTCTTATTGTGGTTCCTCATTTTATCTTATTTTAGTATTTAGACAAATCGTGGACTAATCATCTTGTACAGCTCCTGCTGATCCTAAAGAGTTTTGCTGAAAACACAGTTATGATTTTCCAACAAAAACATTTTATTGATAATTGTGTCCGAGGTTCGTCTCACTGCAGCTGATGTGGAGCGTCATGATGAGGGGCAGATGTACTGGTTAATGTGTTATTGTTACTGTGATGAGGAAAAAGCCTCTGTGTTAATGTTATAATCAAACATTTTTATCTTTCAGTTCTTATGAATGTATTAATAAAATATCATGTGCTTTTTTACACATCCTGGTTTAGCACAAGTTTATTATCTGAAGTATTTTGGAGATCATAATAACTCCAGAAATGAACTTTAAATAAACCTCACCTGTTAATCCCCATTGAAGTAATTCAAATCAATCCAAATATACAATTTAAATGGAAGATGATTAAAGACTACTGAAAATTTCAGAAAAACTAAATAAAAATGTGTTATCTCTTATTTTTACCATCATAAAATAGAGCAGAATTAGGCCTTTACTGAGGTGTTTGTATCTGAAAGTACAACACAAACAGCTGGAGTAGTGACGTGTATCGTTTTAATATACTGAGTTATACTGAGTATTGCACAGATGCTTCTGTATTGCACCTGCACTTTTACCGACCCCAAAATACTGAATACTTTAAAGCAACAGTGTTTTAAGCTGATTCAAACTGCACTGGTTTCAAATGGTAAAGTTTAAGTAAACATTTTAATCAAATACTAAGATTTAACCACAATAATAATGAAAAATCTTTGAATAAAACATAAGTAAAAAGTTAATTCTCAGTCCGATTATCCAACCAGAAACAGAATGAACTCTTTACTTTGGGTTGCCAGATTCTACTGCTGAGAACATCATGTGTGTCCTCAATACTGCAGCTAATTATGTCCTGTATTTAAACACAGATCTGACACAGTTTAATCCCGGTTTATAGTCCCGATATCTTGTTTTATCCTGTCATAGTCCAGGTTTAGTCCCAGTTTAGATGTGGTTTGTGTGTGTACAGTGAAGGCAGTGTGAATCAGCAGGAGTGCAAGATACGGAATACTACCTTTCACCAACACCAGGGGGCGCCACAGTAACAGTGTTTGGGTTTGAGGGGCAAGACAAACTAACACGTGTAATAAAGAGGATTTAGGAGACACAGGATATTCATTAAGACTAAAATGTACATGACTAATGGTGTTAGATTTAAATTTACACTCCACAGACCACAGGGTTAACTAGAAATAAATGTATTATGTATTAAAATGTATAGTTTCTGGAAATGTGCAGTATGATTTAAAACAGGCACCAGTTTGTCTCATTCTCAGTTTATGGACAGGCCTCATGTGAAAGCTCAGAACCTCCAGAATTCCCTCCCTGAGCCGCAGAGGCTGCACTAGCACTGACTCAGGGTCGGCTGCAGGAGCTGGGGTTTAGGTAGTGACCATTCAGATCAGAGAGAGGTTTTAACACAACTTTTAGGTTTAAACACACTGGATTTCAGCACTGAAACTGGCAACGCAAAGACTCATCCTGCTTTCTGATTGGAGAAGCAAAATACCAAATTATAACGTGAATAAATGGGACATAAGTGAAGTGGAACTAAGAATAAATCTGTATTACAGTTGTTAAAAGCTGAACATGTTTACCTCATATCTGGGGACGCTCATAGGTCAAGTTTATGAAATATAAATTAAACTTCTCTCATGCATTTCCTTACATACAGAATGTGCAGAGAGCAAATCATCAAATAAACGTGTAGTTTTAGACTTTAAAGTAAAAACAGGAGACTCGGGAAAGTGAGGAATAACTTTGAACCGCTGCGAACTGTTTAAAAAGGGTCTGAATCGTCCAAAGTCTCAAAATGGCACCAACAGAAAACTTAAAACCCTTTATTGTGATTATATTGATGAACTTATGATGAAATCGGTGGAAAACTCTGTGTTGTGTGATGTTTTTAATTCAAATATATGATGTAAATACTAATACGTAATCTGAAACAGTTCATCATTTCAGCGTTTGCTCCGAGTCGACATGAAAAACGACATTGAGAAAGACGACATGATGCGTTTATTTAAAGTCACTATTTCCTTGTCAAGTGAAATAAAATACTCTTTTATTTTTGAATCGATTGAATCACAGAAGAAAGGGAAAACAGACCAGAGGGTTATGACGCCAGGCTAAAGCGAACACATTTGGTTTTCATTTCGTTTGGACATTTGTGGTTGACATGAGACTTGTCCCTTCTGGGCTGCCGTACACTGCAGAAAAGGAAGATCGAGCCTTGGTTCAAAAAGTCTCTGAACGATTTGAGCGATTTGAGCCGTTTGGACGTGGAATTTTTAACTTGTTTGACTTTTTTAACGACATATTTTAGGATCATCATCACCTCAAACTGCAGAAATAGTGAAATGTAAATGTGATAAATACGAAGCGTCGAAATAAGTCAAATGTTCCAGGTCCAAAAGTAAATAAAATTGTGAAATTAAAAATGCATCACACTTGGACCATGTCAAAAGACTGGACTAGACCCAGAACTAAACCAGAACTAGACCCAGAACTGAACCTGAGCTAGACCCAGAACTAAACCAGAACTAGACCCAGAACTGTACCAGAACTAGACCCAGAACTGAACCTGGACTAGACCCAGAACTGAACCTGAACTAGACCCAGAACTAAACCTTAACCTGAACTAGACCCAGAACTGAACCTGTCCTAAACCTAGAACTGAACCTGAACTAGATCCAGAACTAAACCTAAACGAGTCCCAGAACTAAACCAGAATGTTATGAGGTGTGAATGAGATTTTTATATTTCTTTCTTTCTGACGAATGACCAAAAGGGAAAAGTTATTTTATTTTGAGTTTTATATTTTTCTGTTTTGATTCCATTAATGATAATTGTGAGATCTCATGATGTAATTCATTTTATTGTTAATTCATTTTATTGTTCATTCATTTTATTAATAATTCATTTCATTGTTCATTCATTTTATTGATAATTCATTTCATTGTTCATTCATTTTATTGATAATTCATTTTATTGTACATTTTATTACTCATGAATTAAATTCATTATTCATTTTATTGTTTTATTCATTTTTATTATTCATTTTTATTCATCTTCTGATTTTATATAAGGCACATTGTAATTGAACTTTTGAACCCCTTTTGTAGTTTTGCAGACATAAGCTAAAGACAAGCAGAGGTGTTAACCACCAAGTAATCTTACCTAAGTGAAAACAAACATGAAGACCAGACTGAATCCGTTGATGAAAACCACCTGAAACTTGTGACATGTGACCTGTGATAGACTGTAATGATGTAAAGCCATGAAAGATGTTTAATTTGTAATTGGTTGAGCCTAAAGATCCGGTGGGTGTTTACCGGTAGCGGGGCTCAATAAAAGCTGGAGTCTGAGAATAGTCTTCGCCTTTTGCCATTTGTACCATTGATGTACGGCAATTGTGCCCGGTAAGGTAATTACCCCTGGTTTTTGGGGTGAGGTGAGCTCTATTGGGTGAAGTGTGTTTTCACGAAAAGTTGCATTTCTGGACAACCTAAATTAGTCTGAATAACCTGACGGTTAGGTGCAACCTAGTAGTGGACAGAGGACCTTGATGTTTTGCTGGGAACTTCGTAAAAGTTCTAAATCTCTTAACTAAACTTGGTCATTTACTCTCACTTCATCTTTTAGAACACCTTAAGAAATCGGTAAGACCTCTCAGACGACCAGATGTTTATCTTGTGTAAGGGAAATAAATATTTCTTGAAACGAGTATTTGCTCCCTGAATTGATTTCATCTGTGTTCATTGTCTGGTGAGACTTCACACCCAGAGCTGCCACACACATCACATCCTCGTGGTCGTCACATCTGAGACAGTGTGAGTATGAATTTACATGAAAGTGTAGCAATATTAATGCTGTTTAACTGTGTAGTCTAAGCTTTGAATCATGGTTGATATTATTCTGATTATGGTTTAAGTATTGAATTGTTTGTTGGTATTAAGCCAGGTATGATTCAGAACTGAGAAAGATTGAAATAATTGCAGCTGTAACTTTGAGATAGTCCAAAGGTCAGAGGTTGGTGGTAATCTCAGCAAGGCTCATTCTGTTAAAGTGGCTGTCAGTGTCAATTAGGGTTAATTAAGTGGCAATATCAATATCAGTTTAATATGATATAAAATAAAAAAGGTTAGAGTAATTAGTGGTGAAATCAAAGTTATTTAAAAATAATTTAATCAGTGATAATAAAAGGTACAGGATATAAAAAAGGGGATATGATCCAAAAGTAACAGAGATCAGAGTTATCAGTGAGAATATTAGCATGGTTTATGTTGTCGAATGACCTATGTGAGTAGATTGTGAGCGTAGGGTGAACAGGGCGTAGTACTTGGCATGATAAAAGAGGTCATAGGGCAAATTAAATTATCATACAGGTATTTCGAGAACCTAAAAACTCCATCCCTGGTAATTCTATAATAAGACTAATTAGTTAACAATAAAACATTAGCAATAGGATTATTCTCAGAAGTATAAACTGAGCTCTCACCCCGGGAGCATTTAAAAAGGCTCCCGTGCTATCTAAGCAGCGCAAGCTCCGACATGGCGCCCGAACAGGGACAGGGTATCGTAAAACTAGGTCGTGTCTGAATAAAGGGAAGCGGGCGCGTTGATAAAATCCTGTCCCAAGGTTAACGGAAGTCTGTTGACCCTCAGATAATTAGATTCGTTAGTTATCCTCGTTGATTAACTATATATCGGTTATATATTTATTGTATTATTTTTCTTCATAATAAACATAAATAGAATAAAAATAAAAAAATAATAATAAAGTGATAAAATAATAATAATAATAATAAAATAAAAATAGGTGAGTCTAATAGGAATGATCCGAAAGGAACTGGCCACTCCGAGTAGGGTCATTCCGGTCAGGAAACTTGTAATGAGGCACCCCAAAGTTTTCGTGAAGGCTACGTTTCCAAAGATCGAATACTGGTCTGATATTTATTAGTGGTAAAGGTACGCATAGTAGATATTAGAAATAAGGGGGCCGATTGCCGCATTTACAAGCAGTGTGTAGGAGACGTAAAATCGGTAAAACCGTCTTACACAAAACCTTGACGTGTCCGAAAAGTAAGTAAGCGCGTCATTTTATTTGAGTGTAAAAGATTGAAGGGACCGACCCGAAGAAAAACGACATATGTAAAGCAAAACGTGTCCGAAAAGTAAGTAAGCGCGTCATTTTATTTTGAGTGTAAAAGATTGAAGGGACCGACCCGAAGAAAAACGATATATGTAAATCAAAACGTGTCCGAAAAGTAAGTAAGCGCGTCATTTTATTTGAGTGTAAAAGATTGAAGGGACCGACCCGAAGAAAAACGATATATGTAAATCAAAACGTGTCCGAAAAGTAAGTAAGCGCGTCATTTTATTTTGAGTGTAAAAGATTGAAGGGACCGACCCGAAGAAAAACGATATATGTAAATCAAAACGTGTCCGAAAAGTAAGTAAGCGCGTCATTTTATTTTGAGTGTAAAAGATTGAAGGGACCGACCCGAAGAAAAACGATATATGTAAAACATAACGTGTCCGAAAAGTAAGTAAGCGCGTCATTTTATTTGAGTGTAAAAGATTGAAGGGACCGACCCGAAGAAAAACGATATATGTAAAACATAACGTGTCCGAAAAGTAAGTAAGCGCGTCATTTTATTTGAGTGTAAAAGATTGAAGGGACCGACCCGAAGAAAAACGATATATGTAAATCAAAACGTGTCCGAAAAGTAAGTAAGCGCGTCATTTTATTTTGAGTGTAAAAGATTGAAGGGACCGACCCGAAGAAAAACGATATATGTAAATCATAAAGTGTCCGAAAAGTAAAAACGTGCGTCAGTGTATTTGAGAGTAAAAATCGTGTGGACCAATCCCGAGTAAAACGGTGACGTAACTAAAGTAGTAAGTAAATTAGTCAGAAGGAAACGAGGAGCAGAGGAGGAAGGGGACTAGAGCAGAGACCAAACCAGATCCTCAGCTGTATCAGAGAATGTACTCTAAATTAACTCAGTTAGATTCATACGTAGAAAACCCGGAGAATAGTCCCGGAGTAGAGAAGATGGAAAATCCCCAGAAGGATAATCGGGAAATGAGCGATGTGGCTCGGGTACAGATGTTGCACGTAATAAATCCGGGACAGACCAGTTGTCCAGGAGTAATAATAATAATACCTCATGCCTGGGAAATAAGGAGGGATAATTGGACAGATGAGCAGAGCGTCCACAGGCAGCAGCAGCACCAACAGGCGCAGAATATCCCCAGACCGCAGCAGCAGTATCAGCGGGGGCAGCAATATCAGGAAAGCCCCAGAATAGGATTTCAAGATCAGGGACAAGTACAGAGAGGAAATGTACCCAGATCTTCTCCCAAAAGGATCACACAGGCTAACCAAATGAGACAAGTGCAGCCCAGAGTAGAGTCCCAAGAAATGAGCAGATTGTCTCCTACAGCCAGGGACTTTCAACCCAGGAACAGCCAAGAACCAGTGCAGGATCAGGGCCCCAGACAGTTAAGAAAGCCACCAGGATGGTATCTGAACCACAGAATCAAACCAGGAGCTCCTCCCCCACCTCAATACTTGAACCAGGCAGACTACCTAAAACTAAGCGGAGAAGAAAAAAGCAGACTAAAGCAAGAAAAAGACGCATATATCAAAGATCATTGCGAGCCCAGGGACTAGACGTGATTAAAGAATTAAATAGAATAGCATATGAGGGACCACCAACCTAAAAAGCTAGGGTTGAGGAGGATGAGATAGTAAGTAATGATCATAGTATAGATGGACATATGAAATGGTTGAAAACACAATGGGCAGAGAGGGATAAAAGAGAAGGGACGCTCTTCACCAAAAATATAGTCCAATTAAATCCAGAAATAATTCTGTTGTCCGCAGCAAGTGTAAATTCTAATACGTGTTCCATTAAGGGTGGTAAAAATGCATCCCTTAGCAAAGCGAGGAGAGCTCTTAGATTGGGAAGTGTCAGGTACATGTGTCATTTGTGGACTAGAGGTATTTAGGATAATAAAAGAAGGAGTTAGGGAACCAGGATTTGCTAATGTATCCTATAAATTATATAGGGAAAGAGAAGTTAAAGGCTTAGAATTGGATGGGAAGTATAAAGTGAGTTTTTGTTGGAGATGCTGGGGAAAGCATAAAATTAGATATAGTATAGGAAGATGTGATGACCACGATGTGACACGTACATGTCAATTGGCAGCGCTGGACCTTACCTTATAATTGTATATAATATTCCTTATGTGCAATTTTAAAATATTTATAAGTGTAAATATTATGATTGTAATATTTATAACATACTATAATTGTAATAATCTAATAATTTCATATTATGAATGATAATAATGATAATATGATAATTTTATAGTTGTAATAGTAGTTGATTGTGATTATAACCATGGTATTCCTTATATATGTATAATACCAGGAAATATTTCCTAAGCTTGGTTCCTATTAGTAACCTTGAAGATGGTCCAGATAAATATGAAGAAAGGAGGGCTGGATAAAGGGAAGGAGAAAGGATATTAGAAAAATAAGGAAGAGACAAAGGATCCAGAGGTATTGAGGGAGTTTAGAAGAAAGTTGACGAAAGAAATAAGTAATGAGAATTGGTGTGAATGGATGTATTATTTGATGTTGGCATTTTCAATTGGATTTGGAGTAGGAATAGCTGTAGTGCTCTTAGAGGAGAGGTATACTGAAAAGGGTATAATAGAGAGTCATTGGAAATTAGAGAAAGGAGCTGAATACAGGGAATAGTAGATAAGCATAAATAAATACCCAGTGCCATTCTGTTATCAGGATGAAGTGATAAATGAAACGCAGTGGACCATGGGGTTCATAAGAAATATGAGGAATGGGAATGAGTCCTATGCATTGGAAGCACAGGCTATTTGGAATTATAATGGTAGAAATCTAACAGAGGTGTTTGAAAAGTTAAGGGATAGTTCCGGGTCAAAATGTCCATATTGGCGCACCTGGGAAAACCTTAACGCAAAAATCCACAGTAAAGGAAAGAGGATTGGTGATAATACAGGGCCTAATAGAGGAATATACAAATACGTGCCAGATAAAGGAGCGATTGTAATTATTGTGACCTGAGTGAAAAGGGAGAAATAGTTTGAAGAAAGTAAACATTTTGTGATAAAGTAGAAGAGAAGGAAATATGGGCCTGTTGTACGAGCTTAGTTGTAAATGCAATAAAAAATATTATAAGTTGAAGAGCAAGGCTCCAGTTACACAAGATAGACTTGGCCAGAGATATGCAGGAGAAGGATCCGTATGTGATTATAACCAGTATTGTAGCTTCTGCGGTTGAGAGCATAACAGCAGCTACTTCCGTTAGCACCTTGACTACAGTAACCATGGCTACAACTGCTGCTACTTCAAGTTCTAGCACCGAGGCAGGAAACTTAACCACAATGCAAAACCTAAAAGAGAGAGCAGAATTAATAGATGCGAGAGTAACTTTGCAATCCCAGCTAACAGATGTAACATTACTTTCGACCAATATCGTGCAATATGCCTAGAAACCGAGTTAATGAAAGTTTTTATAAATATGTCAATAAAAACATATGAGCAAGCTTGTGACAACTCAGCTAGTGACGTGACGTGGGAAGACTTAGAGCATAGTTATGGTGCAGAGTCTCAAACGCTGAAAATTGTTCAGGTAGACTGGACTGCGGATAATTTGTTATACATGGATGGTTTCTCAATGAAGCAGAATCTGAATGTTACATGTACCAAGAAGGCCTTCGCCCAAACAGGAAGGAGGGGCTGGGAAATGAGCTCAGCAAGGCATGTAATGCTGGAAACTTGCCAAAAGATTAACAAAACTTATGTCTAGGATCAGATATATAGAAGCCGAAAAATACCAGCAGAAAGACTGGCCGGAAGAAATATGGAGGAAGAATCCATATTTAAAAAGGATGATAGAGGAAAAGACCTCTCTAATGAGGTCAACCAGCTGCTAATAGAAGGAGCTCCAACACCATTCCTATTGAATCCAGAATTTCAGGACCAGGGAAGGGTTAGAGAGCGAAGAACAGGGAGCGAATGGCTCCACTCCACCGAATGTTCAGTGGAAAAATTCCAGAATATGGAACAGTATTAAGGCAAAAATAGTTGATCATGTACGAAGTATTCTCAATAACAACAGGCGTATATAATATGACAAATTGCACCACGCTAAGAGTGGGCACTTTTAATGACCCCGGAAAAGCTAATGAAAGCAACTCAATGATCAGCATTGATAACAGTAAATGTAAGATACTCGTTAGAACAACTCCTCTGGTTTAATCTGGGAGTCGTTTAAAAACTGTTTGTATATATTAACCAATGATTCGGTACCTATGTGGGCGGCGAGCCCTAATAGAGACTGGCACCATAATATGAGAACCAAGTATCCAGGCCCTGAAAGACTAAAATCAATTAAAAGTAACTCGTCTAATGCAACATGCACCCCTAAAGGAGTGTACTGGCGCTGGAACTTAATGACAATAAGAGATACAAGATCCAAGGGTAAACGAATGATATTCACGGATCCAGACAAAACCCTAGAGACAATATTAAAAAGACTCTCGAGTGTCCAGAGAAGGTTAACCTATTACTTATTAAACCAATACCAACGAAATCATTTATTGTGTCAAACAAAGAATACGCCAGGAGCACAGGACAATTTTTGTGTGCGATCAGTAATGGCAATAGTCGTGTTGTCAGAATTAATGTCTGTACTTAGATGCTTGTGTTGGCCTTGCAGGAGATATAAGAGGAGAAGAGATGCCCGAGACAGAGAGTTCATGTATAGGGCTCTAATAGAGGTTGGGGAAGATATATCCCGTAAGAAATACAAAAAACGAGAGAAAGAGAGGGAAGAAAGAATAGTAAACAAAGCATATAAAAAGCGTTTGTTGTCATTACAGGAGGAGAGAGAGGAGGATCAGGTTTTGCACCCTGCGTGAGGCACAGGAAGTACTAAAAATAGACAGAAAACACAGCACCTGTAACTTAGTCTGACACAAGAGGCACAGAGTGAGAGAAGGAGAAGTCTTTTTTCGATCATGTCTAACACGAGTGAAAATTACATGGCGCCACTAGAGTCCAGTAATACGGACGATAACGAAATTTTGCAGGTATGGTTGCTATGGATTCTTACTATTATGAGTTTGTTAGTGATATTTTTGCAAAAGAAGGAGAATTTGAAAATGGTTAGACCTAGGTCGTTATTATTGAGTGTATTAATACTTAGTGTGATTATGGGGTTGGTAAAGCAGTTTACGATAGGAATAGCTAGACAAATGGCACTGTTTTATTGTAGTCACTTATGTTGTGTATTTGTTAAGCAGAATCAAACCATCGGGATCAAAGTCACGAGGGACGAAGACGCAGGTCTACGTTAACTCTAACCCATCACCCATATGATTTTGTACATACAAGGATCCCGGGAGTCCTCACGAACCCAATTCCATTGAACATATGTAGATTACAACTTGACGGATTATGCTTGGTACATTTTTTAATATTTAGAGATAAGGTGATACCAACAGAGAGAACCAAATGCTCTATATATCTGGATTCCCCATATTTTGAAGCTCTAATAAGAATTGATGTAAAGACGAAGGAAGGCCAGACGATCCGGAACTAGATACAATAGCTCTGGGAAGCACAATTTGTGTCGAGCAAAGAGGAAGGGACGATTCAGGAAGAGAGACTGGGTTCGTGAAAGTGTGTTGTGATTATGGAATATAAGAAAAAGAGAGAGGACAGTGATAGTGATGAGGATGTACTAGTGATAGATCTGGGATCTGAGGAGGAGATGGAACAACATGAAGAATTGCCAAGTTGCTCAAATAACTTAAATATGGCTGAGTTAACTGGTAAACAGGAAAAAGAATTAATAAATCCTGAAGGAATAGATCAAAATCAAAAAGGTAGTACAATGGGGGATTTAGTTAGGAGAGGAAGTGATATGCCCTTGAGGTTTTGGGATGAATTTTGGCCAGCAAAATATTTAGAGCCATGTAGAGGGAATATACAGTAAATGCGTTTTTAAAGCAACAGCGGAAGAATATGTTTGGTATGCGTGCCCAGCTCCAGAATGGAGTGAATTTTCAGAAGAGTTTAAAAATCATGTAGTCCAGGTGTTTGGGCTGAATGCGGATAGACCAATGTGAATGTGTGATACTAAATGCACCAAAAGTGATCAGAGGACCGGAAAACTGCAACAAATTCACTGACATGAAACTCATGAAGATTGTAGATTGTTCTTAATTTCCAGTGGGCCTGAAATTGATGTAAATGGAAAAATGTCAAGGATAAAAATCTCAGAGGAGGATGTTATGAGGTGTGAATGAGATTTTTATATTTCTTTCTTTCTGACGAATGACCAAAAGGGAAAAGTTATTTTATTTTGAGTTTTATATTTTTCTGTTTTGATTCCATTAATGATAATTGTGAGATCTCATGATGTAATTCATTTTATTGTTAATTCATTTTATTGTTCATTCATTTTATTAATAATTCATTTCATTGTTCATTCATTTTATTGATAATTCATTTCATTGTTCATTCATTTTATTGATAATTCATTTTATTGTACATTTTATTACTCATGAATTAAATTCATTATTCATTTTATTGTTTTATTCATTTTTATTATTCATTTTTATTCATCTTCTGATTTTATATAAGGCACATTGTAATTGAACTTTTGAACCCCTTTTGTAGTTTTTGCATGCATAAGCTAAAGATAAGCAGAGGTGTTAACCACCAAGTAATCTTACCTAAGTGAAAACCAGCATGAAGACTAGACTGAATCCGTTGATGAAAACCACCTGAAACTTGTGACATGTGACCTGTGATAGACTGTAATGATGTAAAGCCATGAAAGATGTTTAATTTGTAATTGGTTGAGCCTAAAGATCCGGTGGGTGTTTACCGGCGCGGGGCTCAATAAAAGCTGGAGTCTGAGAATAGTCTTCGGCCTTTTGCCATTTGTACCACTGATGTACAGGTGATTGGCCCGGTAAGGTAATTGCCCCTGGTTTTTGGGGTGAGGTGAGCTCTATTGGGTGAAGTGTGTTTTCACGAAAAGTTGCATTTCTGGACAACCTAAATTAGTCTGAATAACCTGACGGTTAGGTGCAACCTAGTAGTGGACAGAGGACCTTGAGGTTTTGCTGGGAACTTCGTAAAAAGTTCTAAATCTCTTAACTAAACTTGGTCATTTACTCTCACTTCATCGTTTAGAACACCTTAAGAAATCGGTAAGACCTCTCAGACGACCAGATGTTTATCTTGTGTAAGGGAAATAAATATTTCTTGAAACGAGTATTTGCTCCCTGAATTGATTTCATCTGTGTTCATTGTCTGGTGAGACTTCATATCCAGAGTTGCCACACACATCACATCCTTGGGGTCGTCACATCTGAGACAGTGTGAGTATGAATTTACATGAAAGTGTAGCAATATTAATGCTGATTAACTGTGTAGTCTAAGCTTTGAATCATGGTTGATATTATTCTGATTATGGTTTAAGTATTGAATTGTTTGTTGGTATTAAGCCAGGTATGATTCAGAACTGAGAAAGATTGAAATAATTGCAACTGTAACTTTGAGATAGTCCAAAGGTCAGAGGTTGGTGGTAATCTCAGCAGGACTCATTCTGTTAAAGTGGCTGTCAGTGTCAATTAGGGTTAATTAAGTGGCAATATCAATATCAGTTTAATATGATATAAAATAAAAAAGGTTAGAGTAATTAGTGGTGAAATCAAAGTTATTTAAAAATAATTTAATCAGTGATAATAAAAGGTACAGGATATAAAAAAGGGGATATGATCCAAAAGTAACAGAGATCAGAGTTATCAGTGAGAATATTAGCATGGTTTATGTTGTCGAATGACCTATGTGAGTAGATTGTGAGCGTAGGGTGAACAGGGCGTAGTACTTGGCATGATAAAAGAGGTCATAGGGCAAATTAAATTATCATACAGGTATTTCGAGAACCTAAAAACTCCATCCCTGGTAATTCTATAATAAGACTAATTAGTTAACAATAAAACATTAGCAATAGGATTATTCTCAGAAGTATAAACTGAGCTCTCACCCCGGGAGCATTTAAAAAGGCTCCCGTGCTATCTAAGCAGCGCAAGCTCCGACACAGAATTAGACCTAAACCTGACCTAGACTCAGAACTAAATCTGAGCTACACCCAGAACTGAACCTGAAATAGACCCAGAACTAAACCTGAACTAGGCCTAGGACTAAACCAGAAGCAGACCCAGAATTAACCCTGAACTAGACCCAGAACGAAACCAGGACCAAACCAAAAACTGGGTCTAAATCTTGAGTAGACCAGAATCAAACCACTACAAGTTTAGACTAAACCCAGAACCTGTACTAAACCACAACTAAACAAAGTCTAGGGCAGGACCATAACAAGTCTGGACTGAACCAGGACCAAACCGGGCCAAATGTGGATTATAATGCAGATTTCAAGTCATTTGAACCCATCTAGAATCTTCTTTTGTGCAGTGTAGGCCTCCTCTCGTCGGATAATCTGTTCTGAACTTGTCACAACTGCACTTTGGGGTTTTCTTGTGGCACATGAGTTCAAACGGGTCTAAAATGGCGGCGTGTGGGGCAGGTACAAAATGTGCAGTGCTCCAGCAAAGCATTAATAAACCGTGTAATAAAAAACAATGTCTTTACAACTACAACACTACAAGAGCCCTGTCCATTGGATTCACTTTGTCATGATCACTTTCATATAAAAATCGATTGAACAAAACAGGATACTATACTGGCATACTTCACCGTGGTTAAGATTAGAATTTGTCATTTCGCATTTCTGAAGCTGTTCCTTTGCTATGAAATAAAAATTTGAAAAAAAATAAAAAGAATTACACAAAATGTACATTCTCCTCTTAAAAAAGGAAAATAAAACAAGAACATTTTCGTCTCTCAAAAATGAATTAGCCGTTAGACATACAGTACAATTACACAGATACATAGTTTTCAATACCGCACATTCAAATCTGCCAAAAAAGTTATGATTACAAAGCCAACAAGATGCTGCCATATATATAGAGATGTATGTACAATGGTTATAGCGTTCAGAATTGCACTATGCCTCAGTTAAATGTAAATTACAGGCTTTTTGTGTTCAAACTCTGTTACGCCAATGTGAACCGTCTGAAATCATTGGTTTACTTTGGTACAAACTGAAACAACTCCTTTTCATTAAGCAGAAATTAGTCACGGTTGTTAAAGATGCAGCCCCACCTCCCTTTACTCCTTACGCTAAGTGACTCCCCCTTCAGAGCGCTATCCCCTTAATGAAGTAGTTACTAAGTGTGAATCATTTTGAATAAGGTTCATGCTTTATTAAGGCTGTAAACAGTGCAGTTATTAGTAATAGTCTCCTGTTAATGGGAAATACTGAGTCCATTGGAGTGGTACATTTATTAAATTACTGCAGTTTTAGTGGTTTGTTAATTGTAACTAGTTAAATTGCAATTTCAGTTTAATTTTTATCTCTGAAGCTCTTTTTTTTTCCTTTGCCACAAGAGGTCAGCAAAGAGTCAAGCTTATTCTGAACAATATGAAGTTACAACAGGAAAAGTCGGTATAATGGAGTTTATAATGTACTTATGACTATTTCCTCTTTGTATTTTATGTATTTTATGTTTCATTATGATTTAAATGTGAATTTGATCATTTTGACATTTTATTTTGAAATGAGCGCTGGTCTCGTGTGTTTTATTTTGGTAGCGTCACTTCCTCTCAGTGGCTCGTTGGAATCTGCAGGGGGTGAGTTCTGTCTCGGCTAAAAAGAAAATATTTCACAAAAATGACTTACTGTTCGCATAAATACAAGATCACATGTTGATAAGACGATGTTTTCACGGGTACTGGATGTATCTTGTTGCGCTCATTTCGAGTTTTGTACATTTTATTTGGACTGTAAAGATTTAAAGTTAGCTTTATGTTGTAATATGGTTCTGAATGCCGCGAAAATGAGCGGCCATCTCACAATTAGGCCTAAAAACTAAATAAAAATCGTTATATTGTTCATACATGATTTACATCATCAACAACTTAAATCCTGTAATATCATGCACTGTAAACCCGAATAATTAAACTGTATTTTTTAAGCTAAAAAAAAAAGTATATATAGTCTTGTTATATTTAATTAACGTAAAAAAAAAAAGTATTAGTATGTATTAGGGATGGGCATTCGATTAAATTTTCTTCATTGATTGTTGGGAGAATTCACAATTGATTTTCGATTGTAAATTTGAGTCGATTTGATTAATCATTAACATTTTAATGTTAAAATTATCATCACTATTATTACTATTACTAATCTGCATAAAACTCAACTTTACAACACTTTAGGTGATACTTGCACATATTTTAATTTACATTTAGCTCAAATTTAGTTTAAAAAATCTAAATATCCATTTACCATGCTTAATAAAAAGCGAAAAAAAGTCAATGTTTTTATTCATTGTTAAAATACAAATTCAAAAATAGATTTACTCCATTACTCCATAGAATAAACTGTAAAGAGGCACAAACACTTTTCCCCCACATTTTTTAAACACTTTTAACATTTTTTCTCACAGTTCAAGAGTTAAATAAAGTTGACAGGTGCAATAACAACAATAAATTTACACTGTCAGATAATTTTTAAAGTCTGCAGTCTGGGGGAAAGCTTCCCATAGAGTCCCAGAAATACTTACTGCACAAACACAAACGTGTGGTTCAGATGTTTAGAATAACTACGGTGTAATGCATACGTGAGTCCAAAACATGAACAGAAATGCTTCCGGGAAGTTCTCCAGTGTGATGACCTCTTCTCCCTGCCAGTACGATGGAGACTTTGTTTGTTTGAGAGGTTGTAGAGGGTTTTCTGCTCCACAAACTCTGGACAGAAGAGCCACAGGTGCACTGGATAGAACAGGCTCCTCTGTGTACTCCTGTAATAAACACACACCAGTATCAATGAAAAGCAGGATTGATAAAGGTTTTTTTCTTCTCCTGGCCAGAATATCCACGGTTTTATAACCACAACATGAAAGGTGAACACAAACACACCAGGGAATTACTAAACAGGGCATCGTCCAAGTTTAAAAACACCACTAAAAAGGCCAGTATGTGATTGTGAGCTCCACCTCTGTCAGTAGCACAGTGGAGACTGCAGAGGGCGCCAGTGTGCCTGATGTGTGCGCAGACAAACTAACAAGAGTATTTCTATGTCACAGGAGTAAAGCTGATTGACTCCACACCGTGTCCTGGTTTTTATATACGGCCTGAGGAGAAGTTCAGATGGGTAAGTAATAAAAGGACAAACTGAAAAGAAAATCAACTTAAATTAAAACTTAACTTTTCTGGTGGAGGATCAGCCTTTGCCTAGAATATTTCACAGTATGGAAAAACCATCAGGCTCATTACAGGTCAGATCTGTGGAGAGGCAAATCCGTTCACAGTAAGAGTCCGTGTTTTCAAAGTGTGTTTGAGAAATGAAAACACAAGATATGTTTATTCTTTCAAACTTTCCAGTCAAAGCAATGACATTTCCATGGAGACAGACAGACAACAGTAACATCCTGCCAGTAGTAACATACTGCCATTTTAACTGCAGACCGTTAATATTTACAGAGAATAAGTGCACTCGCAGATACAGATGGGCCTAATCACAGTGTAACCCGCTGTTCTACCGTGACACATGTGAGTGCGCGGTCCTCACCCAGCAGCAGCAGCTTCAGCTCACGCCGGGAGTCCCTCTTGTCTTTCCGCAGCTGCCTCTCGATCTCCTCGTTGATTCTCTGGTTCTCCCGCTCCTCCGCAGAGATGCAGCAGCCCGCCATCCTCTACCCGGCCCGTGTGTCCTCTCCTCCGCACAGAAACCCGCTAAAGAAAAGACTCAGCGACACTGAAACTCTATTAAAAAAACCCCGTCCTCTTCAGAGACCAGGGCACGGCATCCTGGTTTCTGCTGCATCCTCTGTCCACGGCCACTTCACACAGTCACAGATGAATTAAGAAGCAAATTAAACTAAAGAAACAATCATAAAATGCTTAAATAACTTCCCTGAGGCTGCACCTGCCGTCAGTCTAAGGTTTTAATGGGGCTCATGATGTGGGGGTGTGGCGTGGGCCGACTCGTGTGCTGCATCTGTCCTGCAGGTAGAGCGTCACTCTGGAGCGTCACATCTCAAGTGCGGTTCACGTCCATTTTATTTACACAAATTGAATGAAAACTCAAACATCACCACGAATGTGCCTGTTCCTGGATTTCAGATGATATCACAACATACAAATGATCAGGTTCAACTGTTTTGAATTTACCTTTTGGATATTTCATGACAAAGTACAATTAATCAATAGGGAAAACTGGCCCTTGCCCCCATGTGAGAGTCTGAGGTCATAGCCCTACTCACAGTTTGGGGGAAGAGCCAGTTTTTTTATTTAATGACCTTTTATGGCAATTGTACTTTTCCATAAAATATCTCAAATCCACATGGGTGCACAGTGGCTGACTGAGCGCTCTCGGCTGCTGTAAAAGGTTCTGTGGTTGAATCTTTTCCCCCTTTCCCCCGTGTGCTTTTACATTGAACATCTAAACGTTGTACTGTCCACTCGTGGCGCTGAGGTTAGTGAAAGTCAAAACTTCACACGCCTCATTTCTTTTCATTTGTGGCCATACCGGCTCGTCAAAGCCTGAACCCGTCAGATCTCAGAAGCTAAGCAGGGCAGGACCTGGTTAGTACTTGGATGGGAGACCACTGGGAATTCCAGGTGCCACAGGGGGGCGCCAGTTGCAACAACTGTCGTTGTGTCCTTAGGCAAGGCACATCACCCACATTGCCTGGTATGAAAGTGGTGTGTGCGTGAATGGTGGTGGTGGTGCTCGGAGGGGCCGATGGTGCAGATTGGCAGCCTCGCTTCCGTCAGTCTGCCCCAGGGCAGCTGTAGCTGCGATAGTAGTTTACCACCACTGGGTCTGGAGTGAATGAATAATGCGTAAAGTGTCTTTGAGTGTCCTGAAAAGCGCTGTATAAAACTGATACATTATTATTATTATTATTTTCTTCATTAAATCACCATTGACCAGCACAGGTCTGCCTGTTTCGGTGGCAGTAGAGGCTGGATCCTCATGACCACAGTTACAGCTTCAATTCCTTTTTAACTCTTGGAGATAAAATGCCACATTAACCACACTGACACGTGGTGAGTGGTAAAACCTGCCTGTCAGGTTTACTTTTTAAGCTTTCGTTTCAAGATGATGGCGCACTGAGAAATTCAGACGGTGAGTATTCTTTTCTTTATTTAAAAACCCATAATGTTTGGAAATGCAATAGTTGGGCTGAAGTCACAGACCTCAGGTTTAGATAAACACAGATAGAGTTATTAGGCTAATGACCATTTCCAACTGATGTCAGCTGAGATTGAACAGAACAGAGATGGGAGTGCCTCAGTGGCTCCTAGTAAAAAATCAGATTCTCCTCGAGTGAATAAGATTAAATGACCTTAATAAGCCTCTTTGTGTGTACCACATCAAACATTATCATACTGGGTTTGAAAAAGACTTAATACAAGTGGTGTTCTGTTATAGAAAAATAAATAAGTAAAATTCTCTGTACTGTCAACCACAGTTCCACAAAATGTAAGAGCTTCAGTGTCTGTTCAAATACAGATTTTCATGATACATTTTTCCTCTAGATTTGATTTTCTCTTCTGACATCATGGCAGCTGGATCTGGTAAGTACATTTCTTTCTAAACTCTGAGACTGACACACGTTTGATAATGAGCTGTTCATTCTGAGATAAAAGATTTGAAGATGAGAAAATAAACATGGATGGAGTGGCTTTCATTTCATTATCCAACCTTCTTCAGTTAAGATTACACCAAGACTCATTTTCTCTGGACTTATATATATGAAACTACCAGGCAAAGCAGGAAATGAATCATGATTCTCTACTTCGATTCAAGGCATTCTGTAGAATTTTAGGCAATGTGGAGAATAACTAACAAACACTTGGTCACAGGGCTGTTCATTTCTTCATTAAATTCATTTGTACAACACATTTATATAATAATATTATTTATTAATATATTCTCTTATATATAACACAGGAAACCAATGCAAGAGCATACATTCAGATTTATACACATACAAAACAAGTAAAAACAGACCAAATACAGGACAGATGCTGAGAGGCACCACAGAGCCCTGCCTACAGCTGGAATCTTATCTCATGTGCAGAAAAGGAAATAGTAACATAAACAAACAACTCGTGTGACTGTGTCAAAGACAATCACCTGACAGTTTTGTTTTGTATTTGCAGATGTTCCACTTCCACTGAAGCGCAGCAGCAGTTACCCATTTTTACCACCTCACAGTAAGTAAATAAAACCAGCTCTCCAACAGAATATAAAAGGTCTATTTGTGAAAAACTGTGTATTTTTCTTTTACTAAAAGCAATAAGGAACTGTTCACAGGGCACATTTTATTTTGTTAAGCTACTTCCTGTTTAGCCATTGGATGTATATTGGCGGTGGCTGAGTGGTTAGCACTCACGTCTCACATCAAGAAGGTTCTGGGTTTGATCCCTGTGTCACTGGGCCTTTCTGTGCGGAGTTTGCATGTTCTCCCTGTGTCTGGATGGGTTTCCTCCAGGTGCTCCTGTTTTCCCCAACCTGTAGGTGTTAAAGTGGTGTGTGTGTGAGTGATGATGGTGGTCGGAGGGACCGATGGCGCCGATTGGTTTGGCATTGGTTTTAGTGGGTCACACTAAAATATGTAGTGTTTTCACGTGGGTTATTCTTTGAGTATTGGATGGTTCCTACACTTAAAGAATGTGGTAACTGAATTGGGTTGATCGGAATTTGATTATTGAGCTCAGCAGCACCACGTGGCCTTTGTGGTTCTGGCTTTACTAGAATTAAGAGTTTGGGGCACCACTCAACTAATGTTGAGAAAATATTACCAATACAATATAATCAATTACCTATTTTAATTAATTAATGAATAATTAATTAAACATTTTGATCTGAAGGTTCGTTAAGTTCTTTGACATGACAGGGACCAGAATCACATTGATCGAGTAAAACTGTGGTTTATGAATATTTATTGACCAAGTTAAACAGTATTTAAATATTAAATTATGCAAATGAGTTTAGAATGAATAAAACGAGGCTGATGTGGACAAAGGAATTGTACAAAGGTCTTAAGAGTTATTTAAAGCTGTGTTGAGTCTGCATTGATAAGCCTTTCTGTGACATGCGCATACGACCAGTAGAGGAGATGTCGTTTGGTCCTTCGGGCGGTTTCTCTGTAGTTCGAAGTCCTCAGGGTGTTGGATCTGAAGAATCAAACTTGTTGAGATGGAGGCCACGGAACGAGACAGTCTGAAAATGCTTTATCCTCGGAAGAGGAGCAGGGACACTTAGTGTCTGTGAGGTCTGAGTAGCACTGACAGAAATAAGGCAATTAGTGAAAAATGCGTTGAATATAAAATGCTATTGTTCGGATTTTGGAAAAATGGTCAAATTAAGTTACAGCTGTAAAAAAAAAAAAAAAAAATGCGTCAAAAAGACGGGCAGAACTTAGAGGAGAACTAAGCGTTGTCCTCTTTGGAGAAGTCGGGAAGGTGACCTGGGGAGAACTAGGTGTTGTCCTCCTGGCAGCTGCTTTGTGAGCCTGTCGGCTCTTGGTGAGGGCTCGGGCAGAACTCTGGAAGCAGACTGCAGTCTGGCAGGGCTGGAGAAGAACTGCCCAAAGACTAGAGAAGGACTCTGATAAGGGTCTTTCTTTTCCCTTCCCCCTTTTGACTCTGGGCGCGGGGAAGGAGTGAGATGGAGCTTCTCATGTTACACGTGAACCTTTAACAGTTTAAACACATTTACATTCACATTTACAAATTGATATTAGAACACAATCAGTGATTCAGAGATCTGAATAGTTTATGTTCATTTCTTTCTCTAGGGAAAGTCCATTGACTTGAAATGTAGAGTTCAATAGACAAACAAAAGTGTCTTTTCATTTGTCTCAGTTATTTATTTAATATATTTTACTTGAATTACTTCAGTCAGTGTGATTTCTTTGGAAAAGGGAACGTAGAAGTCTTTTCAGTCTCTTGTCTTCGGGTCAGTTTGGACAGAAAATGTCCCTTGTTTGTAGAGCACAGGGAATTTGTCTTCATTTCTGTGACAGGTCCCAGATCCAGGCTAGAGGAAGCTTAGCCTAGAGTGGGGGTTTGCTCCGGACAGTGAGGCCTCCCAAATTCTGAAGGGAGATAACACCGGCCATTCTGAGTCTTTAGTTTCCTTAATTGAAATGGTCACATTTAATGTTGTATAAATGGCAGATTCATAGAACAATCTTCCTACATGTGTCTGTGAAAAGAGCTAGAGAATAAAGTTACTTTACCTATAATAAAAACAGATTTTAAGTTCTGGGCATATAGTTCTATGGATTTAGCTTGACAAGAACAAAATGGTACAGAACTGAGAACTGCACATGGATCAATCAAAATAACTCAACTGAACTTAATGGAAAACCTCCAGCTCTGCTCTGCATGAAGCTCCAGTCTGTTTTTAAAGCACTATTTCACAATAATTACAATTTTAATCATTCTTTTCCCGCATTATTGTTTTATTACCTGTACCTCTTTTACATTGTTAGTTTTACATATTCTCAAATGGATGTACAGCATTGAGATTCATCAATAAATACAGATTATAAAAGAAAAAGACACTGAAAGGCAAAGGCAGAAACAGTTGACATGGAGCAGAATTAACATGGTTTTTGCATTAGTTTCCCCACATGGCACGTTTTTAGTTACACATAAGCATCACTGTAATGTTGTGTGTAACCAAAGTTAATGTTACTCTTAATTTGTAAAAACACACGACTAACTGATGTGTCATTACAAATTTTCTGTAAGATAACGTTACAGTTGTTACGGTGTAAGAGCATTTAGAGCATTTAGCATTCACTATCTTTCCCCTGCTCTTACAGTGTATTTGTCAGATTTACTGCCATTAAATCTGAAAATCATCTTTAAGTGTCAATCTTCATTCATCCATCCATCTTCTCCCGCTTAATCCGGCTGGGTCACGGGGGCAGTTTGCTGCCCAATCCTCATAGCACCTGACCCCCCCTATGAACCCCTCTGCAGGTGGTGAGCCCACAGGAGGGTGGACAACATGGTCCTTGATGTTAGTTCAGGTGCTGCATGTTTTGAGTTGATGGGGGAAACCGGAGCACCTGGAGGAAACCCATCCAGACACAGGGGAGGAACATGCAAACTCCACACAGAAAGGCCCGGGCGACCCGGGGATTGAACCCGCAACCTTCTTGCTGTGAGGCCTGAGTGTTGCCACTCAGCCACCGTGCCGCCAAAAAAAAAGTATCTTCTAAAAATATTACCACACAGGTTTTGCATTATTAGCACATTTTAACGGAGAGTCTTTTTCTTAGTTTGTCTTTTTCTTAGTGAATTGTATTTTGGTTCTTGTGTATTTCCAGTGTCTGAGCTGAGGGTGGTTATTCTTGGGAGCGGCTGGAGTCAGAGGAGCTCTGTGGGAAACCTGTTACTGAATGAGGCTGTGTTTGATGCAACGGAAGAACCTGAAAGCCCCATGAGACAAACAGGAGAACTCCAAGACAAGAAGATCTCAGTGATCCTCTGTCCAGACCTGCTCCAGCCCGACCTCACTGCAGACGCACTGATAGAGTTAGTCACAGACATAGCAGACGTCTGTGACCCTGGTCCTCATGTGTTCCTGCTGGTTCTATCGCCTGAAGACTTCACTGAGCAACAGAACCTCAGACTACAGTCAGTCCTGAGGAACTTCAGTGAGCAGAGCTTCCACCATTCACTGCTGCTGCTGACAGCAACAAAAGAGACAAGTGTAATGGAGGATTATGTGAATTCTCCCCCTCTGGAAGATCTGATTAGAAAGTGCAAAAACAGATATCAGTGGGTGAAGAGCTTTGAATCTCATATGATCTGTGAATTACACAAAGAGCTCTTGACTAAAATAGTCCAAATACTTAAAGAGAACGATGAAAAACATGTCACCCACGATATATCTGAGGATGTTCCTCCAGCTGCTCAGACCAAAGAAAGAGAAGGAGGCATTTTCACTACATTTAAAAAAGGTAACTGCACTGACAGTTGATTTATAACCTTCATGAGTTTCTTTTAAGTAAATATTTTATTTTTCACAGGATTTAAAACACTTACCACCTTCTGGTATTCTGGTAAGTACTTATTTTAAAATGTTCATTTTCAGCATTGCTTTACAGCTAAATCATTTTATCAGTGGACAAAACAAAATGACTTTTGTAAAAAGGTTTCCCTCATTAATGTCTAATTAACTATTTCTCCTAGACTCTGCTCTCAGGATTGTTCTGTTTGGAAAAAGTGATGACAAAAAGCAAAAATGATTAATTTTATTCACCACATGTTCGGCAAAGAAAGACCAGTGGTAGTGAAGACCCCAAACCTGTTCAGTTTGCCCAAGGAGACTGTGACAGAAGAACTGAAGAAATGTGTGTCTCACTGTTCTCCTGGACCCAATGTTCTGCTGCTGCTGGTGAAGCCTTCAGACTTCAGTGAGAACGACAGGAAAACTCTGACCTTCATCCTGAGTCTGTTTGGTCCAGAGGCCTTTAAACACTCCATGGTGGTTCTCACACACAGGGACCAGATGATCCCCAGTGTTTCACAGCTCATTCATGATTGTGGAGGAACATACTACAAGATGTTTGATGAAAACCACAAACTCCTGACTGATTCCCTCAAGAGCATTGTAGATCAAAACAAAGCATCATTCCTCACCCTCACTGAGGAGCAGAAACCCTCTCTGAACCTGGTGCTTTTTGGGGGGAGCAGAGCAGAGAAAACCTCAGCAGCTGAGTCCATTTTAGGGCGAGCAGATCTCCCTGCAGGGATCCCAGGGCAGTGTGTTAAACATGAGGCAGAGGTGTGTGGGGGTCGTGTGTCTCTGGTGGAGCTGCTGCCTCTGTCTGACAAACCTCTGGAGACAGTGATGCAGCAGTGCCTCCACTGCATCTCCCTCTGTGCTCCTGAGGGCGTCCATGTCTTCATCCTGGTTCTACCGGTGGGTCCCCTCACTGAAGAAGACAAGGACGAGCTGAAGACCATCCAGGACACACTCAGCTCTCGAGTGCGTCAAATCACTATGATTCTGTTCATTCATTCAGAGCCCTCTGCTCCAGATGTGCTTCAGTTTGTTGAAGGAGACAGAGACATCCAGAGACTGTGTCAGAGCTGTGGAGGAGGAAGATTTATTTTCAACCCCAGGAACCAGCAGCAGGTCCCTGAGCTGTTGAATTATTTACACAGATTGAAGATCATCAATAAAAGTTACACTTTAGAGTCACTTCTGCAAGCTCAAACAGAGAAGATTTCAGCTCAACACAAAGAAATTGAGGACATGAAAAGTAAAATGAACACATGTGAGTATGATTGTTATTTTTACCATTAAATGTGTCAATAGACCCTTTTCACACTGCCTCCTGCCTAGTTCTGGAGTGGATCCTCACTTCCTGCTCCATTCATTTCCAATGGGGAATTATTCAAATCACACTTAAAATAAATCACAGATGGATAATCACAGGCAGCATGGACCTTTACTTTGATGAAAATAGTGTCTCAAAGCTAATGCTAACCAAATGTATATCTCTAAATTACGGTGACCAGACGTCCCTGTTTACCCGGGACAGTCCCAGAGTGACACACAGGGACAAATTGATTGGGGGATGAACATGAGGGTGTTTGTGTGTGTGGTAAGCGAAATAAAACATCCAATTACTAATTGTCAGTAATAGACAGGAAACATACAGCTACACAAACATAAATTACTCAGTCCCCCTTTAACAAAACATACCAAACGCCTATAGTACCAATAAACTAGGACACATAAAGCCTACACATGCAAGAATTAGCTTAGCTCATGCTAGCTGTGCAGACTACAGGCTAACAACTCTAAAAGGTGAAATGAGAAACAACATCATTCAGCGTCATTACAGGCAAACACCGACCTACTACCCACCTTGTCATAAACCACACTTCTTTAAACAGTCTGCAGGTAACATTTAAAAGGAAAACTTCAGTTGCAGGAGCCACGTTTTTCCCCAGTCACTGCTTAGACAATGTGGGAGTCAAGTGGACACTCCACAGATTACAACTGAACCAGACAAGAACTACAAATCTAACACTACAAGAACATGGAAATGAAAGGTCCTCTGGTGCACCCAGCCTCACCCATAACCCTGAGTAAACTGTGTTTACCATTTAGTACAAACTTTAACCTGACCATAACCTCCGAACCCTGAGCCCTAACCTACAAACCTAACCCCACCTTCACCAGTAAGGACCACACCAACAACAACATTGTGCGAAGAAGAAGTTTATTGGTAAATCGGCGAGGCAGAGGTTGGGTTGAGACTCAGGGTGGGGGCTCCGTCTCAATTGTCAATTGGCCTCCACGTAGGCGTCTCATGGCTGAAAGACAAATAAGATAGAGGTTGGGAGGGTGGGGTCGAGTTCACAGAGACAAACTAGGATAGGCTGCTACAAATTGGCTTCTGGGAAATTGTAAGTGTGGTAGAAGTGAGCTGTGGTTCACTGGTGAGGGTGGTTGAGGCGTGGTCCTGTTCCTGAATCTCAATTAATCATATTAACTTTATTTTAAAAATTTTATTTAGCCTTTATTGAACCAGATGAAGACCCACTGTGATCCAGATCTCATTTACAAGGATGAGCAGGCCAAGCGGTCACAGCACACAACAAGAGCAGGAAATAATAATCAATTCAGATAAACATCAATTATGAAAATAAAGTGCAATGAATGTAGGGAATATTTCAAAAATGCAGTAGTTGTAACAGTCTATGAAGTTAAAGTGCAAACAAAAAGCTTTAAATGAGACAAGTTCAGATATTTCAATTCAGAATTCCACTTTAGCACTAACCCTGTCCCCCCTTGTGAGATTTGTTTTGTTTTACCATTTGACAACATAGAGTTTCTGTCATCACTATGGCCATATAGTGAAAATATGGTGTGTGTGTCATTGACTTTTTTGATCTGGAAGCCAAAATAGAATTTTGTGCAACATTTCAGAATTTTTTTTTAATCCCCAGATTAAATTTTGCTTCAATATGTAGGGAATGCTAATGTGCTCCCTATAATTGTCTGTACAATTGGGAGCTGTTTGTAAAAATCCTTTTTTTTTTTTTTTTTACTGTTTGCAATTTTTGTGGCTTTGCTACACAGAGGACATAGGGCCTGTGTCAAAAAAACAATAACTTTGATGTCCCACCTTTTGATAATGTGTACCAAATTTGAGCGTGTTCGGTTGAACGTCTTACGAGTTCATAAAAACACGACGTTGACAAAAATGAGTCACGCTTAATTTTAATCCACTTTTTTGCTTGTCTTGCCATGATCTACTTCTGTGGCAAATTTCATGATTCTACAGGCATTTTTTACCCCCGTTCCTTTACCCTAATGCAATTTTTTTGTTAAAAAATAGTACATTAGATATTAATTTCAATTTTAGTTCGCATTTCCTTTGAGACCCAAATACTTCCTCTATTTACAGTGTTGTAAAGGTCTGTGATTATCTGTCTGTAACTTGCTGTCTGCTGCCTGATGTTTAAGTATTGATTTATTTTAGCACGACTATGCTAAATCTTTATAGAGAATAATGGAGTGGGACATAAGGATCTGCACTTTTCAGAAAACCAAACCAAGTGAGCCAGTGTGAAAAGGGCCCATATGCCAGAAGCGAGGCAAACCTGTCTCATTATTTCCTTGTTTTACAATTTAACATTGAACCCAGCAGGCCCAGAACCTGGTTCTTATACATATTTATATTTAAGCAGGTTACATTTCTTACATGTTTTTATTATTTTTAGATGGCGACCTGCATCCTGATTGTCTGAAGATCGTTCTGATTGGAAGAACAGGACATGGAAAGAGTTCCTCAGGAAACACCATCTTGGGAAGAAAAGAATTCTTTGCTATGCCCAGTCAAAAATCTGTCACTAATGTTTGTAAAAGAGTAGAAACTACAGTAGACGGACGCTCTGTGGCTGTGGTGGACACTCCTGGACTCTTTGACACAACCATGTCACATGATGAGGTCTTTGAGGAAATGCTGAGATGCATCAGTCTTTAGCTCCTGGACCACATGTTTTTCTGTTGGTTTTACCAATTGGACGACAGATAGAAGAGAAAGAGACACTGAAACTCATCAAAGAAGCATTTAGAAAAGAGGCACAAAAGTTTACTATTATTCTTTTTACACATGGAGATAAACTGATCAATGATGAAATATCAATTGAAGATTACATAGAAAATGAATGTGACAATTCCTTTAAGGAACTGATCTCTAAGTGTGGGAACAGGTTCCATGTTTTTAATAACAAAGATAAAGAGAATCGCACTCAGGTCCTGGAGCTGCTGCAGAAGATCGATGAGATGGTGAAAGAAAACGGTGGAAACTGCTTCACCAATGACATGCTCCAAGAGTCTGAAGCAGCCATTAAAAAAGAGATGAAGAGAATTATGAAAGAGAAGGAAGAAGAGATGAGGAAAGAGAGGGAGGAGATGGAGAGAAAATACCAACAGGAAATGGAAGAAATAAAACAAAACATGGACAAACAAAGGGAGGAATTTGAAAAAGAACAACAACAGAGAGAGAAAGAACTCAGAGAAAAGGAGGAAAGGATTAAAGAGGAGAAAGAGCAGCGAGAAAGAGAACAGGAAAAGAGAGAAGAAGAAGAGAAACTACAGCATGAGAAATGGGAAGAAAAAAGAAAAGCTCTAGAGGAAAAAATCAGATTAGAGCAAAAGTCAAAAGAAGCGAACAGGAGACAGATGGAAGCAGAGAGAGACCAATGGGAAAGAGAAAGGAAAGAATGGTGGGAGAAACGAAAACAAGAAGATGAAGAAAGACGAGAACAGGAGAAAAAATTAAAAGAAGAAATTAAGCAAATTGAAAATGTAAAAGAGCAGAAAGCAAAAGAACTAAAAGAAAAGGAAATGAAGATTAAAGACGAACAAAATGAACGTGAACGAGAACAAAAAAAGAGAGAAGAAGAGGAAAGAAAGAAGAAGGAAGAAGAGGAAAAACAGCACCAGGAATGGAAACAGAAACACAAAGAACTGGAAGAAAAAATCAAATCTGAAGAGTTATCTAAAGAAATGTCTGAAATAAAACTGAAGGAGAGCAGGAGACAGATGGAACAGGAGAGAGAGCAGTGGGAAAGAGAAAGAAACGAAAGGTGGGAGAAAAGAAAACAAGAAGATGAAGAAAGACGACAACTGGAGGAAAGAAGACAAGAAGAAATGAGACAAATAAAAATAGAGAAAGAGCAGAAAGAGAAAGAACTGAAAGAAAAAGAGAAAAAATATAAAAGAGAACAAGAAAAGAGAGAAAAAGAAGACATGAAAAGGAAGGAAGAAGAAAACAGCAGCGTCTTGAGTGGGAACAAAAACACAAAGAACTGGAAGAAAAATCCAATCAGAAGAAAAATCAAAAGAAAAACAACTAGAATAAATCAGGAGACAGATGGAACAAGAGAGAGATCAGTGGGAAAGAGAAAGGAAAGAATGGTGGGAGAAAAGAAAACAAGAAGAGGAAGAAAGAAAACAAGAGGAAGAAAAACAACAAAAAGAGATGGAACAGGAGATAAAAAAATATACTGAAAGACTCAGAGAAGATGAACTAAAACTTGAACTAGAGGAAAAGAAGAGAAAAGAGTTAGAGGAGAAACATCAAAAACAAGTGGAAGAAATGAGGAGGAATTATGAAGAGAAGGTCAGAAGACAAGCTGAAGAGCACAATGAGTTCAAAGAAAATTACAGAAAAGACACAGAATATATGAAAAAACTTCACAAGGAACAAATCGAAGAAAAAATAAGAGTTCTGATGTGTTGCAGGCACTGACCGCTCACAATAAGAGGCAGAATATGGTAAAGCATCAGAAAGAAATAAGTACTTTAGTAGAAGAACTTTGGGCAAGACCAGACAAGTTGGTTAAAATGAATCTTTTAATGTCAAAACATGAAAAAGAAATAAATGAACTTGTCACAAAACATGAAAAAGAATTAAACAAAGCCACAAATGAGGAGGAGAAAAAAACAAAGCAAAAAGAGCAGAAAGAAGAGAAGGAAACTATGCAAAAACAACATGAAAAAGAAATAAGTGAGTTAGTAAAGGAAGTGGACCAGTCTTACTGTGTGATTTCATAAATGAACTGTCTAAGCTGAGAACACTAACTGTGTTTCTTGGTCTTTGCTCTTCTGAGTTGACCTAAAGCAACGACTCTTGTTTTGTCTCTTATGGCTGTGGGTGGAGGTTGTTTTTATTTGGGGACATGGCCAAACGACACCCGACCTGATCATTTCTACTGTTATGTAATGTTTATGAGGTTTTTGCAGAGTTGTGATAGATCACTTTACAAATGTGCTGTTGAAGACTTCTGTGTTTAAAAAGGTGCGTCTTTGTGTGTCATGCTAATGCTAATTTTGGAGCATAATACATTTTAACATCACACCACAAACTGAAATTAAAGCCGCTCGCGGCAATGATGGATATTGAGTCTTTGCGCCCCTGGTGGCGAACAATGAAAATTGCACCATTTCCATAATGTAAGATTTTGCTTGAAATCATGCATAGAATTTAATCCCCAAATTTGGTCCAAATCCGATAATGTTGACGTTTCACGTATACACTAGGTGGCGCTACAGAGTTCACTTTTATTATATTTCATATTTCATCACATTCAGGCCGGGATCACACAATAGTGATGTGAGTTTGAGCTCTGTAGGCCAAAGCCTGTGGCCGTGAGAGGTCATCCAAGAAACAGGAAACGAAGGTGTTATTCGCCGGCGTGCTACGGACAAACCGTGAAAAACTGCGCTGAGAAAAATGATGCGTTTGTGGACCCACATCTGTAGATGTGACGTGTCAAATCTGAGCTCGTTTGGACCAAAACCAAGACACTTGAAAACTTTGGCGTACACGCAGTGAAAACGGCGGTGAATTTTTGATCCAATATGGCCGACTTCCTGTTGGTCATAGAGATGTGCTCCAATTCATCTTTTGGGTTGTCTCATTGTTCTCTGTCACTGTCCCGAATTTCGTTTCCCTGCGACAAACTTTGCTTGTCCCCTCTCCCATAGGGGACCAATTCTAGGGGGCGCCGTTGAGTGGGGTCACTTTGGTCATTGTTGCGATCTCCGTTTTATCGAATTTTTCGCCGGGCCGGTCGATTCTATACCCCCATGTGAGACTTTTCGTCGACGTTCAGGGGGTCAAAAATGCGATCATTTTGGCGGAAGAAAAAACGAAGAACAATAGCCCTCGCCACTTCGTTAGGCGAGGGCCAATGATCTACACGAAGAAATAATCAGGTCATCGGTCCTTCGTCTGCTCGTCTCTTTCAAGGACTTAAGTGGAGATAGTTTAAGTGGACATAGTGAACTTCTCTTAAATCTTAAAATTGCTTTATGTCATTGTACATTTATTTACATTTATTATAATAAGCCTGTATTGTTATGTATCCAGTGTCGGTGCTCATCTTCTCCCAACCTCCACGAACGATCCTGCACTTATTGTGGTTTCTCAATTTATCATATTTCTTTGTGTTTTTTTTTGTTTGTTTGTTTTTTTTAAGAACGTTGCATGCAACCTAACCGTGCACTGCAACTTCTATTGTTGTGAGGTTTGCATTTTGAAACATACTATTATCCATCCTTGTACAGCTGAGAACAAGAAGTTAAAGTTGAACGCCGGCACATTTGAAGCTAAAGTTCGTCGCTAGAGGAGGTCGAATTCTGTCAGAAGCCAAAAAACGGCACAGATCAGTGTTTCCTCAGTGGAGATCTCACTGTGGCAGTGAGTCTGTCAAGGCAACAAACTAGTGTAGTGATGGGGGCAAGTTCTGAACTTCCACGTAAAACACCAATTTGCTTCACACTGAAGAAGTTTAACACCACTTTAACCCATCTGACAACAGCCACGAGTCTAACAAACAAAACACTCTGCCTGGTTCACTCATTAGTGTCTGGAAACATTAGAAAACAATTAATAAACTGAAAGGTGTTGAAAGAAAATGGTTTGGGAATGTATTTTCAGTGTTTCAAGAAATATAATTCACTCATAAATAAATGGCATTAGAAATGGCATCAGCGATCGAGTCTTTTGGGCTTTGGCCTGTGCAGTGGGAAATCAACAGAGGGAAGTGTAAGGCTAATTATAAAGTTGTTTTCTAACGTTTCCTGAAACTATTGAGTGAACCTGGCTGTGCGTTTTTTTTGTTTTACTCGTGGCTGTTGTCTGATGGGTTAAAGTGGTTTTCAGCTTCTTCAGTGTGAAGAAAATTGGTGTTTTACGTGGAAGTTCAGAACTTGCCCCCATCACTACACTAGTTTGTTGCCTTGACAGACTCAGTGCCACAGTGAGATCTCCACCGAGGAAACACTGATCTGTGCCGTTTTTTTTTGTGAGCAAGGTTCAGCTATTTAGTTGCTGTGATTTGCTTAAAACTTACTCCTCCTCTTCCTGACTGGCAAAAGAAGGGTCTGGCTGCAGCCGATGAGGAGCTCCACAGGCTCCACATCCGACTTGGTTTAATACTTGACTGTCGACTCTTACCCCAAACAGTTCTGATTTCTTTATGTTTTGTTTTTTATTTTGGTAATCAACAATAAACATTTTATTCACTGCACTAAACTGCCTCTTCTGTGTTCTGACTTCCTAATTTATGGAGCTGTTTGCTTAAGTATCTGAAAGTAAAATCAAAAATTAAATAAATGAATTATTACCCAAGATGTACATTCTCTTAAAAAAGGAAAATAAAACAAGAACATTTTCGTCTCTCAAAAATGAATTAGCCGTTAGACATACAGTACAATTACACAGATACATAGTTTTCAATACCGCACATTCAAATCTGCCAAAAAAGTTATGATTACAAAGCCAACAAGATGCTGCCATATATATAGAGATGTATGTACAATGGTTATAGCGTTCAGAATTGCACTATGCCTCAGTTAAATGTAAATTACAGGCTTTTTGTGTTCAAACTCTGTTACGCCAATGTGAACCGTCTGAAATCATTGGTTTACTTTGGTACAAACTGAAACAACTCCTTTTCATTCAGCAGAAATTAGTCACGGTTGTTAAAGATGCAGCCCCACCTCCCTTTACTCCTTACGCTAAGTGACTCCCCCTTCAGAGCGCTATCCCCTTAATGAAGTAGTTACTAAGTGTGAATCATTTTGAATAAGGTTCATGCTTTATTAAGGCTGTAAACAGTGCAGTTATTAGTAATAGTCTCCTGTTAATGGGAAATACTGAGTCCATTGGAGTGGTACATTTATTAAATTACTGCAGTTTTAGTGGTTTGTTAATTGTAACTAGTTAAATTGCAATTTCAGTTTAATTTTTTTTTTTTTTTTTTATCTCTGGAGCTCTTTTTTTTCCTTTGCCACAAGAGGTCAGCAAAGAGTCAAGCTTATTCTGAACAATATGAAGTTACAACAGGAAAAAGTCGGTATAATGGAGTTTATAATGTACTTATGACTATTTCCTCTTTGTATTTTATGTATTTTATGTTTCATTATGATTTAAATGTGAATTGGATCATTTTGACATTTTATTTTGAAATGAGCGCTGGTCTCGTGTGTTTTATTTTGGTAGCGTCACTTCCTCTCAGTGGCTCGTTGGAATCTGCAGGGGGTGAGTTCTGTCTCGGCTAAAAAGAAAATATTTCACAAAAATGACTTACTGTTCGCATAAATACAAGATCACATGTTGATAAGACGATGTTTTCACGGGTACTGGATGTATCTTGTTGCGCTCATTTCGAGTTTTGTACATTTTATTTGGACTGTAAAGATTTAAAGTTAGCTTTATGTTGTAATATGGTTCTGAATGCCGCGAAAATGAGCGGCCATCTCACAATTAGGCCTAAAAACAAAATAAAAATCGTTATATTGTTCATACTTGATTTACATCATCAACAACTTAACTTCCCTGAGGCTGCACCTGCCGTCAGTCTGAGGTTTTAATGGGGCTCATGATGTGGGGGTGTGGCGCGGGCCGACTCGTGTGCTGCATCTGTCCTGCAGGTAGAGCGTCACTCTGGAGCGTCACACCTCAAGTGCAGTTCACGTCCATTTTATTTACACAAATTGAATGAAAACTCAAACATCACCACGAATGTGCCTGTTCCTGGAGTTCAGACGATATCACAACATACAAATGATCAGGTTCAACTGTTTTGAATTTACCTTTTGGATATTTCATGACAAAGTACAATTAACCAATAGGGAAAACTGGCCCTTGCCCCCATGTGAGAGTATGATGTCATAGCCCTACTCACAGTTTGGGGTAAGAGCCAGTTTTTTTTAATTTAATGACCTTTTATGGCAATTGTACTTTTCCATAAAATATCTCAAATCCACATGGGTGCACAGTGGCTGACTGAGCGCTCTCGGCTGCTGTAAAAAGGTTCTGTGGTTGAATCTTTTCCCCCTTTTCCCCGTGTGCTTTTACATTGAACATCTAAACGTTGTACTGTCCACTCGTGGTGCTGAGGTTAGTGAAAGTCAAAACTTCTCATGCCTCATTTCTTTTCTTCATTAAATCACCATTGACCAGCACAGGTCTGCCTGTTTCGTTGGCAGTAGAGGCTGGATCCTCATGACCACAGTTACAGCTTCAATTCCTTTTTAACTCTTGGAGATAAAATGCACGTTAACCACACTGACACGTGGTGAGTGGTAAAATCTGCCTGTCAGCTTTACTTTTTAAGCTTTCGTTTCAAGATGATGGCGCACTGAGAAATTCAGACGGTGAGTATTCTTTTCTTTATTTAGAAACCCATAATGTTTGGAAATGCAATAGTTGGGCTGAAGTCGCAGACCTCAGGTTTAGATAAACACAGATAGAGTTATTAGGCTAATGACCATTTCCAACTGATGTCAGCTGAGATTGAACAGAACAGAGATGGGAGTGCCTCAGTGGCTCCTAGTAAAAAATCTGATTCTCCTCGAGTGAATAAGATTAAATGACCTTAATAAGCCTCTTTGTGTGTACCACATCAAACATTATCATACTGGGTTTGAAAAAGACTCATTACAAGTGGTGCTCTGTTATAGAAAAATAAATAAGTAAAATTCTCTGTACTGTCAACCACTGTCCCACAAAATGTAAAAGCTTCAGTGTCTGTTCAAATACAGATTTTCATGATACATTTTTCCTCTAGATGTGATTTTCTCTTCTGACATCATGGCAGCTGGACCTGGTAAGTACATTTTATTCTAAACTCTGAGACTGACACACGTTTGATAATGAGCTGTTCATTCTGGGATCAAATATTTCAAGATGAGAAAATAAACATGGATGGAGTGGCTTTCATTTCATTATCCAACCTTCTTCAGTTAAGATTACACCAAGACTCATTTTCTCTGGACTTATATATATGAAACTACCAGGCAAAGCAGGAAATGAATCATGATTCTCTACTTCGATTCAAGGCATTCTGTAGAATTTTAGGCAATGTGGAGAATAACTAACAAACACTTGGTCACAGGGCTGTTCATTTCTTCATTAAATTCATTTGTACAACACATTTATATAATAATATTATTTATTAATATATTCTCTTATATATAACACAGGAAACCAGTGCAAGAGCATACATTCAGATTTATACACATACAAAACAAGTAAAAACAGACCAAATACAGGACAGATGCTGAGAGGCACCACAGAGCCCTGCCTACAGCTGGAATCTCATCACGTGTGCAGAAAAGGACATAAAAAAATAACTCTAAAAGGTGTGACTGTGTCAAAGACAATCACCTGACAGTTTTGTTTTGTATTTGCAGATGTTCCACTTCCACTGAAGCGCAGCAGGAGTTGCCCATTTTTACCACCTCACAGTAAGTAAATAAAACCAGCTCCAACAGAATATAAAAGGTCTATTTGTGAAAAACTGTGTATTTTTCTTTTACTAAAAGCAATAAGGAACTGTTCACAGGGCACATTTTATTTTGTTAAGCTACTTCCTGTTTAGCCACTGGATGTATATTGGCGGTGGCTGAGTGGTTAGCACTCACGTCTCACATCAAGAAGGTTCTGGATTTGATCCCTGTGTCGCTGGGCCTTTGTGTGTGGAGTTTGCATGTTCTCTCCGTGTCTGGATGGGTTTCCTCCAGGTGCTCCTGTTTTCCCCAACCTGTAGGTGTTAAAGTGGTGTGTGTGTGAGTGATGATGGTCGTCGGAGGGACCGATGGCGCCGATTGGTTTGGCAGTCGCTTTTCTGTGAGTCTGCACCAGGGCAGCAGCTACAGCAGTAGTTTACCACCACCAGGTCTGGAGTGAATGAAAGAAGAATACGCTACTTTTTATTTAGCAGATAAAACACGCACGACAAATTACTAACTGGTAATTATTTTCTAATCCTCGCCCCTTTATGAAAAGCACACGAAGGAGTTTGTATGATGCAAGTTTTAAGGTGAAGGCATCGATCTTGCTCCAGGAAGGAAACCGCTGTAGAGCCCTGCACCCGCGGGACCCGCGGGACCAACACAAAACAGTGCAGCACAGGACATGGATGTATAATAAGAGCATCTGAAAGCTTATTTCTGCACTGTAATAAACGTTCAAAACTAAAACCTATTTGTGCCCCCATTTTTTTCTGTGCTCCTAAAATTTTTGACTTAGGGGCACATGTGCTCCTGAAAAAAAGTTAGTGTAGAGCCTTGACTGAGCGTCCAGGAAAAGAAGAGAATCTCAGTGTTGTGCAGGTGGATCTACGACTGCAGCTGTAAACAAGCGCACATGGTGATGCGTTCAGGGGCAGGATGGACAGAGACACATGACTCTGCAGATAAAGACTGATGCAGAGCCACAGATAAGGACATTTATCTGTCTGTAAATTGGATTAAATGGGCAGAATGTAGAGAGTCTGAGCTTTATAACAAGGTAAAACATGTCCATGTGGAATATTGAGTCATATCGGCAAGATTTTGGCTGATAGCAATATGTTTCCAAGAGCCCATATCGGTCGATAATATCGGTCAACCAATATATTGGTCGGGCCCTACATTCTACGAAATACCTGGTGTTTTTAAGCAAAACAGGAAATAAATTATTATTATATTCTCAAGTAGGCACTTGGTAGAATGTCTGATGTCCTTTAGGCAAAGTGTGACAGATTTATTGTTGGATTTTATTGCAAATGAAAGAAGAAAAACTGCTTTTTGTAAGAGAACAGTGTATTATAGACCCTTAGTATTAAAATTATTTTAAGAAAAAACACCATGATCAAACAGTGAAATCCAAAATGTTCTTTCATTTCTGTAATGAAATAAATGTTTTATAAATAAATTTTTGGATTTCCCATTTCATCTGGTCATTATTTAAATTGAAAGCTGCCTGCTAATTAAATGATTCCTTTATTAGCATTATTCCTGTTGTATTGTAGTATTTTTTGACATTATTATTATTATTCACATTCACAATTCATCACTGCAAATGACTCCTAAAACGACCAGACAAAGTAGGAAATCAGTCAATATTCTCTACTTTAATGCATTCTATAGATGCCCAGGCAAGGTTGAGAATAGTGGTTCATGTCCTACTTTGCCTGGTTCTTCCTGCTTCAGTTTCAAACGGTAACATGATTACAGATACATAAACCTCATGATAGATCATAGGGATGGGACGTTATTACACAAACACTTGGGTCCAGAAAATGACCTAAGTCAACTCATACATGCACATACAAAAACAAACCTAAAACAGACCAAACACAGCACCACAAAGCCCCACAATTCTAAGCTCATCACACCTGTGTAGAAAAGGAAATAAATAACATAAAAAACAAAAAGGAAACGACTATGTCAAAGACAAAACATCATTAGTAATAACAGATCTGTATGTCCCGACTGTTTTGTTTTGTATTTGCAGATTTTCCACAGAAGCGGAGAAATAGTTTACCATTTATACGACCTGACAGTAAGTAAATTACAAAAACAGAATATTTTACTTGTAAATAACCAAATTGTAGATTTTTCCTTTATTAAAATCAGTCATTGTATTTTATTTGATACTTGATTTTCAGTAATTCACTTTCTACTTTCTGTTCAGCACACTTTTATTTTGTAAAGCTACTTCATGTTAAGCACACTTTATTTTGTAAAAGTACTGCCCATTTAGCACCAGAGTCCTACTGATTTTAAAGGGAGAGACCGATGTACTCTGGTGGCTTTCATGTATCGGTTTAAAAAAGACGTTGCCCCTCGGTTTAATTTCTGGAGAATGGTTCTCAGCGTAGGTATAAAAGCACTATCTACAGTTTATGATAGATTTCAAAGCTAACACATCTGCGGCCAAGTTAAAAACAAATAGTTTCTAGATGAATCCATAATATCTTAACATGAACTTACCGTGAATCTCCTTCACCCATGGCTCCAACATGCTTCCTCTTCAGATGCTCACGCAGTGATGTTGTGCTGCCAGATCAGCTGTGCACATTTTGCACCTAACACTGTTTTTTGATGGTGTTAATGTAAAATGCTCCCAAACTTTTGAGGACTTGGGTCGTCTGTGTTTGTCTGTGCTAACATTTTCAGCAGGAGAGTCCACACTATTGCCTGCGTTCACCTCCGCCATTTCTCAACTGTCCTCTCCCTTCCCCCCCCCCCCGATTCTCCCCTTGGACTTTGTCACGTGAACTAGTCAACTAATCGATTACTAAATTAGTTGCCAACTATTTTAATAGTCGATTTTAATCGATTTAATCGATTACTTGTTGCAGCCCTAATATTAAGCAAAAAGAGCAGCTATAGTGCACCCTCAAGTGGCTGCTAACATAGTGAGTTGTTGTACAGTTGTAGGGAGTATTATCTGTTACATAAGGGGTCAGCGTTCAGGAGGAGACAGATTGCCTGGGAGTCATCAGAGAACTTCTGCAGGTGGCAGGACCAGTGTCAAAAGGCACTGGGGAAATCTAAAAACAATATCCTCCCAGAACCCTTAGCACTACCCAGGTGAGAGTGAGCCCCCGGCAGAAGACAGATGACAGCATCATCAACACTAACATAGGGCTGATGTGCAAATTGTAGAGGTGTCCAAGCTTCTTAGGCACTGGTACAATGCAGGAGGTCTTCCAAAGCACCATAGTCTTCCTTTGTCCGAACAAGCGCACATAGTTCATCCAAATCGTTTCCCAGTGACCTTATGTTCCCCATCAGAACTGACAGAACTGCAGGGTTGAAATTCCTCCTTCACTCTTAACTCCAAACAGCACCAGAGAGGTCAGCTAAAAAGAAGAAAAAAAGACAAAAATGCAGAAAAATCATGGTGAAGGTTTAATGGGATGGATGAAGTGAAATAAAAAGAAAAGAACATCTTAAAAGTGTAGAATTATGTAATGAGGACTCTAATATGTAAAGCTTGAATGTCAACTAGCAATCACTACAGGGTGTCAGGTCAGAACAGCAATGATAGATGTTCAGGTGAGTTTGAAGAATGAAAGAGTCCACATCCAGGTAACTGTAGAAGTTTCATGTTTGAGTGCTTAAGGTTTTGTGTAGTTTTCTACAAGAGAAAGAATAAACAAGTCCAAATAATATATTAATAATAGGGCTGTCAAAGATTAATTTTTTAAATCACAATTAATCTCAGAAATTCCATAATCGCGATTGATCACATATAGAATTGCATGTTTAAAATTGTGTTATTTTGCATTTTAAGACAGCTTTAAAGCCATAACATAAAGCAATTCTATTTATTACTTGTTATTTTCTTTGACGTGTGATCATCCACAGGTCTGAAATGGTAGTTTGTCAGATCTGAGGCTCTTGGCTGAGACGCTCCGGTCGCTGCACCTGGGAGTTTAGCCTGGAGGTGTTAATTTAGGCGTTTTCACACCGCTAGTTTGATTATTTGGTCCGCACCAGGAAATAAAATTGTCATTATGTAGCCTATAGACTCCAGTGTGGTCCGCTTTCACACCGGCAAACGAACCACAATTGGTCTGATTGACGTTTCATCAATGTTTATCCATATTCCCCCCTTTTGGGGTCTTCCCGACGTTCCCCATACTTCTGTTCCTAGAACTTTGTGCAGAACTCACTGCACATGAGCCCGGAGCAGATGCTCTGGGTTTGGGTAACAGCAATAAAGACTTGGGAGCTTCACTGCAGAGTGCAGCCCCTCAGAACGAGCCCGGAGCCCTCAGGCCAAGCCAGGGGTCTATGGTCTGGTCTGTGTTCCATCCTTCGAGCGCATTGGTCAGATCGGTCCAGAGACCCTGTCCTCCATGTGCTGGTTCCGGGACGAGCAAGACCAGTGCACTGGAATGGGGCAGAGCGGTTCTGTTCCGTCCTCTGCGCGTTGGGTCCGTGGGGCGAAAGCGATAACGCTCTGTGGACTGCAGTTCCGGGCTGCTCCGCTTCTCTGTGTTCGAGGATCACGGCTCGTTCTGCGGTGGTGCAAAGCATATGGACAGTAGCGCAAACCCAATTTGGTTCATTATAATTTGTTCTGAGCGTCCGTCCTCTGCGCACTTGGTTCTTCCCGGGGAAAGCACCGAACACTACTTCCCGCTCCAACTCATCTGAGCCCGGCCTGAACCAGAGCTGATCATCGCGTTTAAAAGGGACAAAAGGGTGGCGAACTTTAATCGCGACTAAAAAAAATTATCGCGTTATGGATTGCATTAATCTAATCGCGATTAACGTGTTAACGTTGACAACCCTAATTAATAATAAATCAAAATGGTGGCTACATAACAAATTACCGTATAGTTTACATAATGCTACAGTTGACAAAGTGGCTGACAGGGGGTCAGTATGGTCATAAATTAAATTACTCAGGTTTAATAAATACATATACACATGACAAATGGCTAATGGGGATTTGTGAAAGTACACCCTTAGTGTGTAATTATGCAGCATTGAAGCTAGCTCGTTATACAAAAATGAAAGTCACAAACTATAGCTACAAGCTTTAAACATAATACCACTCATGTACACACAAGGATACTTACATCTAATAGAGGTACACTATTATTTAGACATTAAAGTGTCCGAGATAGAGCGGAGGCTCGGAGCGTCACGCAGCCATATTGTCTAAAGTGTCCATGGCACACACGGTGGTGTGGTGGTGCAACAGCGTCATATAAACAGGACTAAATGGGCGTTTATACAAATTAAAAAGGTGAATATTTCAGGAAATAATTTCAGGAGCTGCTGTGACCTGCTGCCAGTCCCTCAGACACTCACGTTTATTTTGCAGTCTTAACTGGGTTTTACTGGTTTCATTTACTGGCTGCTATCTTAGCTGGAGTGGGCTCAGAGTGGGACCAGGCTAAATCTTATAAAGCTAAGTTTTAGGCACTTTGATGATTTAAAAATTCTAAAATGTTCATATGGAAAAAATACAGAAGAATCCCAACAAAATCTGTCCATCTATCCATTTTCTTCTGCTTATCCGGGGCCAGGTCATGGGGGCAGCAGTTTAAACAGGGACTCCTTGCTCCTCTGGAGGGACCCTGAGGCGTTCCCGAGACATAGTCCCTCCAGTGTGTCCTGGGTCTTCCCCAAGGCTTCTTTCTGGTGGGAGGCATCCAGGAGGCATCTAGAACAGTTGCCCGAGCCACTGCAGCTGCTCTTCTCGACGGGGAAGAGCAGCGGCTCTACTCCGAGCTCCTCCCGTGTGACCGAGCTCCTCACCTCTAAGGAGCGCCCGTTCACTCTGCAGAGGAAACTGATTTCAACCACTTGTATCAGCGAGCAGAGCTCATGACATAGGTGAGGGTAGGAACGTAGATTGAGTTAAATCTTCACCACAATGGTCCGATACAGCGACCACATCACTGCCGACGCTGCACCGATCCACCTGTCAACCTCACGCTCCATCCTCCCCCGAGATACTTGAACTGATACTTACTTTGTGCTGATGGTAAATGCACAGATACAACAATAGATGCATGCTCTTAATGTATTGTATGATGGGATATGGGCCTATGCTCATGTAGATCATCAAAAAATGGGATGGAATCTATTTTTTGAAATTAGGCAGGACGTGCTGCTCCATACACCCATACTAAAATCCATTATTTAGATATTATCCATCCATCCATCTTCCGCTATGTCCGGCTGGGTCCTGCTGCCCAATCCTCATATCACCTGACCCCCCCAATGAACCCTGCTGTGAGTGGTGAGCCCACAGGAGGATATTTAGATATTAGTATTCCTTAAATGAGAATTTGTTTAAATTTTGTTAAAATTTTTTGTGATGAACAATTTAGTTTACTGGCTTTTTTGTTTTCAAAATGGCTTCTATTTTGTATTTTGTCTGAACTCATAGGTCATTTTTTCTATTCATCCCAGATTCTGAACCAGTTTTTTATCAGAAAGGACAAAAACTTTTACCACACAGGCTTTACATTAGCACCGCATTTTAACTGTGAGACCTTTTTATTAATTGTATTTTGGTTCTTGTGTATTTCCAGTGTCTGAGCTGAGGGTGGTTATTCTTGGGAGCGGCTGGAGTCAGAGGAGCTCTGTGGGAAACCTGTTACTGAATGAGGCTGTGTTTGATGCAACGAAAGAACCTGAAAGCCCCATGAGACTAACAGGAGAACTCCAAGACAAGAAGATCTCAGTGATCAACTGTCCAGACCTGCTCCAGCCCGACCTCACTGCAGACGCACTGTCAGAGTTAGTCACAGACATAACAGACGCCTGTGACCCTGGTCCTCATGTGTTCCTGCTGGTTCTATCGCCTGAAGACTTCACTGAGCAACAGAACCTCAGACTACAGTCAGTCCTGAGGAGCTTCAGTGAGCAGAGCTTCCACCATTCACTGGTGCTGCTGACAGAAACAAAAGAGACAAGTGTAATGGAGGATTATGTGAATTCTCCCCCTCTGAAAGATCTGATTAGAAAGTGCAAAAACAGATATCAGTGGGTGAAGAGCCTTGAATCGCATATGATCTCTGAAATACACAAAGAGCTCTTGACTAAAATAATCCAAATACTTAAAGAGAATGATGAAAAACATGTTACTAAAGAGACTAAAGAAAGAAAAGGTGGCATATTTTCTGCACTCAGAACAGGTAACTGTGACAGTTGATTTAGGTTATAAACCTTTGTGTGTTTCTTTTAAGTAAATATTTCATTTTTTGCAGGATTTCACAGTGTGACGAAGCCTACCTTATATTCTGGTAAGTACATTTTAAAAATGTCATTTGCCCCTAACTTCATTCACAGCATAACAGCTAAATCATTTTATTATTGGTGGACAAAACAAAAATACTTTTGTAAAAAGAATTGATGTCTAATTTGATTTAACTATTTTTTCCAGACTCTGCTCTCAGGATTGTTCTGTTTGGAAAAAGTGATGACAAAAATCTAAAATGCGCTCAATGCTCAATGACAGCTCTGATTTGCCAACAAAACAAAACTTTTTTGCTGCTAAGATTTGGACAAAAAGACCAGTGTTAGTGAAGACCCCAGACCTGTTCAGTTTGCCTATAGAGACTGTGACAGAAGAACTGAAGAAATGTGTGTCTCACTGTTCTCCTGGACCCAATGTTCTGCTGCTGCTGGTGAAGCCTTCAGACTTCAGTGAGACCGACAGGAAAACTCTGACCTTCATCCTGAGTCTGTTCGGTCCAGAGGCCTTTAAACACTCCATGGTGGTTCTCACACACAGGGACCAGATGATCCCCAGTGTTTCAAAGCTCATTCGTGATTGTGGAGGAAGATTCTACAACATGTTTGATGGAAACCACAAACTCCTGACTGATTCCCTCAAGAGAATTGTAGATCAGAACAAATCATCCTTCCTCACCCTCACTGAGGAGCAGAAACCCTCTCTGAACCTGGTGCTTTTTGGGGGGAGCAGAGCAGAGAAAACCTCAGCAGCTGAGTCCATTTTAGGGCGAGCAGATCTCCCTGCAGGGATCCCAGGGCGGTGTGTTAAACATGAGGCAGAGGTGTGTGGGGGTCGTGTGTCTCTGGTGGAGCTGCCGCCTCTGTCTGACAAACCTCTGGAGACAGTGATGCAGCAGTGCCTCCGCTGCATCTCCCTCTGTGCTCCTGAGGGCGTCCATGTCTTCATCCTGGTTCTACCGCTGGGTTCCCTCACTGACGGAGACAAGGCCGAACTGAAGACCATCCAGGACACACTCGGCTCTCAAGTGCGTCAAATCACTATGATTCTGTTCATTCATTCAGATCCCTCTGCTCCAGCTGTGGTTCAGTTTGTAAAAGGAGACGGAGACATCCAGAGACTGTGTCAGAGCTGTGGAGGAGGAAGTTTTATTTTCAACCCCAGGAACCAGCAGCAGGTCCCTGAGTTGTTGGATTATTTACACAGAATGAAGATCAACAATAAAAGTTACACTTTAGAGACACTTCTGTTGGCTCAAACGGAGAAGATTTCAGCTCAACACAAAGAAATTGAGGACAGATGTGAGTATAGTTGTTAATAATTTGTACCATTACATAACATTTTTATAAAGTGCATTTTAAAATTTTACATAGCATAATTTTTGCACACTCAGTTGTATGTTTTGTTATGTGTGAAACACAGAAATGTGTAATGACACCCTCACACCAGTAGGTGGCATGTAGTGCCATGACAAACCAAAGCCCAAAAGACTCGATTGTCGACTCCAGCGGCGGCGAGAGGCTCGAGTTGCCAGAAGCAACAAGTGAGAATCGAGTACTGGCAGTGAAGAAGAAGAGAAACTGAAAGTTTTTGAAAGAAAATGGTTCGGGAATGTATTTTTTTGCGATTTCAAAAAATATAATTCACTCGTAAATAAATGGGATTAGAAACGACATCAGTGATCGAGTCTTTTGGGCTTTGGCCTGTGCAGTGGGAAATCAACAGAGGGAAGTGTGAGGTGCTTATAAAGTTGTTTTCTAACGTTTCCAGACACTAATGAGTGAACCAGGCAGAGCGTTTTGTTTGTTAGACTTGTGGCTGTTGTCAGATGGGTTAAAGTGGAGTTCAGCTTCTTCAGTGTGAAGCAAATTGGTGTTTTACGTGGAAGTTCAGAACTTGCCCCCATCACTACACTAGTTTGTTGCCTTGACAGACTCACTGCCACAGTGAGATCTCCACCGAGGAAACACTGATCTGTGCCGTTTTTTGGCTTCTGACAGAATTCGACCTCCTCTAGAAATGACTTTAGCTTCAAATGTGCCGGAGTTCAACTTTAACTCACTGCCTGTGATTATCCGTCTGTAACTTACTGTTTGCAGCTTTATGTTTAAATATTGATTTTATTTTAATATGATTCCTCATGGAGAATAAATGGAGGGAGGATCTGCACTTTTCAGAGACCTGGAGCAAGACAAACATGAGCATTAAAAGGGCCCACATGCCACCAGTGAGGCAAAGGAAAACTTCACTGTTTCCTTTCTCATTATTTCCCCGTGTTTTACATGAACGTTTAACCTGTTTCTGTTACATGTGTATTTTATATTTAAACATATTACATTTCTTACATAATTTTATTATTTTTAGATGGTGACCTGCCTCCTGACTGTCTGAGGATCGTTCTGATTGGAAAAAAAGGAAATGGAAAGAGTTCCTCAGGAAACACCATCTTGGGAAGAAAGGAGTTTTTAGCTACGGCCGGTCAAAAATCTGTCACTAATGTTTGTAAAAGAGTAGAAACTACAGTAGACGGACGCTCTGTGGCTGTGGTGGACACTCCTGGACTCTTTGACTCAACCATGTCACATGAGGAGGTCTTTGAGGAAATGCTGAGATGCATCAGTCTTTTAGCTCCTGGACCACATGTTTTTTTGTTGGTTTTACAAATTGGACGACTGACAGAAGAAGAGAAAGTGATGATAAAACTCATCAAAGAAGCATTTGGAAAAGAGGCACAAAAGTTTATTATTATTCTTTTTACACATGGAGATCAACTGATCAATGATGAAATATCATTTCAAGATTACATAGAAAAGGTTTATGACAGTTACTTTAAGGAACTGATCTCACAGTGTGGGAACAGGTTCCATGTTTTTAATAACACTGATAAAGAGAATCGCACTCAGGTCCTGGAGCTGCTGCAGAAGATCGATGAGATGGTGAAAGAAAACAGTGGAAACTGCTTCACCAACGACATGCTCCAAGATCCTGAAGCAGCCATTAAAAAGAGGTGAAGAGAATTATGAAAGAGAAGGAAGAAGAGATGAGGAAGGAGAGGGAGGAGATGGAGAGAAAATACCAACAGGAAACGGAAGAAATAAAACAAAACATGGACAAACAAAGGGAGGAATTTGAAAAAGAACGACAACAGAGAGAGAAAGAACTCAGAGAAAAGGAGGAAAGGATTAAAGAAGAGATAGAGCAGCGAAAAGAGAACAGGAAAAGAGAGAAGAAGAAGAGAGGAAGAGGAAGGAAGAAGAGAAACTACAGCATGAGAAATGGGAAGAAAAACGAAAAACTCTAGAGGAAAAAATCAGATTAGAGCAAAAGTCAAAAGAAGCGAACAGGAGACAGATGGAACAAGAGAGAGACCAATGGGAAAGAGAAAGGAAAGAATGGTGGGAGAAAAGAAAACAAGAAGATGAAGAAAGACGAGAAGAAATGAGACAAATAAAAATAGAGAAAGAGCAGAAAGAGAAAGAACTGGAAGAAAAAGAGGAGAAATATAAAAGAGAACAGGAAAAGAGAGAAAAAGAAGACATAAAAAGGAAGGAAGAAGCAGAACAGCAGCGTCTTGAAAAGGAACAAAAAAAGATCCAAGCGAAATTAAAGGAAATACAACTAGAAGAAAACAGGAGACAGATGGAACAGGAGAGAAAGCAGTGGGAAAGAGAAAGGAACGAATGGTGGGAGAAAAGAAAACAAGAAGCTAAAGAAAGATGGAAACAGGAGAAAAGATTACAAAAAGAAATGAGGCAAATTCGAAATGAAAAAGAGCAGAAAGAAAAAGAACTAAAAGAAAAGGAAATGAAGATTGAAGAAGTGGAAAGAGAACAAAAAAAGAGAGAAGAGGAGGAGAGACAGAGGAAAGAACGAGAGGAAAAACAGCACCGGGAATGGGAAAGGAAACGTAAAGAACTGGAAGAAAAAATCAAATCCACAGAAGAATCCAAAGAAATGTTTGAAATAAAACTGGAAGAAAACAGGAAACAGATGGAACAGGAGAGAGAACAGAGGGAAAGAGAAAGAAAAGAGTGGTGGGAAAAACGAAAACAAGAAGATGAAGAGAGACGACAACAGGAGAAAAGATTACAAGAAGAAATGAGACAAATTCAAAATGAGAAAGAGCAGAGAGAAAAAGAACTAAAGGAAAAGGAAATGGCAATTAAAGAAGTAGAATATGAGTGTGAAAGAGAACAAAAAAAGAGAGAAGAGGAAGAGAGACAGAGGAAGGAACAAGAGCAAAAACAGCACCAGGAATGGGAACAAAAACACAAAGAACTGGTAGAAAAAGTAAAATCCGCAAAGCTATCTAAAGAAATGTTTGAAATAAAACTAGAAGAGAACAGGAGACAGATGGAACTGGAGAGAGAGCAGAGGGAAAGAGAAAGAAAAGAGTGGTGGGAAAAACGAAAGCAAGAGGATGAAGAGAGACGACGACTGGAGAATAAATTACAAGAAGAAAAGAGACAAATTCAAAATGAGAAAGAGCAGAGAGAAAAAGAACTGAAGGAAAAGGAAATGATGATTAAAAATGTTGAATATGAACGTGAAAGAGAACAAAAAAAGAGAGAAGAGGAGGAGAGACAGAGGAAGGAACGAGAGGAAAAACAGCACTGGGAATGGGAAAGGAAACGCAAGGAACTGGAAGAAAAAATCAAATCCGCAGAAGAATCCAAAGAAATGTTTGAAATAAAACTGGAAGAAAACAGGAAACAGATGGAACAGGAGAGAGAGCAGAGGGAAAGAGAAAGGAAAGAATGGTGGGAAAAAAGAAAACAAGAAGATGAAGAGAGACGACAACAGGAGAAAAGATTACAAGAAGAAATGAGACAAATTCAAAATGAAAAGCAACAGAAAGAAAAAGAACTAAAAGAAAAGGAAATGAAGCTTAAAGAAGTAGAATATGAGCATGAAAGAGAACAACAAAAGAGAGAAGAGGAGGAGAGACAGAGGAAGGAAGAAGAGGAAAAACAGCACCAGGAATGGGAACAAAAACACAAAGAACTGGAAGAAAAAGTCAAATCTGAAGAGGAGTGTAAAGGAATATTTGAAACAAAACTACAAGAAAACAGGAGACAGATGGAACTGGAGAGAGAGCAGCAAGAAAGAGAAAGAAAAGAGTGGTGGGAGAAAAGAAAACAAGAAGATGAAGAAAGAAAACGAGAAGAGGAAAAAAGACAAGACGAAATTAGAGAAATATACCAAGAGAAAGAGCAGAAAGAAAAAGAATTTAAAGAAAAAGAGGAGAAATATAAAGAAGAACGAAAAAGAGAACAGGAAAACAGAGAAAAAGAAGACATAAAAAGGAAGGAAGAAGAAGAGAAGCAGCGTCTTGAGTGGGAACAAAAACACAAAGAACTGGAAGAAAAGATCCAATTTGAAGCAAAATCAAAAGAAACACAACTAGAAGAAAACAGGAGACAGATGGAACAGGAGAGAGAGCAGTGGGAAAAAGAAAGGAAAGAATGGTGGGAGAAAAGAAAACAAGAAGAGGAAAAAAGACAAGAAGAAATGAGACAAATAAAAATAGAGAAAGAGCAGAAAGAGAAAGAACTGGAAGAAAAAGAGGAGAAATATAAAAGAGAACAGGAAAAGAGAGAAAAAGAAGACATAAAAAGGAAGGAAGAAGAAAAACAGCAGCGTCTTGAGTGGGAACAAAAACACAAAGAACTGGAAGAAAATATCCAATCAGAAGCAAAATCAAAAGAAACACAACTAGAAGAAAACAGGAGACAGATGGAACAGGAGAGAGAGCAGTGGGAAAGAGAAAGGAAAGAATGGTGGGAGAAAAGAAAACAAGAAGATGAAGAAAGACAGTTGGAGTTAGAGGAGAAACATCAAAAACAAGTGGAAGAAATGAGGAGGAATTATGAGGAAAAAGCCAGAAGACAAACTGAATAGAACGAACGGTTGCAGACACTGACAACTGAGATTCATAGCCATAAGATGGAATTGCATCATAAAGAAATAAGTGTTTTAGTAAAACGACTTTGGGCAAAACCAGGCAAGTTGATTCAAATGAATAATTTAATTTCAAACCATGAAAAAGAAATAAATGAACTTTTCACAAAACATGAAAGAGAAATAAACAAAGCCACAAATGAGGAGGAGAAAAAAACAAAGCAAAAAGAGCAGGAAGAAGAGAAGGAAACTATGCAAAAACAACATGAAAAAGAAATAAGTGAGTTAGTAAAGGAAGTGGGGCAGTCTTCCTGTGTGATTTCATAAAATAACTGTGAGTGAAAACACCTGATTTGTCTTTGCTATTATGATCTTATAATATAAAATCCTGTATTTTATATTCCCACTGTCTCCACCAACGGCCCTGCTCTTATTGTGGTTCCTCATTTTATCATATTTTAGTATTTAGACAAATCAGGGACTAATCATCTTGTACAGCTCCTGCTGATCCTAAAGAGTTTTGCTGAAAAGACAGTTACGATTTTCCAACAAAAACATTTTATTGATAATTGTGTCTGAGGTTCGTCTCACTGCAGCTGATGTAGAGCGTCATGATGAGGGGCAGATGTACTGGTTAATGTGTTATTGTTACTGTGATGAGGAAAAAGCCTCTGTGTTAATGTTATAATCAAACATTTTTATCTTTCAGTTCTTATGAATGTATTAATAAAATATCATGTGCTTTTTTACACATCCTGGTTTAGCACAAGTTTATTATCTGAAGTATTTTGGAGATCATAATAACTCCAGAAATGAACTTTAAATAAACCTCACCTGTTAATCCCCATTGAAGTAATTCAAATCAATCCAAATATACAATTTAAATGGAAGATGATTAAAGACTACTGAAAATTTCAGAAAAACTAAATAAAAATGTGTTATCTCTTATTTTTTATGATCATAAAATTGAGCAGAATTAGGCACTTCACCCGAATTGCCTCGTAAGAAAGTGGTGTGTGTGAGTGATGGTGGCTACAATAGTAGTTTACCACCACCGAGTGTCAAGTAAATGAACAATGATCTGTAAAGTGCTTTGGGCGTCATGAAAGGCACTATATAAATGCAATGATTAATTAATGATGAATTAATTTAGGTCCAAACCAGCGCCTGAGGAAAGTGTCCCGTTCACCCTCTGCTCCTTTTCTCTTCTGCTTCTTCTCCCATTTCCTGCAGAATCGAGGAGAGGAATCAAGGAGAAGGAAGCGAGGAAAGAGAAATGAGCTGCGCCCTGCGTCCTCTCAAATCCAAACAGTGTTCCTATAGCGCCCTCTGGTGTTTCTCAGTCTCAGTTTATGTGCAGCCTGTGTCTCTTATGAAAGCTCAGAACCTGCAGAATTCTCTCAAGTTTATGAAATACAAAATAAGAATCTTACCTTCAGTTCCTTAAATATAGAACATGTGGATCGGTGAGTAAAATAACACATTTATTTTAAGGTATTAAAGGGGAACTGAAGCTAAAGTCGTTTCTAGAGGTGGTGGAATTCTGTCCGAAGCCAAAAAACAGCACAGATCAGTGTTTCCTTGGTGGAGATCTCACTGTGGCAGTGAGTCTGTCAAGGCAACAAACTAGTGTAGTGATGGGGGCAAGTTCTTAACTTCCACATAAAAGACCAATTTGCTTCAGACTGAAGAAGCTTCACACCACTTTAACCCATCTGACAACAGCCACGAGTCTAAAACAAAACGCTCTGCCTGGTTCACTCATTAGTGTCTGGAAACGTTAGAAAACAACTTTATAAGCACCTCACACTTCCCTCTGCTGATTTCCCACTGCACAGGCCAAAGCCCAAGGCTAAAATGTTGTAGTGTGACATGATTCATGAAACATACTTGTCCCTATCAAATAAACAAACAAATAAATAAACAAATAAATAAATAATCTGTTCTGAACTTGTCACAACTGCACTTTGGGGTTTTCTTGTGGCACATGAGTTCAAACGGGTCTAAAATGGCGGCGTGTGGGGCAGGTACAAAATGTGCAGTGCTCCAGCAAAGCATTAATAAACCGTGTAATAAAAAACAATGTCTTTACAACTACAACACTACAAGAGCCCTGTCCATTGGATTCACTTTGTCATGATCACTTTCATATAAAAATCGATTGAACAAAACAGGATACTATACTGGCATACTTCACCGTGGTTAAGATTAGAATTTGTCATTTCGCATTTCTGAAGCTGTTCCTTTGCTATGAAATAAAAATTATTACACAAAATGTACATTCTCCTCTTAAAAAAGGAAAATAAAACAAGAAACATTTTCGTCTCTCAAAAATGAATTAGCCGTTAGACATACAGCACAATTACACAGATACATAGTTTTCAATATCGCACATTCAAATCTACCAAAAAAGTTATGATTACAAAGCCAACAAGATGCTGCCATATATATAGAGATGTATGTACAATGGTTATAGCGTTCAGAATTGCACTATGCCTCAGTTAAATGTAAATTACAGGCTTTTTGTGTTCAAACTCTGTTACGCCAATGTGAACCGTCTGAAATCATTGGTTTACTTTGGTACAAACTGAAACAACTCCTTTTCATTAAGCAGAAATTAGTCACGGTTGTTAAAGATGCAGCCCCACCTCCCTTTACTCCTTACGCTAAGTGACTCCCCCTTCAGAGCGCTATCCCCTTAATGAAGTAGTTACTAAGTGTGAATCATTTTGAATAAGGTTCATGCTTTATTAAGGCTGTAAACAGTGCAGTTATTAGTAATAGTCTCCTGTTAATGGGAAATACTGAGTCCATTGGAGTGGTACATTTATTAAATTACTGCAGTTTTAGTGGTTTGTTAATTGTAACTAGTTAAATCGCAGTTTCAGTTTAATTTTTATCTCTGGAGCTCTTTTTTACCTTTGCCACAAGAGGTCAGCAAAGAGTCAAGCTTATTCTGAACAATATGAAGTTACAACAGGAAAAAGTCGGTATAATGGAGTTTATAATGTACTTATGACTATTTCCTCTTTGTATTTTATGTATTTTATGTTTCATTATGATTTAAATGTGAATTGGATCATTTTGACATTTTATTTTGAAATGAGCGCTGGTCTCGTGTGTTTTATTTTGGTAGCGTCACTTCCTCTCAGTGGCTCGTTGGAATCTGCAGGGGGTGAGTTCTGTCTCGGCTAAAAAGAAAATATTTCACAAAAATGACTTACTGTTCGCATAAATACAAGATCACATGTTGATAAGACGATGTTTTCACGGGTACTGGATGTATCTTGTTGCGCTCATTTCGAGTTTTGTACATTTTATTTGGACTGTAAAGATTTAAAGTTAGCTTTATGTTGTAATATGGTTCTGAATGCCGCGAAAATGAGCGGCCATCTCACAATTAGGCCTAAAAACAAAATAAAAATCGTTATATTGTTCATACATGATTTACATAATCAACAACTTAAATCCTGTAATATCATGCACTGTAAACCCGAATAATTAAACTGTATTTTTTAAGCTAAACTGTTGCTTTAAAAAAATATGTATATATAGTCTTGTTATATTTAATTAATGTGAAAAAAAAAGTATTAGTATGTATTAGGGATGGGCATTCGATTAAATTTTCTTCATTGATTGTTGGGAGAATTCGCAATTGATTTTCGATTGTGAATTTGAGTCGATTTGATTAATCATTAACATTTTAATGTTAAAAATATCATCACTATTATTACTATTACTAATCTGCATAAAACTCAACTTTACAACACTTTAGGTGATACTTGCACATATTTTAATTTACATTTAGCTCAAATTTGCTTGAATAAAAAAATCTAAATATCCATTTGCCATGATTAATAAAAAGCAAAAAAAAAGTCAAATGTTTTTATTCATTGTTAACAAAATACAAATTCAAAAATAGATTTACTCCATTACTCCATAGAATAAACTGTAAAGAGGCACAAACACTTTTCCCCCACATTTTTCAAACACTTTGAACATTTTTTTCTCACAGTTCAAGAGTTAAATAAAGTTGACAGGTGCAATAACAACAATAAATTTACACTGTCAGATAATTTTTAAAGTCTGCAGTCTGGGGGAAAGCTTCCCATAGAGTCCCAGAAATACTTACTGCACAAACACAAACGTGTGGTTCAGATGTTTAGAATAACTACGGTGTAATGCATACGTGAGTCCAAAACATGAACAGAAATGCTTCCGGGAAGTTCTCCAGTGTGATGACCTCTTCTCCCTGCCAGTACGATGGAGACTTTGTTTGTTTGAGAGGTTGTAGAGGGTTTTCTGCTCCACAAACTCTGGACAGAAGAGCCACAGGTGCACTGGATAGAACAGGCTCCTCTGTGTACTCCTGTAATAAACACACACCAGTATCAATGAAAAGCAGGATTGATAAAGGTTTTTTTCTTCTCCTGGCCAGAATATCCACGGTTTTATAACCACAACATGAAAGGTGAACACAAACACACCAGGGAATTACTAAACAGGGCATCATCCAAGTTTAAAAACACCACTAAAAAGGCCAGTATGTGATTGTGAGCTCCACCTCTGTCAGTAGCACAGTGGAGACTGCAGAGGGCGCCAGTGTGCCTGATGTGTGCGCAGACAAACTAACAAGAGTATTTCTATGTCACAGGAGTAAAGCTGATTGACTCCACACCGTGTCCTGGTTTTTATATACGGCCTGAGGAGAAGTTCAGATGGGTAAGTAATAAAAGGACAAACTGAAAAGAAAATCAACTTAAATTAAAACTTAACTTTTCTGGTGGAGGATCAGCCTTTGCCTAGAATATTTCACAGTATGGAAAAACCACCAGGCTCATTACAGGTCAGATCTGTGGAGAGGCAAATCCGCTCACAGTAAGAGTCCGTGTTTTCAAAGTGTGTTTGAGAAATGAAAACACAAGATATGTTTATTCTTTCAAACTTTCCAGTCAAAGCAATGACATTTCCATGGAGACAGACAGACAACAGTAACATCCTGCCAGTAGTAACATACTGCCATTTTAACTGCAGACCGTTAATATTTACAGAGAATAAGTGCACTCGCAGATACAGATGGGCCTAATCACAGTGTAACCCGCTGTTCTACCGTGACACATGTGAGTGCGCGGTCCTCACCCAGCAGCAGCAGCTTCAGCTCACGCCGGGAGTCCCTCTTGTCTTTCCGCAGCTGCCTCTCGATCTCCTCGTTGATTCTCTGGTTCTCCCGCTCCTCCGCAGAGATGCAGCAGCCCGCCATCCTCTACCCGGCCCGTGTGTCCTCTCCTCCGCACAGAAACCCGCTAAAGAAAAGACTCAGCGACACTGAAACTCTATAAAAAAACCCCGTCCTCTTCAGAGACCAGGGCACGGCATCCTGGTTTCTGCTGCGTCCTCTGTCCACGGCCACTTCACACAGTCACAGATGAATTAAGAAGCAAATTAAACTAAAGAAACAATCGTTAAACGCTTAAATAACTTCCCTGAGGCTGCACCTGCCGTCAGTCTGAGGTTTTAATGGGGCTCATGATGTGGGGGTGTGGCGCGGGCCGACTCGTGTGCTGCATCTGTCCTGCAGGTAGAGCGTCACTCCGGAGCGTCACGTCTCGCAGGTGCGGTTCACGTCCGTTTCAGCGACGCAAAATGAATGAAAAGTGAAATATCGCCGCGAAAAGGCCCAACACCTGTTCCTGGATTTTAAATGACATAACATATTCAATGCAGGTAAGATGAATATGATCATATGAATATAAAAATGCAGAGTTGTGTCGTAATTAGGGTGACTAAACGTCCCTATTTCCCCGGGACAGTCCCAGTGTTGAGCCCTGTGTCCCCTGTCCCAGCAGATTTATCCAAAACCACTGATTTGTCCCAGTTTGATACAAGAAAAGGACTAAACTAAGATTAAACCAGGACTAACACAGGACTATCACAACAGGGACGTGCACAGGACTTTTGAGGGGCAGTTGCTCTGACATGAAGAAAGGGCCCCCCCCAAATCACACTCAATCACCCCAACTAGGCCTACTGCTTATTACATACTACTACTGCTACTGCTACACACTAGTACTACATACTAACTTTAGAATGAAGTAATCGTGTGCATTACTTCCATCATTCACTGCTAAAATGAAGTGTTAGAATTAGAAACCATCAGGAGACGTGTCGCTGAGTTTGCCTCCATGAAATGAGCCTGTCCTGTAGGAGGAAGAACGGGCTGGTGTCTGCAGCTCAGCTCTGATTATTTACGCTAAACGTGGCAAAAACTGAACCTGGATTTATTCACATTTTTCATCAAACTCGATGGTCATTTGTTCTACATCTCAGTCTCACCTTTTCCAACAACGTCGAGACAAATGTTCAAACCGCGACACCCGAGACAATCTCTTCACATGTGAAGTGTGTGTGGAGGCACGACCAGGGCATCCGGCGTATTTGCTGCGCGAATCTGGAGTGGAGGAGGCGGTTTTCAGTGTTCAGGCATCGGCGTCAGAAGTTGTGGAGACAAATAATAAAGAAAAGAGTTGTTTTACACTGATACACTGATTCTTCTCTATTGGGTCGTTTTTATTTCTATAACTTCACTGTTAGTAATTGATGTAATTTTTACAGTAAATTTGTATTGTGTTTGTGTTTTTACTGTAAGTAGCAAAGCATTGTGGGAAGTTTATGGTCAGTCCTGTATTTTTATTGTAACTATATTGTACATGCGGAGTTTTACAGCAATTTTACAGTAATTGCGTTGCATCATGGGATCGCTGCTGTCTGAATTTCGAATTTTTGGCGGCAACAACAAACTTTCGGGGACAAAGGTAACATAACGTTATTTTACTTCCTGTGTAAGTCTAATATGTATTTTATATCATAGTTATATTAGATATATATTCTTTCTGCGTATCTGAGTCTGTCTGCTTTGATTAGAGGCGTTAGCGACTGCGTGATGTCTCATATTCATTCTGACTGGTGTTAGCTGCTTTAGCTAAAGTGAATCTAAAGTGCTTTACCGCTGCGGCTGTTACCCGAATTCAGTGCTTCTGCTCCGGGCGTATGTGCGGTGAGTTGCGTACAAAGTTATACGTATTTGTCGGACCATAAGGCGCATTTAAAATCCTTTAATTTGCTCAAAAATCGTCAGTGCGCTATATGTATGTATTAATTCTGGCTGTGCTAACTGTCCTCGAAGCGATTTTATGTGGTACACGGCGCTCAAACATCTGCCAAAATGTTTTATTACTTTTGGAAATTACGAAGCCGCTGGACGGACTGTTGCGGAGCGCGAAGGCGGTTATGGTTGAGCACAAAACAAACATCCACAAACTCTCGAATGAGTCCAGTCTATGTAAAATGTATTGTGTGTATTTTATCCATCACAATGCGGATTGAAAAGTTACGACATCAAGAATTACGATCACGAAATGAAAATGTACGATTACTGCGGTGCTTCGGACTGAATTAGGACTGATCCAGGTCTAAACCAGAACTGAACCAGGACTGTCCTGTCCTTTCGCGCACACGGGACTCACTCATTCAAGAGTTTACAGACACCCATCTTATGCTCAACTCCAATCAAACATGCACAGATCTCCACCCATAGAGGTGTTCATGCCTCCACCCCATGCACACGAACACCTCCGAAAGCCTCCGTACTCCAGACTGTCGGACCATTACGGCTGCCCTCACATCCATGCGGCTCCCGGAGTCAGGAGCGTCACGGAGTGATGCGCACTGTGCTTCATCGTAATATTACGGTGTGTATAAGAAAAAAACCAGGGCTGAACGCACCAGTACGTACACTACTAAGAAAAGTGTTGGACTTTGAATTGGTGGGTAGCCGTAGACCCTCTTGGCAGACTGGGCAGTGCATGTGCCGGGGGTGGACTGAGTGAACGGGTGTGAGGGCACAGAGATGGAACTGGAACACATCAGCCAATGGGAGACAGAGATGCTACCAGATGATACTACTGGAGATGCTACTGAAGCCACTACTGCACAGACCTGATGTAGCCACCGCCACACAACACAAACAGGTCGTTACACACACACACACACACACACACACTTTATATATCCACCTCACAGCACATACAGGATCAGCACTGCTCAGATGTTTTTTAGTCCGTAGTAACCCTCTCCACTGGTCAGCTGATGCTTAATTATTTGTTTTAATTCAATTGTTAAACCTATAATAATAATTGTTAAACCTGTAGACTGGTCGGCTGATCTTTTTATTTTTTTATGAAATTGTTAAACCTATAATAGCGGCCACAATGCTGAATTTTAAATAAAAATAAAAGTGTGAACAGCAAATATGCTGCTTGTTTTGTTTTTCTTTGTAGAACTCTAAAATAATTTATCAAAGTTACAGCATGTAATTGTAATATTTACAACATGCTGTCCTGTGAAATTGCAATAAATCCCTAAAAGTACAGGAAATTCCTGGCTACTGGGTTGCTGTTATGTGACCTTTTGCTGTAATATTTACAGTAATCTATCCTGTAAAATAAAGGACACACCTGTAAAATTACATGATGATACTGTAATTAATTACAGTCCCTTGTTGTAATAAATGTACAGTAACATTTACAGTAACAGTCCAGTATACCATTTACAGTAAATTTACGGCAACTATTAGCCAGGAATTTCCTGAAAATTTACAGTAAATTTCTAACAGTGTTGCCTTGCGAGATGAAATGTTGGTTCTTGGTCTCTGATTTTATTAAATAAATTTCCCCCAAAAAGTGCGATTTATAATCCGGTGCGATTTATAGTCGGAAAAATACAGTAATCTGATCTCCGCCAACAGTAAAGAGGAGCATAAATTGTAATTTGTTTCGGCAAAATACAGAAAACCGTGTTTGTGAATTACCATAAAACCAAAAATGCAGCAACAGAACCCCTCAGGTTATGACTGACACAAGAATCAAGCACAATCTTACACACTGTTTTCACAATTATTTATACCATTCTTTAGAAATTTTGAACATCTGGTCCCCCTGGTCTTAATCACAGTCTGTAGTTGTAATATTGGGAGGTCCGGGGTCTAATCAGTTGTAGAAATGATCAGGTTCAGTGTGAATTTAGCTTTAGTTTTTATCTTTCATGGCAAATACAGTGTCATCAACAGTGAGAAATGAGAACTGTTTCTCGCCCCCATGAGGCAGTGTCATAGGCCTCCTCCCAGATGTGGGGCAAGAGACAAATTTGCCATTTAATCAGTACTTTTCCATAAAATAACCTAAATAAAAGCCATGAGGGGGCTGAGTGAGTAAGACCGTCCTGTGATTAAAGCTTAAAGGAGTTTGCGTATTTTTACATTGAATATCTTAATGTTGTACCGCCCCCTTGTGGCGCTGGTGTTATTCAGTAAAGTAAAAGTCAAAACTTAATTTCTCACTTTTTTTGTTTGTTTTAATCATAGAATATACAGTTGGCCAGCACAGCGCCTGTCTGCCTCTGTGCTGATAGTGGGGCGCATAGTCAAGTGAACTCTAGTGGTCACAGTTTGAGCTTTAACTCATTTTAATTTGGGAGATAAAGTGAATGTGACGCCGCAAACGTGACGCTCAAGAAGTTCGACGTGAAGTTCGACCTTCTTAAGCACGAGAGACGCTCATTATACCAATTTACGAACGTGGGGAAGGGCTCCGGAATCATGGATGTATAATAAGAGCCATTTTATTATAGTTCTAGTGTCGGAATCTGCGCTTATCGTGTTCTCAGCTACTGCGCATGCGTGAGTGGCAAAGCAGATTCACTTTCGCTTCAAGATTATGACGCACTAAGATATCTGACGGTGAGTATTACTTTCATTAACTAAAAATGTATAATATAGTTTCTAAACGCAATAACTGAACTGAAGTTTGAGACCTAAAGTTTAGCTAAACACGGATGATGTTCTGAGGCTAATGACCACAGATCATTTAACTAAGACAAGAGGTTAGAGAGTCTATGTTTCCTTGTAGTAACAATGAGGTAGGCCTCCTCTTCGACGGGATAGGATTTTTTTTTAAAAGCCCCACCTGGCCTACCACAATGAGCCTCTTCTTGTGTGCCATATCTTAGGTCTTGGGGAAAAAAGGGCAATGCAAGTTTTTGGTAGAAGTTATACTCATTTTGCCTTTTTCCTCTTCTAGATGTGATTTTCTCTTGTGACATCATGGCAGCTGGACCTGGTAAGTACATTTCTTCCTAAACTCTGAGACTGACACACGTTTGATAATGAGCTGTTCATTCTGGGATCAAATATTTCAAGATGACAAATAAACATGTGGGTGGAGTGATTTTCATTTCAATATTCATCTTCTTCGGCTAAGATTATACCAAGACTCGACTGATTTTTCTGCAGATACATACACCTCACGGTGTAGATCATATAGAGGGGATGTTATTACACAAACACTAGGTCACAGTGCCATCAGGTGTCAGTTTAATTTCTATTTATGCATTTACAACAGCATCTGCCCAAAGTGCTCCACATGTGCGATAAATGTACAAAAACAACAGGAAACAAGTGCAAGAGCTCACATTAAGATAAGAGCACATACAAAACAAGTATAAAACAGACCAGATACAGCCTGCATCACAGAGCCTGTCTACAGCTGGAAGCTCATCACACCTATGCAGAAAAGGAAATAAATAATAACATACAAAATGAGCTCTAAAAGGTGCAACATCATTAGTAACGGGTCTGTATGTCCTGATAGTTTTGTTTTGTATTTGCAGATGTTCCACGGAAGCGCAGCAATAGTTTAACATTTTTACCACCTGGCAGTAAGTAAATAAAAACATACAACACAATATCCTACTTGTAAATAACACTGCATATTTTTCCTTTAGTCACTGCATTTTATTTGATACTTGGTCACTTAACTTCAGGGTTTCACAGAGTGTACTTTTATTTTGTAAAGCTACCTCCTGTTTAACACCAGCACAAATTAGCTTGAAAAAGGTGTGGATCTGTAAGAAGAACTGGTTAGGTTACTGCTAGATTAGAGCATTGGAGATGAGTTGGCTTAGTGGCCGGTCACTGGTACTTCAGCAACAAAACCCCTCCTGCCCGGAAAGAATTTTCCCATCGAGTGCAAAAAAGGTTGGATTTTGTGGTGACTTTTACCTATTTTTAGATCATAAACTTTTTCTCAGCTCAAAATCCTTTAGCTGTCTTAAAAACAGCTTTTTATAGCTTTTATAGCACTGACTATGCTCTGCTTCACTCTAGCTGCACTCTAGCTACTCTTACATCCGTGAAGTTGGCCCCCATTAAATGCACAATTACACAAAACTATGCTGATCATTTGTGATTCATTTTTGCTGCAAAAAGTTTTGTTTTGAGATATTAACAATTCTTTTATAGGTCAAATTAGGATCATTCAGCCCCAAGGAAGCTTTAAAATGCTCTAAAACGCCCAAAATGGAGTCAATTGTTTGTGCTGCAAAAAGTTTTGTTTGTGCAATTCTGGTTCTAAAGATATTAGAACTTCTTCTCTTGTGGCTCTTGGTGAGGGTGGACGCTTTTTCTCTCCTCTCTTTTCTGATCTTTCCTGCTTTGTTTCTATGTCTCGTTCTTTTCTCCAAAACTAAATTAACTATGGATTCGATAACAAAATTGACACTTTAACAAGACAAGCAGGGTCGGGTGAACCTAGAGCTGGGCGGTATGACCAAAAATTGATATCACGGTATTTTTTAAAATTATCACGGTATCACGGTATTTAATGGTATTTTTGTCTTTGGCTAAGTGGAGTGTGATAGAGTTGGTAATATCATTCCAACGTTTGCTTTTCTTGTCATAGACGGTCCCTTTAGACGGAGTGCGCGGAGCCGTGCCCGGGCGAGAGAGCGTAGAGCGCGAGTGCGCGGAGCCGCGCCCGAGCGAGAGAGCGGAGAGCGCGGGTGCGCGGAGCCGTGCCCGGGCGAAAAGGTGAAGAGCGGGGCTCCGCGCACCCGCGCTCTCGCTCGGGCGCGGCTCCGCGCACCCGCGCTCTCGCTCGGGCACGGCTCCGCGCACTCCCGCTCTCCGAAAAAGGGAGCCGTGTCACAAAACACTACACAGACGGTCCCTTTAGCAAACGCGCCTACCAGGGACGTCTGTGTAGTGTTTTGTGCTGCAGTGCCAACGTTACGCAGAGATTGGGGAGAAGCAAGTTGCTTGTGTTGCCTCCTGCAGCTAAAACATTAGCTCGACAACACTTACAGATGATGCGTGTTTGATCCGCGTCAGATTTTTTAAAACCGAAGTATTTCCAAACAGCAGACACGGCTCCCTTTTTCGGAATGAGTTCTGTGTCTGTGTCATTTTCTTCGTCCATGCTCACCACTCAACTCGCTATCCTTACCTGGCTTGTTGGCTTGTTTGGTGTAACACTGAAAAACAGCCCCGCTCAATCTACCGCTGTGCGACGTTCCGCCGCTCTGTGTTGCCGACATATGCGCGCACACACGGTATGGCGGTAAATAAAAAATTCATATCATAAAAATAAAAATTACCGGTATACCGGTTCAATCGGTATACCGCCCAGCCCTAGGTGAACCTGCGTGTTCTTCAGACACAGAGGATTTATCTATTCAGAACCAGGATTACGGGACTTTGCAGATTGGAATAACGCTTGGACCTGATTTTTCTGAAAATTCAAATACTGAGGAGCTTTTCAAAGCCCCACTTGGTTGCCCGGAAACTGGAGTGAGGAGCAGAGCTTCAAGTACTCGAACTTTGTGACTATGAGCCGGGGTCTGATGGACATGCTTGGACATGGAGGCTCTAAATTGCAATTTTTGGATAAAATCTGGAGGAAACTTGGAGTTCTGCAGTTCTAAGCCAAAATATGACAAATCTATCGACCTCGGCCTTGGCCCAGGCCGACTGGTCAACTCGCCCTGAGACTGGAGCAGGAGGTGCTCTCCTCCTCGCTACACTTCCTCTACACCCTCGCAGCTTCTTTGCCCCGCCCAGCACGGGGGCGGGTCTGCTGTAGCCAGCCCCCTGGCTGCAGGATCTGGACACCGCCTCCTGGACCATCTCCAACTCCCTGACTCCTCCTCCCGCTGCAATATCGTGTCATAATTTAATGTTGTGTCATAATGTCTATATGTGTTCCTTCTGTTGTAATTCCTCCATGTTCCTTTCTTCTCTGGTATTTAGTTATAGTTATTATAGTTAATATAGAGAGTTATGAAAGATAATATAGAGATAGAAAGATTTATGAAAGATAGTATGTCAGGGTAGTGACTTCATAGTTTCCTGTTTCAGTTAGTAGTAAATAAAGATAATTATGTCACAGTTAGACTCACTTGTTTAGTTCGTCTTTATGTGGGATTATAATCTCTAGACTCGTCTGTTTAGTTTAGCTTTGTGGGGGTAGAGGGGAAATGTGGGATTGTTCTTTTTTTAATCACTGTAAAGTGCTTTGTGTTGCATTTTTTGTATAAAAAGTGCTCTATAAATAAAGTTTGATTGATTAACAGTTTTATTTTCAGCTGCTGACGTCATCCACCAACTCAAAATGTTAAATAGCTTCAAAACAGAGTGAAAATCAAACAAATGCATTTTGTTTGTGCTGTTTTTGCCGTGACAATTTTCATTTGTGTGTTTATTTTTAAAATGATTCATTATTATTTTTGCAGTAATTATATGACGTCATTTCTGCTCAGCTGATGGCAGCAGCTTTAGCAAAACTCCACAAAACTAGTGAAGATAAACGATCTGAGGCTGTGGAAAAGTTTGTATGAGGGTTCTTTCACACCAAACGGTCCATTCGAACCAAGAGCTCTTAGTTCTGTTCGTTTTCGTTGGTGTGAAAGCAGTGTTCAGTCTAAATGACTCGGGACGAAGGGGAACAATGCCACTTCTGTTGCCAAAATGCACGTGCAGCTTTTTTATTCACTAAAAGGGTCTGTTGAACATGTGCAGTAGTGCTCTTTTCTCACACGGGCACATGTGAATAAGCACAAAGAGACTTGAGAAATAAATGAAAGCTCTCAGGTTAAATGCAATATATCGTCCCTTACTCTATTCCCCTCTATTATGTTATGAATAATTCAGTTCTTAGTTTGTCTTTTTCTTAGTTAATTGTATTTTGGTTCTTGTGTATTTCCAGTGTCTGAGCTGAGGGTGGTTATTCTTGGGAGCGGCTGGAGTCAGAGGAGCTCTGTGGGAAACCTGTTACTGAATGAGGCTGTGTTTGATGCAACGAAAGAACCTGAAAGCCCCATGAGACAAACAGGAGAACTCCAAGACAAGAAGATCTCAGTGATCAACTGTCCAGACCTGCTCCAGCCCGACCTCACTGCAGACGCACTGATAGAGTTAGTCACAGGCCTAGCAGACGCCTGTGACCCTGGTCCTCATGTGTTCCTGCTGGTTCTATCGCCTGAAGACTTCACTGAGCAACAGAACCTCAGACTACAGTCAGTCCTGAGGAGCTTCAGTGAGCAGAGCTTCCACCATTCACTGGTGCTGCTGACAGCAACAAAAGAGACAAGTGTAATGGAGGATTATGTGAATTCTCCCCCTCTGAAAGATCTGATTAGAAAGTCCAAAAACAGATATCAGTGGGTGAAGGGATTTGAATCTCATATGATCTGTGAAATACACAAAGAGCTCTTGACTAAAATAATCCAAATACTTAAAGAGAACGATGAAAAACATGTCAGCCACGATATATATGAGGATGTTCCTCCAGCTGCTCAGACCAAAGAAAGAGAAGGCCCCATTCTTACTGCAGTTAAAAAAGGTAACTGCACTGACAGTTGATTTATAACCTTCATGAGTTTCTTTTGAATAAATATTTAATTTTTCCACAGAAATCAAAACACTCCAGAGGCCATGTTCTGGTACTGGTTCTGGTAAGTACTTTAAAAAATGTTAATCTGTCTCAAAGATCATTCTCAGCATCACAGCTAAGTCATCTTATTATCTGTGGACTAAACAAAAATACTTTTGTAAAAAGGCTTCCCTCAGCACTGATGTCTAATTTGATTTAACATTTTTTTTCCAGACTCTGGTCCTAGGATTGTTTTGTTTGGAAAAAGTGAAGACAAAAAAGAAAAAATGTTACACCTTATTCATCAGAAATTCAATGATAACTTTGGTTTGGCAACAAAACAAAACTTTTTTGCTGCTAAGATTTGGAAAGAAAGACCAGTGGTAGTGAAGACCCCAAACCTGTTCAGTTTGCCTATAGAGACTGTGACAGAAGAACTGAAGAAATGTGTGTCTCACTGTTCTCCTGGACCCAATGTTCTGCTGCTGCTGGTGAAGCCTTCAAACTTCAGTGAGAACGACAGGAAAACTCTGACCTTCATCCTGAGTCTGTTTGGTCCAGAGGCCTTTAAACACTCCATGGTGGTTCTCACACACAGGGACCAGATGATCCCCAGTGTTTCACAGCTCATTCGTGATTGTGGTGGAAGATTCTACAAGATGTTTGTTGAAAACCACAAACTCCTGACTGATTCCCTCAAGAGAATTGTAGATCAGAACAAATCATCCTTCCTCACCCTCACTGAGGAGCAGAAACCCTCTCTGAACCTGGTGCTTTTTGGGGGGAGCAGAGCAGAGAAAACCTCAGCAGCTGAGTACATTTTAGGGCGAGCAGATCTCCCTGCAGGGATCCCAGGGCAGTGTGTTAAACATGAGGCAGAGGTGTGTGGGGGTCGTGTGTCTCTGGTGGAGCTGCCGCCTCTGTCTGACAAACCTCTGGAGACAGTGATGCAGCAGTGCCTCCACTGCATCTCCCTCTGTGCTCCTGAGGGCGTCCATGTCTTCATCCTGGTTCTACCGCTGGGTCCCCTCACTGACAAAGACAAGGCCGAGCTGAAGACCATCCAGGACACACTCAGCTCTCGAGTTTGTCAAATCACTATGATTCTGTTCATTCATTCAGATCCCTCTGCTCCAGCTGTGGTTCAGTTTGTAAAAGGAGACGGAGACATCCAGAGACTGTGTCAGAGCTGTGGAGGAGGATATTTTATATTCAACCCCAGGGACCAGCAGCAGGTCCCTGAGCTGTTGAAATATTTACACAGAATGAAGATCAACAATAAAAGTTACACTACAGAGTCACTTCTGCAAGCTCAAACGGAGAAGATTTCAGCTCAACACAAACAAATTGAGGACATGATAAGTAAAACAAACAGATGTGAGTATGATTGTTAATAATCTTATTTATACCATGGCATTATTTTTACACACTGTGATAATTTTGTGTATTCACATTATGTGTTATTGTATTGAGAAAGTCTTAATTTGACTAATAACTTTGTAGTTGTAATAATAACCTCAGGCCAGTAGTAGCTGAACATTTACAGCCTGCTCTGGTTCCAGGAGCACATTTTCCAATCATACATAACATAGATTCAAATATTAAGAGTTAAAAGACATTGTGGATGCTAACCAGCTACCTGCTAACTAATATCATTAACGTGGATGTTTTAAGTTCAAAAAGCAGAATTAAGAAGCAAGATTTGGTGAAATGCTTTTAATAACTTGGGGGTTTATAAAGTTTTAGAAACAGATTTTAAATAAATTTTATGGCCATTAGTTACCACAGAGCCCTGAACTTTGAAACTTTTTTTTTTCTTTTTTCTGAAACTCTATGGGAAAAATTAATGCGAAATTTACTTCCAGATCCAGGGCTGGCCTCCACTGTGAGGTCAGAGGCCCTCTTCTCCAATACTCCCTTTTCACAGTGCCACCTGACTAGTTCTGATTCTCTCAAAAGTGTGAACCCTCACTTCCTGCTCTATTCTCTATGAGGAATTAATAGAACAGAACGCCTTTTATTGTCACTCTACATATGAACACACTATACACATGCACAACGAGATTAAAAGCAACTCCCCCTCCAATACAGACATATACAGACATATATACAGACATATATACAGACATATACACATATACAGACATATATACAGACATATATACAGACATATACACATATATAGACATATACACATATATACAGACATATATACTGTTATGAGGTGTGAATGAGATTTTTATATTTCTTTCTTTCTGACGAATGACCAAAAGGGAAAAGTTATTTTATTTTGAGTTTTATATTTTTCTGTTTTGATTCCATTAATGATAATTGTGAGATCTCATGATGTAATTCATTTTATTGTTAATTTATTTTATTGTTCATTCATTTTATTGATAATTCATTTTATTGATAATTCATTTTATTGTTCATTCATTTTATTGATAATTCATTTTATTGTACATTTTATTACTCATGAATTAAATTCATTATTCATTTTATTGTTTTCTTCATTTTTTATTATTCATTTTTATTTCATCTTCTGATTTTATATTATGCATATTGTAACTGAACTTTTGAACCCTTTTGTAGTTTTTGCATGCATAAGCTAAAGACAAGCAGAGGAGTTAACCACAAAGTAATCTTACTTGAATGAAAACTAACAAGAAGTCTAGACTGAATCCGTTGAAGAAAACCACCTGAAACCTGTGACATGTGACTAATGATGTAATGCCATGAAAGATGTTTAATTTGTGATTGGTTGGGTCTAAAAAGACAAATAAGGCATTGATTTGTATTTGTAAAATTTAATTGGTTGAGCCTAAGGACCGGTGGGTGTTTACCGGCGCGGGGCTCAATAAAAGCTGGAGTCTGAGAATAGTCTTCGGCCTTTTGCCATTTGTACCACTGATGTACACAGGTGATTGGCCCGGTAAGGTAATTGCCCTTGGTTTTTGGGGTGAGGTGAGCTCTATTGGGTGAAGTGTGTTTTCACGAAAAGTTGCATTTCTGGACAACCTAAATTAGTCTGAATAACCTAACGGTTAGGTGCAACCGAGTAGTGGACAGAGGACCTTTGAGGTTTTGTTGGGAACTTCGTAAAAAGTTCTAAATCTCTTAACTAAAACTTGGTCATTTACTCTCACTTCATCTTTTAGAACACCTTAAGAAATCGGTAAGACCTCTCAGACGACCAGATGTTTATCTTGTGTAAGGGAAATAAATATTTCTTGAAATGAGTATTGTTCCCTGAAATTGATTTCATCTGTGTTCATTGTCTGGTGGGACTTCAAGTCCAGAGTTGCCACACACATCACATCCTCGTGGTCGTCACATCTGAGACAGTGTGAGTATGAATTTACATGAGAGAGTAGCAATATTAATGCTGATTAACTGTGTAATCTAAGCTTTGAATCATTGTTGATGTTATTCTGATTATGGTTTAAGTATTGAATTGTTTGTTGGTATTAATTTAGGGTATGATTCAGAATTGAGAAAGATTAAATATAAGGTCAGTTATTCTGATTATGGGTTAAGTATTGAATTGTTTATTGGTATTAAGCCAGGTATGATTCAGAACTGAGAAAGATTAAAATAATTGCAACTGTAACTTTAAGATGATCGAAAGGTCAGGGGTTGGTGGTAATCTCAGCAAGGCTCATTCTGTTAAAGTGGCTGTCAGTGTTAATTAGGGTTAATTAAGTGGCAATATCAATATCAGTTTAATATGATATAAAATAAAAAAGGTTAGAGTAATTAGTGGTGAAATCAAAGATATTTAAAAATAATTTAATCAGTGATAATAAAAGGTACAGGATATAAAAAAGGGGATATGATCCAAAAGTAACAGAGATCAGAGTTATCAGTGAGAATATTAGCATGGTTTATGTTGTCGAATGACCTATGTGAGTAGATTGTGAGCGTAGGGTGAACAGGGCGTAGTACTGGCATGATAAAAGAGGTCATAGGGCAAATTAAATTATCATGCAGGTATTTCGAGAATCTAAAAACTCCATCCCTGGTAATCCTAGGATAAGACTAATTAGTTAACAATAAAACATTAGCAATAGGATTATTCTCAGAAGTATAAACTGAGCTCTCACCCCGGGAGTTATTAAAAGGCTCCCGTGCTATATCTAAGCAGCGCAAGCTCCGACATGGCGCCCGAACAGGGACAGGGTATCGTAAAACTAGGTCGTGTCTGATTAAAGGGAAGCGGGCGCGTTGATAAATCCTGTCCCAAGGTTAACGGAAGTCTGTTGACCCTCAGATAATTAGGTTCGTTAGTTATCCTCATTGATTAACTATATATCGGTTATATATTTATTGTATTATTTTTCTTCATGATAACAAAAATAAAATAAAGATAGATAAAATAAAAATAAATAAAATAAAATAATAAAGTGATAAAATAATAATAATAACAAAAATAAAATAAAAATAGATAAAATAAAAATAAAAATAAATAAAATAATAAAGTGATAAAATAATAATAATAACAAAAATAAAATAAAAATAGATAAAATAAAAATAAATAAAATAAAATAATAAAGTGATAAAATAATAATAATAACAAAAATAAAATAAAAATAAATAAAATAAAATAATAAAGTGATAAAATAATAATAATAACAAAAATAAAATAAAAATAGGTAAGTCTAAAAGGAATGATTCGAAAAAGGACTGGCCACCCTGAGTAAGGGTCATTCCGGACAGGAAACTTGTAATGAGGCACCCCAAAGGTTCGTGAAGGCTACGTTTCCAAAGATCGAATACTGGTCTGATATTTATTAATGGTAAAGGTACGCATAGTAGATATTAGACATAAGGGGCCGATTGCCGCATTAACAAGCAGTGTGTAGAAGACGTAAAATCGGTAAAACCGTCTTACACAAAACCTTGACGTGTCCGAAAAGTAAGTAAGCGCGTCATTTTATTTTGAGTGTAAAAGATTGAAGGGACCGACCCGAAGAAAAACGATATATGTAAATCATAACGTGTCCGAAAAGTAAGTAAGCGCGTCATTTTATTTTGAGTGTAAAAGATTGAAGGGACCGACCCGAAGAAAAACGATATATGTAAATCATAAAGTGTCCGAAAAGTAAAAACGTGCGTCAGTGTATTTGAGAGTAAAAATCGTGTGGACCAATCCCGAGTAAAACGGTGACGTAACTAAAGTAGTAAATAAATTAGTCAGAAGGAAACGAGGAGCAGAGGAGGAAGGGGACTAGAGCAGAGACCAAACCAGATCCTCAGTTGTATCAGAGAATGTACTCTAAATTAACTCAGTTAGATTCATACGTAGAAAACCCGGAGAATAGTCCCGGAGTAGAGAAGATGGAAAATCCCCAGAAGGATAATCGGGAAATGAGCGATGTGGCTCGGGTACAGATGTTGCACGTAATAAATCCGGGACAGACCAGTTGTCCAGGAGTAATAATAATAATACCTCATGCCTGGGAAATAAGGAGGGATAATTGGACAGAGCAGAGCGTCCACAGGCAGCAGCAGCACCAACAGGCGCAGAATATCCCCAGACCGCAGCAGCAGTATCAGCGGGGGCAGCAATATCAGGAAAGCCCCAGAGTAGGATTTCAAGATCAGGGACAAGTACAGAGAGGAAATGTACCCAGATCTTCTCCCAAAAGGATCACACAGGCTAACCAAATGAGACAAGTGCAGCCCAGAGTAGAGTCCCAAGAAATAAGCAGATTGTCTCCTAGAGCCAGGGACTTTCAACCCAGGAACAGCCAAGAAACAGTGCAGGATCAGGGCCTCAGACAGTTAAGAAAGCCACCAAAATGGTATCTGAACCACAGAATCAAACCAGGAGCTCCTCCCCCACCTCAATACTTGAACCAGACAGAGTACTTAAAGTTGAGCGGAGAAGAAAGAAGCCGAATAAAGCAAGAAAGAGACGCATATATAAAAAATTATTGTGAGCCGAGGGTTTAAACGAGATAAAAGAGTTAAATATAATAATGCAAGTTCCAGAGGAGGAAATTGATCATATAATAAAAGTTATACCTTAAAGTGTAGGCCATGTAGGTTGGGTGAGAATGAGGAAATGGATTCTCAAGGAATTAAGGAAAAAGAATGACAGAGGGATGATGTTGAGGGACCACCAACCTAAAAAGCTAGGGTTGAGGAGGATGAGATAGTAAGTAATGATCATAGTATAGATGGACATATGAAATGGTTGAAAACACAATGGGCAGAGAGGGATAAAAGAGAAGGGACGCTCTCCACCCAAAAATACAGTCCAATTAAATCCAGAAATAATTCTGTTGTCCGCAGCAAGTGTAAATTCTAATACATGTTCCATTAAGGGTGGGAAAAATGCATCCCTTAGCAAAGCGAGGAGAGCTCTTAGATTGGGAAGTGTCAGGTACATGTGTCATTTGTGGACTAGAGGTATTTAGGATAATAAAAGAAGGAGTTAGGGAACCAGGATTTGCTAATGTATCCTATAAATTATATAGGGAAAGAGAAGTTAAAGGCTTAGAATTGGATGGGAAGTATAAAGTGAGTTTTTGTTGGAGATGCTGGGGAAAGCATAAAATTAGATAATAGTATAGGAAGATGTGATGACCACGATGTGACACGTACATGTCAATTGGCAGCGCTGGACCTTACCTTATAATTGTATATAATATTCCTTATGTGCAATTATAAAATATTTATAAGTGTAAATATTATGATTGTAATATTTATAACATACTATAATTGTAATAATCTAATAATTTCATATTATGAATGATAATAATGATAATATGATAATTTTATAGTTGTAATAGTAGTTGATTGTGATTATAACCATGGTATTCCTTATATATGTATAATACCAGGAAATTTTTCCTAAGCTTGGTTCTTATTAGTAACCTTGAAGATGGTCCAGATAAATATGAAGAAAGGAGGGCTGGATAAAGGGAAGGAGAAAAGATATCAGAAAAATAAGGAAGAGACAAGGGATCCAGAGGTATTGAGGGAGTTTAGAAGAAAGTTGACGAAAGAAATAAGTAATGAGAATTGGTGTGAATGGATGAATTATTTGATGTTGGCATTTTCAATTGGATTTGGAGTAGGAATAGCTGTAGTGCTCTTAGAGGAGAGGTATACTGATAAGGGTATAATAGAGAGTCATTGGAAATTAGAGAAAGGAGCTGAAAACAGGGAACAGTAGACAATCATAAATAAATACCCAGTGCCATTCTGTTATCAGGATGAAGTGATAAATGAAACGCAGTGGACCATGGGGTTCATAAGAAATATGAGGAATGGGAATGAGTCCTATGCATTGGAAGCACAGGCTATTTGGAATTATACTGGTAGAAATCTAACAGAGGTGTTTGAAAAGTTAAGGGATAGTTCCGGGTCAAAATGTCCATATTGGCGCACCTGGGAATACCTTAACGCAAAAATCCACAGTAAAGGAAAGAGGATTAGTGACAACACAGGGCCTAATAGAGGAATATACAAATACGTGCCAGATAAAGGAGTGACATGTGTTACTACTCATTTTGGGATAACAGGATCATGGATATGGTATGAGACGGTGTGTAATAAGGTGGTTAGACTTCCATCTGAAAGTTGCTGGAAGCAACTAAAAAAGATTCCGAGTAGGGAACGATGTGATGATACCAAATACACATTGATAGATAACTGTGTGCAAGATTTGTGGCGAGGTGATAAGAAAGTGGGAAAGGTTTTGGATGAATACGTAATGCAGCTCACACAACAGGAGTATGAGGATGAGAAAAGGCATGAGATTTAAAATAAAAATCTAAATAAGACTTTTTGCTTTCAAATAAGAAGTGACAATGGAGGAGGTGGCTTTATGCCATCCGGTATGATGGAAAAAGGACTGTTTAAGGGGAGAATAGGACTTCCATTTAGAATTGATTGGATACTTCCTAACCATTTAAAAACAGTCAAGAGGTTTAAAGCCGGACTATGGGCAGAAACCATACAAACATCATTTCCGTATGTTCATACTTCATTAATGACCACAGAAAGGTCACTGCATGCGATTATCCGAGTAGTATATGGGACAGATAGAGAGGGAAGGAAGAATAGTGAGCAAAGCATATAAAAAGCGTTTGTTGTCATTACAGGAGGAGAGAGAGGAGGATCAGGTTTTGCACCCTGAGTGAGGCACAGGAAGTGATAAAAATAGACAGAAAACACAGCACCTGAAACTTAGTCTGTCACAAGAGGCACAGAGTGAGAGAAGAAGTCTTTTTCGATCATGTCTAACACGAGTGAAAATTACATGGCGCCACTTGAGTCCAGTGATACGGACGATAACGAAATTTTGCAGGTATGGTTGCTATGGATTCTCACTATTATGAGTTTGTTAGTGATATTTTTGCAAAAGAAGGAGAATTTAAAAATGGTTAGACCTAGGTCGTTATTATTGAGTGTATTAATACTTAGTGTGATTATGGGGTTGGTAAAGCAGTTTAAGATAGGAATAGCTAGACAAATGGCACTGTTTTATTGTAGTCACTTATGTTGTGTATTTGTTAGGCAGAATCAAACCATCGGGATCAAAGTCACGAGGGACGAAGACGCAGGTCTACGTTAACTCTAACCCGTCATCCATATGATTTTACACATGCACGGATCCCGGGAATCCTGACGTACCCAATCCCATCGAACATATGTAGATTACAACCTGACGGATTATGCTTGGTACATTTTTTAATATTTAGAGATAAGGTGATACCAACAGAGAGAACCAAATGCTCTATATATCGGGATTCCCCATATTTTGAAACCCATATAGGAATTGAGGTAAAAAACAAAGGAAGGCCAGACGATACGGAGCAGGATACGGTAGCTCAGGGAAGCACAATTTGTGTCGAACAGAGAGGAAGGGACGATTCAGGAAGAGAGACTGGGTTCGTGAAAGTGTGTTGTGATTATGGAATATAGGAAAAAGAGAGAGGACAGTGATAGTGATGAGGATGTACTAGTGATAGATCTGGGATCTGAGGAGGAGATGGAACAACATGAAGAATTGCCAAGTTGCTCAAATAACTTAAATATGGCTGAGTTAACTGGTAAACAGGAAAAAGAATTAATAAATCCTGAAGGAATAGATAAAAATCAACAAGGAAGTACAGTTGGGGATTTAGTCCGTACACCAAAAGATAATAAACTGAGTGCTGTCCTAATGAAAAGTATTTATCCAACATTCTGGGACAAAAAGGGAAGACCTGTGGTATTTGGACAAATGGGAAATCACAGAATTCTGCAGAAATGTAAATACGTAAGAATAGGACGTCGTTTGGGGACATTAGTTAGGAGAGGAAGTGATATGCCCTTGAGGTTTTGGGATGAATTTTGGCCAGCAAAATATTTAGAGCCATGTAGAGAGAATATACAGCAAATGCATATTAAAGCAACAGCGGAAGAATATGTTTGGTATGCATGCCCAGCTCCAGAATGGAGTGAATTTTCAGAAGAGTTTAAAAATCATGTAGTCCAGGTGTTTGGGCTGAATGCGGATAAACCAATGTGAATGTGTGATATTGAATGCACCGAGAGTGATCAGAGGACCGGAACACTGCAACAAATATACTGACATGAAGCTCATGAAGCTTGTAGATTGTTCTTAAAATTCCGGTGCGCCTGAAATGAATGTAAATAGACAAAAGTCAAGGATGAAAAATCTCAGAGGAGGATGTCATGTGGTATAAATGAGATTTTTTATATTTCTTTCTTTCTGACGAATGACAAAAAGGGAAAAGTTATTTTATTTTAAGTTTTATATTTTTCTGTTTCGATTCCATAAATGATAATTGTGAGATCTCATGATGTAATTCATTTTATTGTTAATTTATTTTATTGTTCATTCATTTTATTGATAATTCATTTTATTGATAATTCATTTTATTGTTCATTCATTTTATTGATAATTCATTTTATTGTACATTTTATTACTCATGAATTAAATTCATTATTCATTTTATTGTTTTCTTCATTTTTTATTATTCATTTTTATTTCATCTTCTGATTTTATATTATGCATATTGTAACTGAACTTTTGAACCCTTTTGTAGTTTTTGCATGCATAAGCTAAAGACAAGCAGAGGAGTTAACCACAAAGTAATCTTACTTGAATGAAAACTAACAAGAAGTCTAGACTGAATCCGTTGAAGAAAACCACCTGAAACCTGTGACATGTGACTAATGATGTAATGCCATGAAAGATGTTTAATTTGTGATTGGTTGGGTCTAAAAGACAAATAAGGCATTGATTTGTATTTGTAAAATTTAATTGGTTGAGCCTAAGGACCGGTGGGTGTTTACCGGCGCGGGGCTCAATAAAAGCTGGAGTCTGAGAATAGTCTTCGGCCTTTTGCCATTTGTACCACTGATGTACACAGGTGATTGGCCCGGTAAGGTAATTGCCCTTGGTTTTTGGGGTGAGGTGAGCTCTATTGGGTGAAGTGTGTTTTCCACGAAAAGTTGCATTTCTGGACAACCTAAATTAGTCTGAATAACCTAACGGTTAGGTGCAACCGAGTAGTGGACAGAGGACCTTTGAGGTTTTGTTGGGAACTTCGTAAAAAGTTCTAAATCTCTTAACTAAAACTTGGTCATTTACTCTCACTTCATCTTTTAGAACACCTTAAGAAATCGGTAAGACCTCTCAGACGACCAGATGTTTATCTTGTGTAAGGGAAATAAATATTTCTTGAAATGAGTATTGTTCCCTGAAATTGATTTCATCTGTGTTCATTGTCTGGTGGGACTTCAAGTCCAGAGTTGCCACACACATCACATCCTCGTGGTCGTCACATCTGAGACAGTGTGAGTATGAATTTACATGAGAGAGTAGCAATATTAATGCTGATTAACTGTGTAATCTAAGCTTTGAATCATTGTTGATGTTATTCTGATTATGGTTTAAGTATTGAATTGTTTGTTGGTATTAATTTAGGGTATGATTCAGAATTGAGAAAGATTAAATATAAGGTCAGTTATTCTGATTATGGGTTAAGTATTGAATTGTTTATTGGTATTAAGCCAGGTATGATTCAGAACTGAGAAAGATTAAAATAATTGCAACTGTAACTTTAAGATGATCGAAAGGTCAGGGGTTGGTGGTAATCTCAGCAAGGCTCATTCTGTTAAAGTGGTTGTCAGTGTTAATTAGGGTTAATTAAGTGGCAATATCAATATCAGTTTAATATGATATAAAATAAAAAAGGTTAGAGTAATTAGTGGTGAAATCAAAGATATTTAAAAATAATTTAATCAGTGATAATAAAAGGTACAGGATATAAAAAAGGGGATATGATCCAAAAGTAACAGAGATCAGAGTTATCAGTGAGAATATTAGCATGGTTTATGTTGTCGAATGACCTATGTGAGTAGATTGTGAGCGTAGGGTGACAGGGCGTAGTACTGGCATGATAAAAGAGGTCATAGGGCAAATTAAATTATCATGCAGGTATTTCGAGAATCTAAAAACTCCATCCCTGGTAATCCTAGGATAAGACTAATTAGTTAACAATAAAACATTAGCAATAGGATTATTCTCAGAAGTATAAACTGAGCTCTCACCCGGGAGTTATTAAAAGGCTCCCGTGCTATATCTAAGCAGCGCAAGCTCCGACATATACATACACATATACAGACATATATACAGACATATACACAGACATATATACATACACATATACAGATATATATACAGACATATATACAGACATATACACATATACACACATATATACAGACATATATACAGACATATACAGACATATACACACATATATACAGACATATACACATATACACACATATATACAGACATATACAGACATATATACAGACATATACACATATACACACATATATACAGACATATATACAGACATATACACATATACACACATATACACACATATATACAGACATATACACATATACGCACATATATACAGACAAATACAGACATATACAGACATATATACAGACATATATACACACATATATACAGACACATATACAGACATATATACAGACATATATACAGACATATACGTTGAACAATTACACTCAGTATACAATAAAATAAATCAGTAAGTTGAGACTTCTAAGACTACACCAGGATATTGCGTTGCTTTAAATACTGCACACAATCAACCGCTGCACAGCATCAATATCAAAACACAAAAATACCGCACTGTTTCTCAAATATTGCACAGTATTAAATATTGCACTATAACTAAACACACATTATCAAACTGCCGTAACTGAGTGGCGCTTAAAATAAGTCCATATTTATGTAACCCTTTTGGACTGACTCTGTCTATATGAGGTCCCAGCACACCCAGCTTCAGAACCCAGCGTTGTGTTAAGTAATGAGTGACAAGGTGTAGTAGTGTGGAGAAGAAGCACAGAAGACGCAGTGGTTCTTTTTGATTGTAAAATGACAGCCATTACATTTATTTAGTTGAGTTCAAATAAAGATTATAGGTGTTTTCACAGTTGCTTAGCTCATGTGATCTTACGATGTAAGGGCAGAGAAAAGAAAGCCTAATTAGTAATGTAATAGAATATGCCGCTTAAGAAATGTACCGGATAAGAGCCGGGTCCCCTTTAAACGCTGAGTGCAGGTGTACATTTTAATAACTAACCGCATGTTCCAAATAAATGCCGATTCTAAAGTCTTAAAAAATAATAATAATACAAAAAAATAAAATAAAATAATAATAATAGATTCTTAATTAAAATCTTCTGCAAATAAATAAACTCAACTCTACAACATATAAACCATAACCACAATAGAGCCACATCAGCCCGTTTGATAATATAATTCAGCTTTGCACACACTTATTTACATCTTACAGAAACTAAAGTTAAAACCACATGGCTAATTTACCCTCCTGTGGGCTCACCACCTGCAGAGGGGTTCAGAGAAGATGGATGGATGGCTAATTTGCATAAACTGTAAGCGCTGAATAAAACAGCTTGCTTCTTGCACCATGACGAAACTGGGATATTAAAAAAAAAACAATCATAACCGGTATACTGAAACATGTATATGCACTCCATGACAGCTCCACTAAATTGAAATTGACACTTGGATTTACTTTTTTAGTTTATTATTACTATTTTTAATTTTAAAATACGAGCTACAAGCAGTTATTAAATGCGTGGTCTGAAATATTATGTGCACAGCAGGTCCATATTATATTGTGCCTTCCTCTTATCCGGGCCTGGTCGCGGGGACAACAGTCTAAGCAGGGACTCCCAGACTTCCTTCACCCTGGACACTTCCTCCAGCTCCTCCAGGGAACCCCGAGGCGTTCCCAGGCCAACCGAGAGAAGTAGTCCCTTCAGTGTGTCCTGGGTCTTCCCCTGGGCCTTCTCCCGGTGGGACATGCCCTCCTGAGGAATAGATGCCTGAGCCACCTCAGGTGACTTTGTTTGACGTGGAGGAGCACCGACTCTACTCCGAGCTCCTCCTGTGTGAACGAGCTCCTCACTCTATCTCTAAGGGAGCACCCGGCCACTCTGCGGCCGCTTGTATCCGCGATCTCGTCCTTTCAGTCATTCCTCAGAGCTCATAACCATAGGTTAGGCTAGGAACATAGATTCAGGTAAATCCAGAGCTTTGCCTTTGGGCTCAGCTCCCTCTTCACCACAATGGTCCGATGCAGCAACCGCATCATCTGCCTGTCAATCTCACGCTCCATCCTCCCCTCACTGTGAACAAGACCCTGAGATACTGGAACTCCTCCACTTGAGGCAGAGACTCCCCATCCACCCGGAGAGGGCAATCCACCTTTTTCCGGTCGAGAACCATGGCCTCGGATTTGGAACAGCTGATTCTCATCCCAGCCGCTTCACACTCGGCTGCAAACCGCCCCAGTGCTGCAGGTCCTGGCTCGATGGAGCCAACAGGACAACATCATCCACAAAAAGCAGAGATGAGATCCTGTGGTCCCCGAACTGGACCCTCTCCGGCCCCTGACTGCGCCTAGAAATTCTGTCCATAAACACAATGAACAGAACTGGTAACAGGTCTGACTTACTGCCAGCAATGCGAACACAGCTCCTGCTCCGGCCATACAGGGACCGGACAGCCCTTAGCAAAGGGCCCCGGACCCCATACTCCCGGAGCACCCCCCACAAGGCACCACGAGGGACACAGTCGAATGCCTTCTCCAGGTCCACAAAACATATGTGGACTGGTTGGGCAAACTCCCATGAACCCTCGAGCACCCGATGGAGGGTGTAGAGCTGGTCCAGCGTTCCACGACCAGGCCGAAAACCACACTGCTCCTCTTGGATCCGAGGTTCGACTATCGGCCGGACTCTCCTCTCCAGTACCCTGGCATAGACTTCACCGGGAGGCTGAGGAGTGTGATTCCCCTGTAGTTGGAACACACCCTCCGGTCCCCCTTTTATACAGAGGGACCACCACCCTGGTCTGCCAGTCCAAAGGTACTGTTCCTGACTGTCACATGATTTTGCCAACCACCTCAGTGACTTCAGCCAGGGTGATGGATGAATCTGCCTCTGAGACCTCCTACTTGAAAGACATGATGGTGGGATTGAGGAGATCCTCAAAGTATTCCTTCCACTGTCCCTAGTTGAGCTCCCCCCCGCACAGTAAACAGTGTTGGTGAAGCACTGCTTCCCCCTCCTGAGGGGTCAGATAGTCAGAATTTCTTTGAGGCTGATCGATAGTCCTCCTCCATGGCCTCCCCGAACTTCTCCCAACCCCAAGTTTTTGCCTCTGTGACTGCATGGGCTGCAGCACGCTTGGTGTTGTGGACATTGTGATGCAGGCACAAGAGGCAGAATCTTCATAGTTGCACATATCCTGGGTGGAGAGGACTTTTAATGATGCAAGTAGCTTATTTTTTTTTTTAAACTCCATCCATCTTCTCCCGCTTCATCCAGCTGGGGGCAGCTTGCGGCCCAGTCCTCTGTGCACCTGACCCCCCCCATGAGTGGGCTCACCACTCACAGAGGGGTTCATTTTAAAAATCATTTCTAATATTTCTACTGACCAATATGTCCATACACACACTAAAATAAACAGGAAGATAAAGGGCATCCCTGATTAGCCCCTCTAGACAATGTAAAATTGTCTGATACATGTTGTTCAAAATTTTCCCAGTTGTTATAAAAACTTGGACCTAAGACTTCAATTAAATTTATTGACTGCCTTTTCAATAACATTCTGACTTTTTCCTGCTTTCTTTACTCTTCAATTATATCTGTAACATGCCTAACATTTTCACCAATAACCTTCCTTTATAAAGCCCACTTAATCATGTTTAATAAGAGTTCCAATTATGTTTGTTGTGTCACACTTAGGGGTCACATTTAGGGGTTTGCAGTTTACCTCTGAGATGCTGTGCAAGTATTACCATTGAGTGAACAGCTTTTAATTTATGCAAAACACTTCAACATTCTGTTTGTCCTTCAGCCATGCAAATTTATCTTTATAAAATTTGCCAGGCTATTGTAGGCCAATATGTATAATGCCTTCCAGTGTAAAGCTTTAATGTCATGGCAATGCTATTATTTATTGACCTACCTGTAATGGACTTTAAGGACAAGGATGTTTAAATATTGATTCATTTTAGCATGACTCAGATCATTACTCACACAGAATGAATGGAGGGAAAGTGAGGATCCACATTTTTTTACTGGAACTAACCAGAGGGCTGAGTGAAAAGGGTTCATGTGGGAGATGTGAAGCAAACTTCACTGTTTCCTGTCTCATTATTTCCCTGTTTTACATGAACATTCATCCTGGCCAACAGGCCCAGAACCTGGCTCTGTTACATGTTTATAATTAAAGTGTCACTCTTCTTACATGTTTTTATTATTTTCCAGGTGGTGAGAGTCTGAGTCCTGATTGTCTGAAGATCGTTCTCATTGGAAAAACTGGAAATGGAAAGAGTTCCTCAGGAAACACCATCTTGGGAAGAAAGGAGTTTTCAGCTATGCCCAGTCAAAAATCTGTCACTAAAGTTTGTGAAAGAGTAGAAACTACAGTAGACGGACGCTCTGTGGCTGTGGTGGACACTCCTGGACTCTTTGACACAACCATGTCACATGAGGAGGTCTCTGAGGAAATGCTGAGATGCATCAGTCTTTTAGCTCCTGGACCACATGTTTTTCTGTTGGTTTTACAAATTGGACGACTGACAGAAGAAGAGAAAAAGACACTGAAACTCATCAAAGAAGCATTTGGAAAAGAGGCACAAAAGTTTACTATTATTCTTTTTACACATGGAGATAAACTCATCAATGATGAAATCTCGGTTCAAGATTACATGGAAAAGGGTTGTGAAAGTTCCTTTAAGGAACTGATCTCTAAGTGTGGGAACAGGTTCCATGTTTTTAATAACAATGATAAAAAGAATCACACTCAGGTCCTGGAGCTGCTGCAGAAGATCGATGAGATGGTGAAAGAAAACGGTGGAAACTGCTTCACCAACGACATGCTCCAAGAGGCTGAAGCAGCCATTAAAAAAGAGATGAAGAGAATTATGAAAGAGAAGGAAGAAGAGATGAGGAAAGAGAGGGAGGAGATGGAGAGAAAATACCAACAGGAAATGGAAGAAATAAAACAAAATATGAACAAACAAAGGGAGGAATTTGAAAAAGAACGACAACAGAGAGAGAAAGAACTCAGAGAAAAGGAGGAAAGGATTAAAGAGGAGAAAGAGGAGCAAAAAAGAGAACAGGAAAAGAGAGAAGAAGAAGAGAGGAAGAGGAAGGAAGAAGAGAAACTACAGCATGAGAAATGGGAACAAAAAAGAAAAGCTCTAGAGGAAAAAATCAGATTAGGGTATGAGTCAAAAGAACAATTTGAAATAAAACTGCAGGAGAACAGGAGACAGATGGAAGCAGAGAGAGACCAGTGGGAAAGAGAAAGGAAAGAATGGTGGGAGAAACGAAAACAAGAAGATGAAGAAAGACGACAACAGGAGGAAAAATTACAAGAAGAAATGAGACAAATAAAAAATGAAAAAGAACAGAAAGAAAAAGAACTAAAAGAAAAGGAAATTAAGATTAAAGAAGAAGAATATGAACGTAAAATAGAACAAAAAAAGAGAGTAGAAGAGGACAGACAGAGGAAGGAAGAAGAGGAAAAACAGCACCAGGAATGGAAAGAGAAACACAAAGAACTGGAAGAAAAAATCAAATCTGAAGAGTTATCTAAAGAAATGTCTGAAATAAAACTGAAGGAGAGCAGGAGACAGATGGAACAGGAGAGAGAGCAGTGGGAAAGAGAAAGAAACGAAAGGTGGGAGAAAAGAAAACAAGAAGATGAAGAAAGACGACAACTGGAGGAAAGAAGACAAGAAGAAATGAGACAAATAAAAATAGAGAAAGAGCAGAAAGAGAAAGAACTGAAAGAAAAAGAGAAAAAATATAAAAGAGAACAAGAAAACAGAGAAAAAGAAGACATAAAAAGGAAGGAAGAAGAAAAACAGCAGCGTCTTGAGTGGGAACAAAAACACAAAGAACTGGAAGAAAAGGTCCAATCAGAAGCAAAATCAAAAGAAACACAACTAGAAGAAAACAGGAGACAGATGGAACAGGAGAGAGAGCAGTGGGAAAAAGAAAGGAAAGAATGGTGGGAGAAAAGAAAACAAGAAGAGGAAGAAAGAAAACGAGAAGACGAAAGAAGACAAAAAGAGATGGAACAGGAGATAAAAATCTATAATGAAAGACTCAGATTAGATGAGCTAAAACTTGAACTAGAGGAAAAGAAGAGAAAAGAGTTAGAGGAGGAACATCAAAAACAAGTGGAAGAAATGAGGAGGAATTATGAAGATGAGGCCAGAAGACAAGCTGAAGAGCACAATGAGTTCAAAGAAAAGTACAGAAAGGACACAGAGGATATGAAACAACTTCACAAGGAACAAATCGAAGAAAAAAATAAGAGTTATGATCTGCTGCAGGCACTGACCGCTCACAATGAGCGGAAGAATATGGCAAAGCATCAGAAAGAAATAAGTGATTTAGTAAAACAACTTTGGAAACAACCAGACAAGTTGGGTAAAATGAATCAATTAATGTCAAAACATGAAAAAGAAATAAATGCACTTGTCACAAAACATGAAGAAGAATTAAAGAAAGCCACAAATGAGGAGAAAAAAACAAAGCAAAAAGAGCAGGAAGAAGAGAGGGAAACTATGCAAAAACAACATGAAAAAGAAATAAGTGAGTTACTAAAGGAAGTGAAGCAATCAATAATGGAAAGGATTATATCTTTCTTTTGGAGTTCATAAATAAGTCTCTACACTGACCACAGGCACTTTGTCTTTGGTATTTTGAGTTGTTGGCCCCGAGCAGCCACTCTGCTCTCAGAGTAAAGCTCTGGGCTGTGCTCTGATGTAAAGTCTATGAGGTTTTTTGCAGAGTCGCGATAAAATCAATAAATCCTGACAGATTAGTATAAATGCAGTGAAAACTTTACTGGTGGAAATTCTGTGTTTACAAAGGTATGTCTGCGTGTGTGTTTTGCTAATGCTAATTTTGAAGCCTAATACATATTGATGCATTTTAACATCACAAACTGAAATAATCTATGCCTAAAAATAACTGGGTCATTTTAACTACAAGTTCCATTTTGCTGCGATGTTAGAATTAACGTTTTAATAGCAGTTAGCATTAGGATCAAAGATGTACCTTTGCAAACACAGAAGTCTTTTTCCCACATTTGTAAAGAACAGAAGTGAACCCAAACCCTCCCGGATGTGATGTGCACAGATCAGCTCGTCTGTTTCAAGCACAAGGCCAAATGTGTCCAGATAAATATGAGTGAAAGTAAAAAATGAATCGGGTACAAACCTCTGAGCGATCAGGCTCTACATAAAGAACTTCAGTCCGACTCCAGTCTGACTAATGCCTTAAAGTACTACAAATATTAAACTTTTACCTTCAGATGGTTTTATGTCATTGTACTCAGTGATATTATGAATGATTTATGTATGTTTGAGTAAATCTGTATTCAGCATTCTCACCTTCCCCCTTTCTCTACCCATGGCCCTGCACTTATTGTGGTTCCTCATGTTTTTGTTCACTGAGTTGTTTTGTTGTGAGGTTTGATTTTTGTTTTTGTGTCTTACATTATCCGTCTTGTGCAGCTCCTGTTAATCCTTCTCTTTTCGTGTGGAGTTCAGATTTTCCAGCAAAAACATGTGATTGATAATTATGAATACCGGTAATTCTAATAACTATTTAGTTGCTGTGATTGTCTTAAAGTTCCCTGCAGAGTCCCTCCTCTTCCTGAATGATGCCAACTTGTGCCCATGCAGAAGAGAAGGGTCTGGCAGTGCCCGATGTGGAGCGCCCTGACGAGGGGCACATGTTTTATTGTTATTGTGATAAGGAAAAAGCCTCAATGTTATATGTAATAAGAAAACATCTTTATGTCACTCTCTGTCAACATTTTATTTTATTTTCTCTTATTCACGCCTGTGTTAATGAATGTGTTAATGTGAAATTATTCAAGAAGAGATGGAAACTATGGAAAAATAGCATGAAAAGCGAATTAGTCGAGGAAGTGGACCAATCTTATTGTGTGATTTCATAAAACAACTGTCTAAAGAACAGTCGCTTTGTCTTTGCTATTTTGGCCCAGAGCAGCCACTCTCCTCTCAGAACAAAGCTCCTGTGAGCTCTGGGCTGTGCTCTAATGTCTGTAAGGTTAAAATCGCGCTAAAATCAATAAATCTTGACAAATACTTTATAAATACTGGGGAACAGTTTGTATTTACACAGGTGCATCTTTGTGTGTCGTTCTAATGCTTATTTCGAAGAATAATACGTCTTCTACACCTAAACATAATCAACAAAAATAATACATTTACTACAACTTAAATTTTGTTTTGATGTTAACATTTTAATAGCAGTTAGCATTAGCATCAAAGATGTAGCTTTGCAAACATGTTTTTTTTAATAAGAAAACATCTTTATGTCATTCTCTGTTAATATTTTATTTTGTTTTCTCATTCACTCTTGTGTCAATGAATTTCTTAATGTGAAATTATTAAACAAGTAATACAATTTGTGTGTTTTTGTTAGAATAATTATGTATATTTATCCCATATTTGTCTTAATCATGTGTTAGATATTTGTGTATTTGAAATAATCTCTTTTGTGCTTGAAAACTGTGTGCAGTACTTTTCCACTTCTGTGCAGCTGAAGGCTGGAGTGGGGCTTATCAGGCCCCGTAAAACAAGGACGGTCTGAGTTTGGCAAAACATGAACTGAACCCAAACATGAACTCAAACCACAGCGTATTCTCCGCACTCAGCCTGCTGTCTGACCTTGATCAAACATATTTGTACAATGCATAATCATATTTTATCTTATCATATCATATCTTGGTGTTGCTGCTGCTTTCCCCCTTCCTTTAGAGCAGTGACACCCATTGTAACCAGGGCCATCCTAATGTAAATAAAAGTGAGGAGACGGGGGCATGCTCAGAGCGGGTTGGAGAGTGTATCTGGGCACGTCTCAATCCATTCTCCTCGCGAGTAAAACTAAATAATCTCTCTTGTCTTTCTTCTCTGAATGTTTTAGATGGCGTTTAAACCTAACAGTTTTCTTGCCGACTGGATTCACATGGATTTACCATCTGTGATATGTGCTCAAAAAATCTGACTTTAAACAGACAAAGTTTCTTGATTATTTGAAGATTAAAGCTTTACATGTGTGTCCCCAAACTGTTTATGTCGTAACAAAGATTGTGCCTCAGAAATGAAGTTTAGGTTTAAATGAAATACTAATTTTACTGATAACATAACAGTAACAATGAACAAAAAAGTTTTTAAAAACTTAGTTCTCAGTGAAATGATCCAGTCACAAAGCAGAATGAGCCCCTTACTGTGGGTTCCCAGATTGATTCATTATGTCTTAAAGCTGCACTGTGCAACTTTTGAACGAAGGGTCTGCTACCCACTTGTCTCCATGGAGATGTTAGTGCTTTGTCTGGAATGTCCCATGGTATGACTTTAAACATCCATCTAGCATTTATTCATGACGTGTTTCTGTTGCTCAAAAATAAACTTTCTTTTGTGAACAGAGGCGCCTCTCCACAGATCTGAACTGTAACGTAGCATAGTGCTCGTCTCCCCCATGACAGATAAAGATTTAATCTGTACTGCGGAACATTCTAGACAAAGCAATAGCGTTCCCATGGAGACAAACAGGTACCAGACCTTCTAGTAGAAATGTTACGCAGTGCACCTTTAAATGTAAACACGTGGCTGCCATAGTTCAGTCTCGGTTTATAGTCCTGATGAAGTCTTGGTTTGGTCCTGCTGTAGTCCAGGTTTAGTCCCGGTTTAGTCCCAGTCCAAATCAGCAGGAGCAAGTGCACGATACATAATACGACCTTACCGTTCACGGACACCAGAGGGCGCCATAGTAACACTTTAGATTTGAGAGGACACTGGGAGCGTCTCATTTCTCCTTCCTCGCTTCCTTCTCCTTGATTCCTCGATCCTCTACAGGGACAACTGCACAAGAACAGAGACAAAGTGTGTTTGACATGTTACATAATCCCGAATTTAACATTAAAACTAATCAAAAAATATGTTGAAACACGTTTATCTTTGTCTTACACTTATCTAAGACGTAGCTCTGACTTTGATTTAAAAATCCTTAAATAATAATATAAAATAATCCTCATTATAGTCCTAATTACTGGAACATTTGGACAGGGGGCGCCAGTCACAAAAACTGTCATTGTGTCCTTAGGCATTTCACCCGAATTGCCTCGTAAGAAAGTGGTGTGTGTGAGTGATGGTAGTTTACCACCACCGAGTGTCGAGTAAATGAACAATGATCTGTAAAGTGCTTTGGGCGTCATGAAAGGCACTATATAAATGCAATGATTAACATCAAAAAGAAGTGGAAGAAATTAATAGGAATTATGAAGAGAAGGTCAGAAGACAAGCTGAAGAGCACAATGAGTTCAAAGAAAAATACAAAAATACAAAAAAACAACTCAAAGAAAAAAATAAGAGTTATGATATGTTGCAGGCAATGACCGCTCATAAGATGGAAATGCATCAGAAAGAAATAAGTGTTTTAGTAAAACAACTTTGGGCAAGACCAGACAAGTTGATTAAAATGAATTTTTTAATGTCAAAACATGAAAAAGAAATAAATGAACTTGTCACAAAACATAAAGAAGAATTAAACAAAGCCACAAATGAGGAGGAGAAAAAAACAAAGCAAAAAGAGCAGGAAGAAGAGAAGGAAACTAAGCAAAAACAACATGAAAATGAAATAAGTGAGTTAATAGAGGAAGTGGACCAGTCTTACTGTGTGATTTTATAAAATGACTGAGTGAAAACACCTGATTTGTCTTTGCTATTATGATCTTATAACATAAAATCCTGTATTTTATATTCCCACTGTCTCCACCAACGGCCCTGCTCTTATTGTGGTTCCTCATTTTATCTTATTTTAGTATTTAGACAAATCGTGGACTAATCATCTTGTACAGCTCCTGCTGATCCTAAAGGGTTTTGCTGAAAACACAGTTACGATTTTCCAACAAAAACATTTTATTGATAATTGTGTCCGAGGTTCGTCTCACTGCAGCTGATGTGGAGCGTCATGATGAGGGGCAGATGTACTGGTTAATGTGTTATTGTTACTGTGATGAGGAAAAAGCCTCTGTGTTAATGTTATAATCAAACATTTTTATCTTTCAGTTCTTATGAATGTATTAATAAAATATCATGTGCTTTTTTACACATCCTGGTTTAGCACAACTTTATTGTCTGAAGTATTTTGGAGATCATAATAACTCCAGAAATGAACTTTAAATAAACCTCACCTATTAATCCCCATTGAAGTAATTCAAATCAATCCAAATATACAATTTAAATGGAAGATAATTAAAGACTACTTAAAATTTCAGAAAAACTAAATAAAAAAGTGTTATCTCTTATTTTTACCATCATAAAATAGAGCAGAATTAGGCATTTCACCCGAATTGCCTCGTAAGAAAGTGGTGTGTGTGAGTGATGGTGGCTACAATAGTAGTTTACCACCACCGAGTGTCGAGTAAATGAACAATGATCTGTAAAGTGCTTTGGGCGTCATGAAAGGCACTATATAAATGCAATGATTAATTAATGATGAATTAATTAAGTCCAAACCAGCGCCTGAGGAAAGTGTCCCGTTCACCCTCTGCTCCTTTTCTCTTCTGCTTCTTCTCCCATTTCCTGCAGAATCGAGGAGAGGAATCAAGGAAAAGGAAGCGAGGAAAGAGAACTGAGCTGCGCCCAGCGTCCTCTCAAATCCAAACAGTGTTCCTATAGCGCCCTCTGGTGTTTCTCAGTCTCAGTTTATGTGCAGCCTGTGTCTCTTATGAAAGCTCAGAACCTGCAGAATTCTCTCAAGTTTATGAAATACAAAATAAAAATCTTACCTTCAGTTCCTTAAATATAGAACATGTGGATCGGTGAGTAAAATAACACATTTATTTTAAGGTATTAAAGGGGAACTGAAGCTAAAGTCGTTTCTAGAGGTGGTGGAATTCTGTCCGAAGCCAAAAAACAGCACAGATCAGTGTTTCCTTGGTGGAGATCTCACTGTGACAGTGAGTCTGTCAAGGCAACAAACTAGTGTAGTGATGGGGGCAAGTTCTGAACTTCCACGTAAAACACCAATTTGCTTCACACTGAAGAAGCTGAACACCACTTTAACCCATCTGACAACAGCCACGAGTCTAACAAACAAAACGCTCTGCCTGGTTCACTCATTAGTGTCTGGAAACGTTAGAAAACAACTTTATAAGCACCTCACACTTCCCTCTGTTGATTTCCCACTGCACAGGCCAAAGCCCAAGGCTAAAATGTTGTAGTGTGACATGATTCATGAAACATACTTGTCCCTATCAAATAAACAAACAAATAAATAAATAAACAAATAAATAAATAATCTGTTCTGAACTTGTCACAACTGCACTTTGGGGTTTTCTTGTGGCACATGAGTTCAAACGGGTCTAAAATGGCGGCGTGTGGGGCAGGTACAAAATGTGCAGTGCTCCAGCAAAGCATTAATAAACCGTGTAATAAAAAACAATGTCTTTACAACTACAACACTACAAGAGCCCTGTCCATTGGATTCACTTTGTCATGATCACTTTCATATAAAAATCGATTGAACAAAACAGGATACTATACTGGCATACTTCACCGTGGTTAAGATTAGAATTTGTCATTTCGCATTTCTGAAGCTGTTCCTTTGCTATGAAATAAAAAATTGAAAAAAAAAAAAAAATTATTACACAAAATGTACATTCTCCTCTTAAAAAAGGAAAATAAAACAAGAAACATTTTCGTCTCTCAAAAATGAATTAGCCGTTAGACATACAATACAATTACACAGATACATAGTTTTCAATACCGCACATTCAAATCTGCCAAAAAAGTTATGATTACAAAGCCAACAAGATGCTGCCATATATATAGAGATGTATGTACAATGGTTATAGCGTTCAGAATTGCACTATGCCTCAGTTAAATGTAAATTACAGGCTTTTTGTGTTCAAACTCTGTTACGCCAATGTGAACCGTCTGAAATCATTGGTTTACTTTGGTACAAACTGAAACAACTCCTTTTCATTAAGCAGAAATTAGTCACGGTTGTTAAAGATGCAGCCCCACCTCCCTTTACTCCTTACGCTAAGTGACTCCCCCTTCAGAGCGCTATCCCCTTAATGAAGTAGTTACTAAGTGTGAATCATTTTGAATAAGGTTCATGCTTTATTAAGGCTGTAAACAGTGCAGTTATTAGTAATAGTCTCCTGTTAATGGGAAATACTGAGTCCATTGGAGTGGTACATTTATTAAATTACTGCAGTTTTAGTGGTTTGTTAATTGTAACTAGTTAAATTGCAATTTCAGTTTAATTTTTATCTCTGGAGCTCTTTTTTTCCTTTGCCACAAGAGGGCAGCAAAGAGTCAAGCTTATTCTGAACAATATGAAGTTACAAGAGGAAAAAGTCGGTATAATGGAGTTTATAATGTACTTATGACTATTTCCTCTTTGTATTTTATGTATTTTATGTTTCATTATGATTTAAATGTGAATTTGATCATTTTGACATTTTATTTTGAAATGAGCGCTGGTCTCGTGTGTTTTATTTTGGTAGCGTCACTTCCTCTCAGTGGCTCGTTGGAATCTGCAGGGGGTGAGTTCTGTCTCGGCTAAAAAGAAAATATTTCACAAAAATGACTTACTGTTCGCATAAATACAAGATCACATGTTGATAAGACGATGTTTTCACGGGTACTGGATGTATCTTGTTGCGCTCATTTCGAGTTTTGTACATTTTATTTGGACTGTAAAGATTTAAAGTTAGCTTTATGTTGTAATATGGTTCTGAATGCCGCGAAAATGAGCGGCCATCTCACAATTAGGCCTAAAAACAAAATAAAAATCGTTATATTGTTCATACATGATTTACATCATCAACAACTTAAATCCTGTAATATCATGCACTGTAAACCCGAATAATTAAACTGTATTTTTTAAGCTAAACTGTTGCTTTAAAAAAAATATGTATATATAGTCTTGTTATATTTAATTAATGTAAAAAATATATATATATTAGTATGTATTAGGGATGGGCATTCGATTAAATTTTCTTCATTGATTGTTGGGAGAATTCGAAATTGATTTTCGATTGTAAATTTGAGTCGATTTGATTAATCATTAACATTTTAATGTTAAAATTATCATCACTATTATTACTATTACTAATCTGCATAAAACTCAACTTTACAACACTTTAGGTGATACTTGCACATATTTTAATTTACATTTAGCTCAAATTTACTTGAATAAAAAAAAATCTAAATATCCATTTACCATGCTGAATAAAAAGCGAAAAAAAGTCAATGTTTTTATTCATTGTTAAAATACAAATTCAAAAATAGATTTACTCCATTACTCCATAGAATAAACTGTAAAGAGGCACAAACACTTTTCCCCCACATTTTTCAAACACTTTTAACATTTTTTCTCACAGTTCAAGAGTTAAATAAAGTTGACAGGTGCAATAACAACAATAAATTTACACTGTCAAATCATTTTTAAAGTCTGCAGTCTGGGGGAAAGCTTCCCATAGAGTCCCAGAAATACTTACTGCACAAACACAAACGTGTGGTTCAGATGTTTAGAATAACTACGGTGTAATGCATACGTGAGTCCAAAACATAAACAGAAATGCTTCCGGGAAGTTCTCCAGTGTGATGACCTCTTCTCCCTGCCAGTACGATGGAGACTTTGTTTGTTTGAGAGGTTGTAGAGGGTTTTCTGCTCCACAAACTCTGGACAGAAGAGCCACAGGTGCACTGGATAGAACAGGCTCCTCTGTGTACTCCTGTAATAAACACACACCAGTATCAATGAAAAGCAGGATTGATAAAGGTTTTGTTCTTCTCCTGGCCAGAATATCCACGGTTTTATAACCACAACATGAAAGGTGAACACAAACACACCAGGGAATTACTAAACAGGGCATCATCCAAGTTTAAAAACACCACTAAAAAGGCCAGTATGTGATTGTGAGCTCCACCTCTGTCAGTAGCACAGTGGAGACTGCAGAGGGCGCCAGTGTGCCTGATGTGTGCGCAGACAAACTAACAAGAGTATTTCTATGTCACAGGAGTAAAGCTGATTGACTCCACACCGTGTCCTGGTTTTTATATACGGCCTGAGGAGAAGTTCAGATGGGTAAGTAATAAAAGGACAAACTGAAAAGAAAATCAACTTAAATTAAAACTTAACTTTTCTGGTGGAGGATCAGCCTTTGCCTAGAATATTTCACAGTATGGAAAAACCACCAGGCTCATTACAGGTCAGATCTGTGGAGAGGCAAATCCGCTCACAGTAAGAGTCCGCGTTTTCAAAGTGCGTTTGAGAAATGAAAACACAAGATATGTTTATTCTTTCAAACTTTCCAGTCAAAGCAATGACATTTCCATGGAGACAGACAGACAACAGTAACATCCTGCCAGTAGTAACATACTGCCATTTTAACTGCAGACCGTTCATATTTACAGAGAATAAGTGCACTCGCAGATACAGATGGGCCTAATCACAGTGTAACCCGCTGTTCTACCGTGACACATGTGAGTGCGCGGTCCTCACCCAGCAGCAGCAGCTTCAGCTCACGCCGGGAGTCCCTCTTGTCTTTCCGCAGCTGCCTCTCGATCTCCTCGTTGATTCTCTGGTTCTCCCGCTCCTCCGCAGAGATGCAGCAGCCCGCCATCCTCTACCCGGCCCGTGTGTCCTCTCCTCCGCACAGAAACCCGCTAAAGAAAAGACTCAGCGACACTGAAACTCTATTAAAAAAACCCCGTCCTCTTCAGAGACCAGGGCACGGCATCCTGGTTTCTGCTGCGTCCTCTGTCCACGGCCACTTCACACAGTCACAGATGAATTAAGAAGCAAATTAAACTAAAGAAACAATCGTAAAACTTAAATAACTTCCCTGAGGCTGCACCTGCCGTCAGTCTAAGGTTTTAATGGGGCTCATGATGTGGGGGTGTGGCGCGGGCCGACTCGTGTGCTGCATCTGTCCTGCAGGTAGAGCGTCACTCTGGAGCGTCACGTCTCAAGTGCGGTTCACGTCCATTTTATTTACACAAATTGAATGAAAACTCAAACATCACCACGAATGTGCCTGTTCCTGGAGTTCAGACGATATCACAACATACAAATGATCAGGTTCAACTGTTTTGAATTTACCTTTTGGATATTTCATGACAAAGTACAATTAATCAATAGGGAAAACTGGCTCTTGCCCCCATGTGAGAGTATGATGTCATAGCCCTACTCACAGATTGGGGTAAGAGCCAGTTTTTTATTTATTTAATGACCTTTTATGGCAATTGTACTTTTCCATAACATATCTCAAATCCACATGGGTGCACAGTGTCTGACTGAGCGCTCTCGGCTGCCGTAAAAAGGTTCTGTGGTCGAATCTTTTCCCCCTTTTCCCCGTGTGCTTTTACATTGAATATCTAAACGTTGTACTGTCCACTCGTGGAGCTGAGGTTAGTGAAAGTCAAAACTTCTCACGCCTCATTTCTTTTCATTTGTGGCCATACTGGCTCGTCAAAGCCTGAACCCGTCAGATCACAGAAGCTAAACAGGGCAGGGCCTGGTTAGTACTTGGATGGGAGACCACTGGGAATTCCAAGTGCCACAGGGGGCGCCAGTTGCAACAACTGTCGTTGTGTCCTTAGGCAAGGCACATCACCCACATTGCCTAGTATGAAAGTGGTGTGTGTGTGTGAATGGTGGTGGGGGCCGATGGTGCAGATTGGAGCCTCGCTTTCGTCAGTCTGCCCCAGGGCAGCTGTAGCTACACTAGTAGTTTACCACCACCGGGTCTGGAGTGAATGAATAATGCTCTGTAAAGCGTCTTTGAGAGTCCTGAAAAGCGCTGTATAAAACTGATGCATTATTATTTTCTTCATTAAATCACCATTGACCAGCACAGGTCTGCCTGTTTCGGTGGCAGTAGAGGCTGGATCCTCATGACCACAGTTACAGCTTCAATTCCTTTTTTAACTCTTGGAGATAAAATGCCACATTAACCACACTGACACGTGGTGAGTGGTAAAATCTGCCTGTCAGCTTTACTTTTTAAGCTTTCGTTTCAAGATGATGGCGCACTGAGAAATTCAGACGGTGAGTATTCTTTTCTTTATTTAGAAACCCATAATGTTTGGAAATGCAATAGTTGGGCTGAAGTCACAGACCTCAGGTTTAGATAAACACAGATAGAGTTATTAGGCTAATGACCATTTCCAACTGATGTCAGCTGAGATTGAACAGAACAGAGATGGGAGTGCCTCAGTGGCTCCTAGTAAAAAATCAGATTCTCCTCGAGTGAATAAGATTAAATGACCTTAATAAGCCTCTTTGTGTGTACCACATCAAACATTATCATACTGGGTTTGAAAAAGACTCATTACAAGTGGTGTTCTGTTATAGAAAAATAAATAAGTAAAATTCTCTGTAATGTCAACCACAGTCCCACAAAATGTAAAAGCTTCAGTGTCTGTTCAAATACAGATTTTCATGATACATTTTTCCTCTAGATTTGATTTTCTCTTCTGACATCATGGCAGCTGGATCTGGTAAGTACATTTTATTCTAAACTCTGAGACTGACACACGTTTGATAATGAGCTGTTCATTCTGGGATAAAAGATTTCAAGATGACAAAATAAACGTGGATGGAGTGGCTTTTATTTCATTATCCAACCTTCTTCAGTTAAGATTACACCAAGACTCATTTTCTCTGGACTTATATATATGAAACTACCAGGCAAAGCAGGAAATGAATTATGATTCTCTACTTCGATTCAAGGCATTCTGTAGAATTTTAGGCAATGTGGAGAATAACTAACAAACACTTGGTCACAGGGCTGTTCATTTCTTCATTAAATTCATTTGTACAACACATTTATATAATAATATTATTTATTAATATATTCTCTTATATTATTATTTATATAACACAGGAAACCAATGCAAGAGCATACATTCAGATTTATACACATACAAAACAAGTAAAAACAGACCAAATACAGGACAGATGCTGAGAGGCACCACAGAGCCCTGCCTACAGCTGGAATCTTATCTCATGTGCAGAAAAGGAAATAGTAACATAAACAAACAACTCGTGTGACTGTGTCAAAGACAATCACCTGACAGTTTTGTTTTGTATTTGCAGATGTTCCACTTCCACTGAAGCGCAGCAGCAGTTACCCATTTTTACCACCTCACAGTAAGTAAATAAAACCAGCTCTCCAACAGAATATAAAAGGTCTATTTGTGAAAAACTGTGTATTTTTCTTTTACTAAAAGCAATAAGGAACTGTTCACAGGGCACATTTTATTTTGTTAAGCTACTTCCTGTTCAGCACTACCACGATTTAGCCACTGGATGTATATTGGCGGCACGGTGGCTGAGTGTAGGTGTTAAAGTGGTGTGTGTGTGAGTGATGATGGTGGTCGGAGGGACCGATGGCGCCGATTGGTTTGGCAGTCGCTCTTCTGTGAGTCTGCACCAGGGCAGCAGCTACAGCAGTAGTTTACCACCACCGGGTCTGGAGTGAATGAACAATATTCTGTTAATAATGCTGTGTAAAGCATCTTTGAGGACATGTGTCTGTGAAAAGAACTAGAGAATAAAATTACTTTACCTATAATAAAAACAGATTTTAAGTTCTAGGCATATAGTTCTATGGATTTAGCTTGACAAGAACAAAATGGTACAGAACTGAGAACTGCACATGGATCAATCAAAATACTGTATTTTCCAGACTATAAGCTGCTACTTTTCCCCAGGCTTTGAACCATGCGGCTTTTACAAAGGTGCGGCTAATCTGTGGATTTTTCTTCCACCACTAGGGGCGCTCTAACCGGAATTTCAGAATCAAGATAGACGGAAAATTAATGCAAAGAAGAATACGCTACTTTTTATTTAGCAGATATAACACGCACGACAAATTACTAACTGGTAATTATTTTCAAATCCTCACCTCTTCATCATGAAAAGCACGAAGGAGTTTGAATGATGCAAGTTTTAAGTTGAAGGCATCGATCTTGCTCCAGGAAGGAAACCGCTGTAGAGCCCTGCACCCGCAGGACCAGCGGGACCAACACAAAACAGTGCAGCACAGGACCATGGATGTATAATAAGAGCATCTGAAAGCTTATTTCTGCACGACGCGGGAGCGGGACTGAAGAACGTGGACCGGGCTGGAGCGGGACCGAAAATTCTGTCCCGCGCAGACCTCTACTGTGCTGCTGAAGCTCGCTGTCAGTTTCAGTGGAGATGATTAAAGTGACTTGTGGTTTCACTGCACAGGAGAAATGAAGGTCAATTACGTTTTTTTTTTCTGTTTTGACCTCGTTTTAATCAGCACAGTTGCTGCCGTGTTAAAAGGCACTGTTCGGAAAGAATCTGTTCAGGTACATAAATGTACATTTACAGTACAAAATCGTTCTGTATATGCAGTAAATATCTCATTTTTCAACATAGATATCAGCGGCTTATAGCCCAGTTGCGGCTTGTATAACTTTTTTCTTAATTTTTTTAAAAATAGAGGGATACTGTTGAAACCTCCAGCTCTGCTCAGCATGAAGCTCCAGTCTGTTTTTAATGCACTATTTCACAATAATTAATAATTAATTAATTTGAATCATTCTTTTCCCGCATTATTGTTTTATTACCTGTACCTCTTTTACATTGTTAGTTTTACATATTCTCAAATGGATGTACAGCATTGAGATTCATCAATAAATACAGATAAAAAAAGAAAGAAAAAAAAGACACTGAAAGGCAAAGGCAGAAACAGTTGACGTGGAGCAGAATTAACATGGTTTTTGCATTAGTTTCCCCACATGGCACGTTTTTAGTTATACATAAGCATCACTGTAATGTTGTGTGTAACCAAAGTTAATGTTACTCTTAATTTGTAAAAACACACAACTAACTGATGTGTCATTACAAATTTTCTGTAAGCTAATGTTACAGTTTTTACGTTGTAAGAGCATTTAGAGCATTTAGCATTCACTATCTTTCCCCTGCTCTTACAGTGTATTTGTCAGATTTCATCTTTAAGTGTCAATCTTCATTCTTTTTCTTTTTTGTTTTCACATGTATTTAGTATTTTTTCTGAACTCTGTAAGTAACAAGTTTCATAATTAGTGCTGTTCTAGTATCTTCTAAAAATATTACCACACAGGTTTTGCATTATCCTGTGGGCTCACCACCTGCAGAGGGGTTCATAGGGGGGTCAGGTGCTATGAGTATTGGGCAAAATGCCCCACGACCCAGCCGGATAAAGCGGGAGAAGATGGATGGATGGATGGTTTTGCATTATTAGCACATTTTAACTGAGAGTCTTTTTCTTAGTTTGTCTTTTTCTTAGTTACCGTATTTTCTGGACTATAGAGGCACCGGTATATAAGCTGCAACCAATCTATTTTTTTAATTAAAAAAAAAAAGATATGCAAGCCGCAACCTGGCTATAAGCCCCTGATATCTATGCTGAAAAATTAGATATTTACTGCATATACAGAACGATTTTATACTGTAAATAAGGGTGGTCGATATCTCGATATTTTAAATATATCGAGATATTTTTGAAACTCGATATAAATTCTGATATATCGATATATCTCTATAATGCTTATGTTTACTTCTGGTTTCGCCACTTCGCTTGTTTTGCCTTCTCTGTACTGCGCTCGCCTCCGCCTCCTGCTTTTGTCCCCCGAGCTCCTCCGCGGAGCCCGGAGCTGACCGCGGACTAAACCAGGACTAGGACTAAACCAGGACTAAACGCGGCCGCAGAGCCCGGGGCTCGGTCACGGACTAAACCAAGACTAGGACCAGGGCTCTCCAGTGCGTCCATTTCACTTGCATTTGCGAGCAAATATTTCGTTGTGCGAATGGGGAAAACAAAACAGGCGCATCTGTGCGAGTGCTTCTGCAGCACAATAAGGAGCTGTGCACAGACGCAACGTGATGAGTTAAACTTTCTAAATGCACCTGCCCAGCGCGAGCGCAACCGAACTGTGCCCGGGCACGACACCTCCGACCGCGCACGACTCCAGCACACGAGCTCCGCGTGTGGCTGATATCACTCATACGAACAAACTCCGCTTCAAAACACACCCACACCCCCTTAAACGAGGAGCGCCCCGCAGCAGGACCCACACCTGCCCCACCACTCAGTAGACACCCCCACACCGCTGGATTTCCCTCTAAAGCGAGAGCTTTGTCTTGGTCTTGTCTCGGACTCGAGCGCATTTGGACTTGGTCTTGTTACGGACTCAAGGTCTGAATACTGAGTGTGATTCATATTTGTCACAATGTGCGTTTGACTTGGTAAATGTGCAGAGACTAAACATCACTTTAAAACAAGAGAATGTAACTCCAGTTAGGAATGTCAAAATACAGGTTTAAAAATCCTAGCCACTTTTTACCAGTGGTAGTTCTCTTAAAGAAGAGGTTTTTAAACTGTGTGAGGGTCCAAAAAGGGGTGCAGAGTGTTTAAGTGCAGAACTAAATGAATATTAATCAGATAAAATTTGTCTGTTGTTTTTGCAGTAGTGTGGGAGGGGTTATTTTTCCTGTAAATATATCGAGATATGTATCGTATATCGAGATATATTTTTTGGTCCATATCGCCCAGCCCTAACTGTAAATGTACATTTATGTACCTGAACAGATTCTTTCTGAACAGTGCCTTTTAACACGGCAGCAACTGTGCTGATTAAAACGAGGTCAAAAACAGAAAAGAACCGGTAAATGACCTTCATTTCTCCTGTGCAGTGAAACCACAAGTCACTTTAATCATCTCCGCTGAAACCATTGACCCGAGCTTACTGCAGCAGCAGGTAGACGTCTGCGCGAGACAGAATTTTCAGTCCCGCAATAAGCTTTCAGAATGTTCTTTCAGATGCTCTTATTATACATCCATGGTCCCCGCCGCACTGTTTTGTGTTGGTCCCGCGGGTGCAGGGCTCTACAGCGGTTTCCCTCCTGGAGCAAGATCGATGTCTTCAACTTAAAACTTTCATCATACAAACTCCTTCGTGCTTTTCATGAAGGGGTGAGGATGTGAAAATAAATACCAGTTAGTAATTTGTCGTGCGTGTTATATCTGCTAATTAAAAAGTAGCGTATTCTTCTTTGCATTAATTTTCCGTCTATCTTGTTTTTAAAATTTCAGTTGGAGCGCCCCTAGTGGTGGAAGAAAAACCCACAGATTAGCCGCACCTTTGTAAAAGCCGCATGGTTCACAGCCTGGGAAAAAAGTAGTGGCTTATAGTCCGGAAAATACGGTAACTGTATTTTTGTTCTTGTATATTTCCAGTGTCTGAGCTGAGGGTGGTTATTCTTGGGAGCAGCTGGAGTCAGAGGAGCTCTGTGGGAAACCTGTTACTGAATGAGGCTGTGTTTGATGCAACAAAAGAACCTGAAAGCCCCATGAGACAAACAGGAGAACTCCAAGACAAGAAGATCTCAGTGATCCTCTGTCCAGACCTGCTCCAGCCCGACCTCACTGCAGACGCACTGATAGAGTTAGTCACAGACATAGCAGACGCCTGTGACCCTGGTCCTCATGTGTTCCTGCTGGTTCTATCGCCTGAAGACTTCACTGAGCAACAGAACCTCAGACTACAGTCAGTCCTGAGGAGCTTCAGTGAGCAGAGCTTCCACCATTCACTGGTGCTGCTGACAGCAACAAAAGAGACAAGTGTAATGGAGGATTATGTGAATTCTCCCCCTCTGAAAGATCTGATTAGAAAGTGCAAAAAGAGATATCAGTGGGTGAAGGGATTTGAATCTCATATGATCTCTGAAATACACAAAGAGCTCTTGACTAAAATAGTCCAAATACTTAAAGAGAACGATGAAAAACATGTCAGCCACGATATATATGAGGATGTTCCTCCAGCTGCTCAGACCAAAGAAAGAGAAGGAGGCATTAAAAAAGGTAACTGCACTGACAGTAGATTTATAACCTTAATGAGTTTCTTTTAAGTAAATATATTATTTTTCACAGGATTTAAAACACTTGAAAAGACCTTCTGGTATTCTGGTAAGTACTTATTTTAAAATGTTCATTTTCAGCATTGCTTTACAGCTAAATCATCTTATCAGTGGACAAAACAAAATGACTTTTGTAAAAAGGTTTCCCTCATTAATGTCTAATTAACTATTTCTCCTAGACTCTGCTCTCAGGATTTTTCTATTTGGAAAAAGTGATGACAAAAAATCAAAAATGTGCTCAATGCTCAATGACAGCTCTTATTTGCCAACAAAACTAAACTTTATAGCTCCTAAGATTTGGACAGAAAGAACAGTGTTAGTGAAGACCCCAAACCTGTTCAGTTTGCCTATAGAGACTGTGACAGAAGAACTGAAGAAATGTGTGTCTCACTGTTCTCCTGGACCCAATGTTCTGCTGCTGCTGGTGAAGCCTTCAGACTTCAGTGAGACCGACAGGAAAACTCTGACCTTCATCCTGAGTCTGTTCGGTCCAGAGGCCTTTAAACACTCCATGGTGGTTCTGACACACAGGGACCAGATGATCCCCAGTGTTTCAAAGCTCATTCGTGATTGTGGTGGAAGATTCTACAACATGTTTGATGGAAACCACAAACTCCTGACTGATTTCCTCAAGAGCATTGTAGATCAGAACAAATCATCCTTCCTCACCCTCACTGAGGAGCAGAAACCCTCTCTGAACCTGGTGCTTTTTGGGGGGAGCAGAGCAGAGAAAACCTCAGCAGCTGAGTCCATTTTAGGGCGAGCAGATCTCCCTGCAGGGATCCCAGGGCAGTGTGTTAAACATGAGGCAGAGGTGTGGGGGTGTCGTGTGTCTCTGGTGGAGCTGCCGCCTCTGTCTGACAAACCTCTGGAGACAGTGATGCAGCAGTGTCTCCACTGCATCTCCCTCTGTGCTCCTGAGGGCGTCCATGTCTTCATCCTGGTTCTACCAGTGGGTTCCCTCACTGATGAAGACAAGGACGAACTGAAGACCATCCAGGACACACTCGGCTTTCGAGTGCATCAAATCACTATGATTCTGTTCATTCATTCAGAGCCCTCTGCTCCAGCTGTGCTTCAGTTTGTCAAAGGAGACAGAGACATCCAGGAGCTGTGTCAGAGCTGTGGAGGAGGATATTTTATATTCAACCCCAGGAACCAGCAGCAGGTCCCTGAGCTGTTGGATTATTTAAATTCTTTGAAGACCAAGAATAAAACTTACACTACAGAGACACTTCTGTTAGCTCAAACAGAGAAGATTTCAGCTCAACACAAAGAAATTGAGGACATGAAAAGTAAAATGAACACATGTGAGTATGATTGTTTTTTTTTCACCATTAAATGAGTCAACAGACCCTTTTCACGCTGCCTCCTGCCTAGTCCTGGAGTGGATCCTCACTTCCTGCTCCATTCGTTTCCAATGGGGAATTATTCAAATCACATTTAAAATAAATCACAGATGGATAATCACAGGCAGCATGGACCTTTACTTTGATGAAAATAGTGTCTCAAAGCTAATGCTAACCAAATGTATATCTCTGAATTACGGTGACCAGACATCCCTGTTTATCTGGGACAGTCCCAGAGTGACACACAGGGACAAATTGATGGGGGGATGAACATGAGGATGTTTCTGTGTGTGTGGTAAGCAAAATAAAACATCCAATTACTAATTGTCAGTAATAGACAGGAAACATATACAGCTACACAAACATAAATTACTCAGTCCCCCTTTAACAAAACATACCAAACACCAATAGTACCAATAAACTAGGATACATAAAGCCTGCACATGCGAGAATTAGCTTAGCTCATGCTAGCTGTGCAGACTACAGGCTAACGACAGTAAAAGGTGAAACTAGAAACAACATCATACAACGTCATTACAGGCAAACACCGACCTACTACCCACCTTGTCATAAACCACACTTCTTTAAACAGTCTGCAGGTAACATTTAAAAGGAAAACTTCAGTTGCAGGAGCCACGTTTTTCCCCAGTCACTGCTTAGACAATGTGGGAGTCAAGTGGACACTCCACAGATTACAACTGAACCAGACAAGAACTACAAATCTAACACTACAAGAACATGGAAATGAAAGGTCCTCTGGTGCACCCAGCCTCACCCATAACCCTGAGTAAACTGTGTTTACCATTTAGTTCAAACTTTAACCTGACCATAACCTCCGAACCCTGAGCCCTAACCTATAAACCTAACCCCACCTTCACCAGTAAGGACCACACCAACAACAACATTGTGCGAAGAAGAAGTTTATTGGTAAATGGGCGAGGCGGAGGTTGGGTTGAGACTCAGGGTGGGGGCTCCGTCTCAGTTGTCAATTGGCCTCCACGTAGGCGTCTCATGGCTGAAAGGCAAACAAGATAGAGGTTGGGAGGGTGGGGTCGAGTTCACTGAGACAAACTAGGATAGGCTGCTACAAATAGGCTTCTGGGAAATTGTAAGTGTGGTAGAAGTGAGCTGTGGTTCACTGGTGAGGGTGTTGAGGCGTGGTCCTGCTCCTGAATCTCAATGAATCATATTAACTTTATTTTATAATTTTTTATTTAGCCTTTATTTAACCAGGTAAAGACCCACTGAGATCCAGATCTCATTTACAAGGGTGACGTGGCCAAGTGGTCAGCAACACACGTCAAGAGCAGAAAACAACAAACCATAAGATAAACACCAATTATGAAAGTAAAGTGCAATAAATTTAGAAAATATTTAGAAAATGCAGTAACTGCAACAGTCTATAAAGATAAAGTGCAAACAAAAAGCTTTAAATGAGACAAGTTCAGATATTTCAATTCAGAATTCCACTTTAGCACTAACCCTGTCCCCCCTTGTGAGATTTGTTTTGTTTTACCATTTGACAACATAGAGTTTCTGTCATCACTATGGCCATATAGTGAAAATATGGTGTGTGTCATTGACTTTTTTGATCTGGAAGCCAAAATAGAATTTCAGAACATTTCAGAATTTTTTTTTTAAATCCCCAGATTAAATTTTGCTTCAATATGTAGGGGATGCTAATGCGCTCCCTATAATTGTCTGTACAATTGGGAGCTGTTTGTAAAAATCCTAATTTTTTAAAATCTGTTTGCATTTTTTGTGGCTTTGCTGCACACAGACCACAGGACCTGTGTCAAAAAAGCGATAACTTTGATGTCCCACCTTTTGTGATAATGTACCATATTTTAGCCTGTTTTTACGTCCTATGAGTTCATAAAAACACAACGTTGACAAAATGCAATGTAATATTTTTTGCTCATCTTGCCATGATCTACTTCTGTGGCAAATTTCATGATTCTACAGGAATTTTTTGCCCCCGTTCCTTTATCCTAATGCAATTTTTTTGTTAAAAATAGTACATTAGATATTAATTTCAATTTTAGTTCGTATTTCCTTTGAGACACAAATACTTCCTCTATTTACAGTGTTGTAAAGGTCTGTGATTATCTGTCTGTAACTTGCTGTCTGCTGCCTGATGTTTAAGTATTGAATTATTTTAGCACGACTGCTAAATCTTTATAGAGAATAATGGAGTGGGACATAAGGATCTGCACTTTTCAGAAAACCAAACCAAGTGAGCCAGTGTGAAAAGGGCCCATATGCCAGAAGCGAGGCAAACCTGTCTCATTATTTCCCTGTTTTACAATTTAACATTGAACCCAGCAGGCCCAGAACCTGGTTCTGATACATGTTTATATTTAAGCAGGTTAGATTTCTTACATGTTTTTATTATTTTTAGATGGTGACCTGCATCCTGACTGTCTGAAGATCGTTCTGATTGGAAAAACAGGACATGGAAAGAGTTCCTCAGGAAACACCATCTTGGGAAGAAAAGAATTCTCAGCTATGTTCAGTCAAATATCTGTCACTAAAGTTTGTAAAAGAGTAGAAACTACAGTAGACGGACGCTCTGTGTCTGTGGTGGACACTCCTGGACTCTTTGACACAACCATGTCACATGATGAGGTCTTTGAGGAAATGCTGAGATGCATCAGTCTTTTAGCTCCTGGACCACATGTTTTTCTGTTGGTTTTACCAATTGGACGACTGACAGAAGAAGAGAAAAAGACACTAGAACTCATCAAAAAAGCATTTGGAAAAGAGGCACAAAAGTTTACTATTATTCTTTTTACAAATGGAGATACACTGATCAATGATAAAATGTCAATTGAAGATTACATAGAAAAGGGTTGTGAAAGTTCATTTAAGGAACTGATCTCTAAGTGTGGGAACAGGTTCCATGTTTTTAATAACAATGATAAAGAGAATCGCACTCAGGTCCTGGAGCTGCTGCAGAAGATCGATGAGATGGTGAAAGAAAACGGTGGAAACTGCTTCACCAACGACATGCTCCAAGAGGCTGAAGAGATGAAGAGAATTATGAAAGAGAAGGAAGAAGAGATGAGGAAAGAGAGGGAGGAGATGGAGAGAAAATACCAACAGGAAATGGAAGAAATAAAACAAAACATGGACAAACAAAGGGAGGAATTTGAAAAAGAACGACAACAGAGAGATAAAGAACTCAGAGAAAAGGAGGAAAGGATTAAAGAGGAGAAAGAGCAGCAAAAAAGAGAACAGGAAAAGAGAGAAGAAGAAGAGAAACTACAGCGTGAGAAATGGGAAGAAAAAAGAAAAACTCTAGAGGAAAAAATCAGATTAGAGCAAGAGTCAAAAGAAGCGAACAGGAGACAGATGGAAGCAGAGAGAGACCAATGGGAAAGAGAAAGGAAAGAATGGTGGGAGAAACGAAAACAAGAAGATGAAGAAAGACGAGAACAGGAGAAAAAATTAAAAGAAGAAATTAAGCAAATTGAAAATGTAAAAGAGCAGAAAGCAAAAGAACTAAAAGAAAAGGAAATGAAGATTAAAGACGAACAAAATGAACGTGAACGAGAACAAAAAAAGAGAGTAGAAGAGGACAGACAGAGGAAGGAAGAAGAGGAAAAACAGCACCAGGAATGGAAAGAGAAACACAAAGAACTGGAAGAAAAAATCAAATCTGAAGAGTTATTTAAAGAAATGTCTGAAATAAAACTACAAGAGAGCACGAAACAGATGGAAGAGGAGAGAGAACAGTGGGAAAGAGAAAGAAAAGAAAGGGGGAGAAGCGAAAACAAGAAGATGAAGAAAGACGACAACTGGAGGAAAGAACACAAAAAGAAATGAGAGAAATAAAAATAGAGAAAGAGCAGAAAGAGAAAGAACTGAAAGAGAAAGAGGAAAAATATAACAGAGAACAGGAAAAGATAGAAAAAGAAGACAGAAAAAGTAAGTAAGAATAAAAACAGCAACGTCTTGATTGGTAACATAAACACAAAGAACTGGAAGAAAAGGTCCAATCAGAAGCAAAATCAAAAGAAACACAACTAGAAGAAAACAGGAGACAGATGGAAGCAGAGAGAGAGCAGTGGGAAAGAGAAAGAAAAGAATGGCGGGAGAAAAGAAAACAAAAAGAGGAAGAAAGAAAACAAGAGGAGGAAAGAAGACAAAAAGAGATGGAACAGGAAAGGAAAAACTACAATGACAGACTCAGAAAAGATGAACTAAAACTTGAACTAGAGGAAAAGAAGAGAAAAGAGTTAGAGAAGAAACATCAAAAACAAGTGGAAGAAATGAGGAGGAATCATGAAGATGAGGCCAGAAGACAAGCTGAAGAGCACAATGAGTTCATAGAAAATTACAGAAAGGACTTAGAGAATCTGAACCAAATTTCCGAGAAAATAGATGATCTGTTGCAGGCAATGACCGCTCTTAAGGAGTGGCAGAATATGGTAAAGCATCAGAAAGAAATAAGTGATTTAGTAAAACAACTTTGGAAACAACCAGACAAGTTGGGTAAAATGAATCAATTAATGTCAAAACATGAAAAAGAAATAAATGCACTTGTCACAAAACATGAAGAAGAATTAAAGAAAGCCACAAATGAGGAGAAAAAAACAAAGCAAAAAGAGCAGGAAGAAGAGAGGGAAACTATGCAAAAACAACATGAAAAAGAAATAAGTGAGTTACTAAAGGAAGTGGTTAAATCTGCCTGTGTGATTTCATAAATAAGTGTCTAAACTGAGAACAGGCACTTTGTCTTTGGTATTTTGAGTTGTTGGCCCCGAGCAGCCACTCTGCTCTCAGAGTAAAGCTCTGGGCTGTGCTCTGATGTAAAGTCTATGAGGTTTTTTGCAGAGTCGCGATAAAATCAATAAATCCTGACAGATTAGTATAAATGCAGTGAAAACTTTACTGGTGGAAATTCTGTGTTTACAAAGGTATGTCTGCGTGTGTGTTTTGCTAATGCTAATTTTGAAGCCTAATACATATTGATGCATTTTAACATCACAAACTGAAATAATCTATGCCTAAAAATAACTGGGTCATTTTAACTACAAGTTCCATTTTGCTGCGATGTTAGAATTAACGTTTTAATAGCAGTTAGCATTAGGATCAAAGATGTACCTTTGCAAACACAGAAGTCTTTTTCCCACATTTGTAAAGAACAGAAGTGAACCCAAACCCTCCCGGATGTGATGTGCACAGATCAGCTCGTCTGTTTCAAGCACAAGGCCAAATGTGTCCAGATAAATATGAGTGAAAGTAAAAATGAATCGGGTCCAAACCTCTGAGCGATCAGGCTCTACATAAAGAACTTCAATCCGACTCCAGTCTGACTAATGCCTTAAAGTACTACAAATATTAAACTTTTACCTTCAGATGGTTTTATGTCATTGTACTCAGTGATATTATGAATGATTTATGTATGTTTGAGTAAATCTGTATTCAGCATTCTCACCTTCCCCTTTCTCTACCCATGAGGATCTGAAACAACAACTCAAAGAAAAAATAAGAGTTCTGATGTGTTGCAGGCACTGACCGCTCATAATAAGAGGAAGAAGATGGAAAAACATCAGAAAGAAATAAGTGCTTTAGTAAAACAACTTTGGGCAAGACCAGACAAGTTGATTAAAATGAATCTTTTAATGTCAAAACATGAAAAAGAAATAAATGAACTTGTCACAAAACATAAAGAAGAAATAAGCAAAGCCACAAATGAGGAGAAAAACAAAACAAAAAGAGCAGGAAGAAGAGAAGGAAACTAAGCAAAAACAACATGAAAAAAAATAAGTGAGTTAGTAGAGGAAGTGAACCAGTCTTATTGTGTGTTAGAATAATTATGTATATTATCCCATATTTGTCTTAATCATGTGTTAGATATTTGTGTATTTGCAATAATCTCTTTTGTGCTTCCAAACTGTGTGCAGTACTTTCCCACTTCTGTGCAGCTGAAGGCTGGAGTGGGGCTTATCAGACTATGACACGGGAGCTGTCTGATTTTGGCAAAACATGAACTGAATGTGCTCAAACTCCAGCGTAATCTCCGCACTCAGCCTGCTGTCCGACCTTGATCAATAATGCATAACCATATTTTATTATATTTATCCTATCTTGGTATTGCTGCTGTTTCCACCCCCTTCCTTTAGAGCAGCGACACCCATTGTAACCAGGGCCATCCTAATGTAAATAAAAGTGAGGAGACGGGGGCGTGCTCCAGAGCGGGTTGGAGAGTGTATCTGGGCACGTCTCAATCCGTTCTCCTCGCGAGTAAAACCAAATAATCTCTCATCTTTCTTCTCTGAATGTTTTCGATGGTGTTTAAACCTAACACTGTGTAATTTCATAAATGAACTGTCTAAGCTGAGAACACTAACTGTGTTTCTTGGTCTTTGCTCTTCTGAGTTGACCTAAAGCAACGACTCTTGTTTTGTCTCTTATGGCTGTGGGTGGAGGTTGTTTTTATTTGGGGACATGGCCAAACGACACCCGACCTGATCATTTCTACTGTTATGTAATGTTTATGAGGTTTTTGCAGAGTTGTGATAGATCACTTTACAAATGTGCTGTTGAAGACTTCTGTGTTTAAAAAGGTGCGTCTTTGTGTGTCATGCTAATGCTAATTTTGGAGCATAATACATTTTAACATCACACCACAAACTGAAATAATCTACACGAAGAAATAATCAGGTCATCGGTCCTTCGTCTGCTCGTCTCTTTCAAGGACAAGGACTTAAGTGGAGATAGTTTAAGTGGACATAGTGAACTTCTCTTAAATCTTAAAATTGCTTTATGTCATTGTACATTTATTTACATTTATTATAATAAGCCTGTATTGTTATGTATCCAGTGTCGGTGCTCATCTTCCCCAACCTCCACGAACGACCCTGCACTTATTGTGGTTTCTCAATTTATCATATTTCTTTGTGTTTTTTTTTGTTTGTTTGTTTTTTTTAAGAACGTTGCATGCAACCTAACCGTGCACTGCAACTTCTATTGTTGTGAGGTTTGCATTTTGAAACTGTAGTTTAAGATCCCCAAATCAAAGACTTACCCTAAAGTAGCCGTGTTTCCCCAGATGCTTCACAGGAGGGAGATGCTCAGAAATGATTGTGGAACACTGTTTTCTATCTCGAACTCTTTGGCCAAATAGTCATTGTCATCAATTTTCATTGCAGCTCCTTTGGGCCCCACAATAATATAACTTAAATGAGTTGGACTTTCTCCGGTTGTTTACTCCACCACTCTTATGGATTTAATCGAATAGTGTCTTTGAAATACTTCAGCGTACAATGTGATTGATATTCAGGAGTCTTTGGATTAAACAGATTTGCAAAAATAAATTTCTCCCATTGTTTGGCTGACTCCAACAATTCTAGACTAAGATTTCCAAGCCAATGAATAGCTATATCCTACTTTCTCATCGTCCTCTGGTTCAACATCATCTGATTCAGTTTCATCAGTCTCTAGTAATCAAACACTTACTTTGCTTCCTTTCTTTTCCGCGCTCTCAAGCATCTTCTTGACCTTGGGGTCGTAACCACCCATGGCCTCCTCCATTTCACTTTGCTCAGCCTCTTTCAATTCCACTTTCTTAAACTTTCGACCCAATCCTCTTACTGTCAATTTCTTCTTCTTCTTTGGCAGACTTGGATATAGTTCCACTGTAGTTACTGCCTGGCCCTCTTCTATAGTTCTCAGATCATCATCTCGCAATTGATAAGTTCCTTCGGTTTTCACAATTGGAAACTGTTGATATGGATCATTGCTTACTGTCTTCTCATAATCTGGTGGAGCTTTCACATGAGAAAACGGTTCATTTATTTGCAATATCAACTTTTCTGTTTCTTTGTTTGCTGTCTTGATCATCTGCATTGCTCTTTCTTTCTTCCTTTGGTTGTCCTCTAAAATCCCCTGTCCTTCAATTGCAAACAACTGCAAAACGCCAAGTTCATTTCATCTCTTTTCTGCACGTTTATGACCTTTTCTGCCTTTTTCTCTGCTTTGCCTTATACGTAGATATCAAAACTCTTCAAGTATTAATAACATCAAGTGAAAATGTTCCTTCAACCGCCAACGAAAATCAATATGAGCCCATCGACGATGCCATTTTTTTGATACTTTATCGATATCTTTAACTAAAGGATTCTTCTTCTTTACTAACCCAACTGGGCTAATTTGAGGAATCACCGGTTCCATTATCAAAAACAAATGAAAAATATCACAAATGGTTACTAAATAACTTATATCCCCTCTCTTTTTTTATGCAGTTACTATTTATCGCTTATTTACTTTCAAAATATGTATTTAGTAAATTATTCAATTGTTTATTCATGCATTAAACAATTCATGTATGTATATATCCATAGACTTGTAATATTTATTTACGTACTGACCTCCACCTGTGACAAAACTCTAATAGAGAAGTTATTACTAGTAGTTAAACAATCTTCCCTTTTTTTTCTTTCGGAAAACACAAATTAAAAAATATAACCACATGCATAGATATCACTAAAATTGACTGAAATTGAAATAATAAATATATAAGTATCACAATTAATGAGATGCTCTAAGTAAATGAACCACAATCTATCAGAATCATCAATTTCCAACCACACAATCAATAAAACCTTGAATGTACCTCATATATACCCCATTAAAACAACTATATCATTTTTATACCCAGCAGGAAATGCAGTAGTGAAGCACAAATGTAAAAAACTCAGGAAAGTAAACAAATAAACTGTTGGTAAAAACTTTCATCTGTTGCCAATATTTTTGTGTGAGTGTCACTAGATAGTATCAGATACTCAGACAAATAAACAATCATACATGTGTCAACCAAGTTATAATGTAATATAATCAAATGTGTGTATGTATGAAATGGACAGATTTTGTGGATAAAACAAAAATGACCTTTTTCGGGGTATCGGGCGGATCCCTCTCCGGATATACAACTCAAGCCTGGCCTGGTCTGCTCACGTCACAGCTCGGGCTGTCGCCTGGCGCCTGGACGAACCGCCTTGCCGTGTGAGCTTTCCGCAGTTCCCACGGGACCGTAATGAATAAAACAAAAATACTATCAATATACAACATATATGGCTTATAAAAATGCCTATCTAAATTCAAATCATTGAATCACTATATCACAGTATATATTTATCTATCATTATGTTATATAAACACTTCTATCCCAATTATATCATAATCAAAAATTTCCCCAACAAATTATCTCTCTTCAAAATACCAACACTAGTCAACCATATCAATGGTTAATATGTAAATACAATTTAAACTAGACTACCCAATTTATAACCACTTCATCTCAACAGCAGGGGGTAACACACACTCTACCGGTCAGTGGGCCTTACACCCATCCATACGGTACAATGTATAGGGAAGGGGAGGAGGAGTCAAAGACAGGGACAAAAGAGAGAGAGAGAGAGAGGAGCAGAAGGGAGGAGCAAACGAAAAAGGGGTGGGTGAAGTAAGGAGAAAGGGAAAAAGAGAGAGAGAGAAGAGAGCACGCATGCACACACACACACCATACAAAAGATAGACCATGCGACAAATCACAAAAACAGAACAAATACAAACAAAAACATAGAACAAATACAAACAAAACAGCAAACAGCCTGACCTCCGGGCCCTGGAGTCAAACTAAACAAAAACCACAAACATATATCCCCAATTCTTGTTTAAAGTCACACTTCAAACATAACCCATAATGAATTCATCCTTATCACAGCTGTGTTTTCCAAAAGAACATCTTTATACTGAAGCCTTAATCTTATTTTCCTTATCCTTTATTTTTCCCAAGTTACTTTAAACATATCCTTTAAATTCCTTTATTCCTTTATTTCCCTTAAAATCCTTAAAAAAAAAACTTTAAATTTATTTCCTGAGCGACTTTAAACACGCTCTAACATTTCTTTACTCAAATTCCTTTTCTCAGTTTAAACTCATAACACATTGTCTCATAACTCAGTACTCTTTTACCTATAACTCAATGCTCTTTTACTCATTTTACTCATAACTCTTTATTCCTTTACTACTTTAATCTCTTTTACTCATTTTACTCAAGCATCTTCATTACTCTTTATTCCTTTTCTCAACTTAAATTCTTTCCCTTTTTTTCTCTTATTACGACAAAACAAACACAATACAAAATTCAAAAAACATACACAGCTGGTATATCACAAAATTTAGCAATTTAGCAAACATTAAATCATTTCCAAACATTCCCACTGTTCCAGAGCACCATAAATTTAATAGATACTTCTGATCCTGTTCGTGACGCCAAATTTAATGTAGTTTAAGATCCCCAAATCAAAGACTTACCCTAAAGTAGCCGTGTTTTCCCAGATGCTTCACAGGATGGAGATGCTCAGAAATGATTAAACAACAACTATAATAATTGTAAATATGATTTAATTTACAGATAATAGATTCAGCCAATTTACATACAATTTGAGTCTGGATCCCCTTACAGCCCAATGCAGGAAAGACCCAGAACAAAGGGTGAAGGTTACATTTATAGTTCCCTAGGACATCCCACTTTTACATCTGGAATTTCTCAAACAAAGGCTTAAACACAACCCCCAACCATATAAGTCTAACATGCTTAGTCATCACCAGGTGTCCCCTGTACTTTTACCCTCTTAGGCTCCAGAACAATCGTCTAGAGACCTCAAGCTGTTTTACACAGACCAATCTTACATTTACAACCCAACCATTTGTCCCACCAATTGTCCTTAGGGGGCACATCCTTCTAACCTCTGACCCCTTACTGCTCCAAACTAGTGATCCCACAGATAAGGGAATAACCATCAAAAGAAAGGAAAATAAAGTATAATCAGCAGTATACCAGATACCACAAAACTGACTATTATCCATCCTTGTACAGCTGAGAACAAGAAGTTAAAGTTAAACTCCGGCACATTTGAAGCTAAAGTCGTTTCTAGAGGAGGTGGAATTCTGTCCGAAGCCAAAAAACGGCACAGATCAGTGTTTCCTCGGTGGAGATCTCACTGTGGCAGTGAGTCTGTCAAGGCAACAAACTAGTGTAGTGATGGGGGCAAGTTCTGAACTTCCACGTAAAACACCAATTTGCTTCACACTGAAGAAGCTGAACACCACTTTAACCCATCTGACAACAGCCACGAGTCTAACAAACAAAACACTCTGCCTGGTTCAGGCATTGGTGTCTGGAAACATTAGAAAACAATTAATAAACTGAAAGGTGTTGAAAGAAAATGGTTTGGGAATGTATTTTTAGTGTTTCAAAAAATATAATTCACTCATAAATAAATGGCATTAGAAACGACATCAGCGATCGAGTTTTTTGGGATTATAAAGTTGTTTTCTAACGTTTTCTAACGACAAACTAACCAGAGTATTTCTATGTCACAGGAGTAAAGCTGATTGACTCCACACCGTGTCCTGGTTTTTATATACGGCCTGAGGAGAAGTTCAGATGGGTAAGTAATAAAAGGACAAACTGAAAAGAAAATCAACTTAAATTAAAACTTAACTTTTCATATTCTAACACACACAAGTGTGTGTGTTAGATTTTCCCGGAGGTTACCTTGTGTGTGCTGTGCGTGCGAGTTGCAAAGGTTATTGCTGTTATGTCTGTTGTGTGTGCTCATTCGACAATGACAATTTAACGAGTATGCATGAGCAGCATATTGCAACGGTATTGAGAATACCGTTGCAATATGCTGCTCGTGCATACTCGTTAAATTGTGTGTGCATATCGTTGTTCAACATTGTTTTCGAAAACATTAACAAAGGGTTGAGTTAGCCTGCTTAGCATTTCAAAAATAGGCATACAGTCATAAAACAAACAAAAGCTAGCTTGACATTCAATAATAATACTTACGTTGTCTTTTCCTTTTCTGAAACGCCTTCAGCAACTCCGGTGTGTTTTCTTTTAAGGTGCTCATGCATCGTGGTCGTGCTCCCGTGATAAGCCAAAGAAGTCTTACAGAGTGTACAAACCACTCTATCACCATCTGTCCGAAAGTATTCCCAGACTTTCGAGGCTTTAGGTCTTGGTCTAGAAGAAGTCGCCACTGTTCTTGGATCCGACTCTGACCCACCGGCCGCTGCCATTTTCATACCGCTCTCAAATGCTCAAATCGGGGGAAGGGGGAAGAGAGAAAGAGAGTGACCAGCCAGCAGAGTGCGCACGGCAAATACTAGTGGTGTGGAGGGGAAATACCTGATCTCAGGCAAACAAAAGGTCTCTGGACGAGCCGTTTGAGACAAAAAATAAATAAAGGCGAATATTTGACCAAAAAATTGTATTCGACTCATTTTCACATTCGATTACGTCGACAGCGTCGAATAATCGCGGCAGCACTACACAAGATATGTTTATTCTTTCACACTTTCCAGTCAAAGCAATGACATTTCCATGGAGACAGACAGACAACAGTAACATCCTGCCAGTAGTAACATACTGCCATTTTAACTGCAGACCGTTAATATTTACAGAGAATAAGTGCACTCGCAGATACAGATGGGCCTAATCACAGTGTAACCCGCTGTTCTACCGTGACACATGTGAGTGCGCGGTCCTCACCCAGCAGCAGCAGCTTCAGCTCACGCCGGGAGTCCCTCTTGTCTTTCCGCAGCTGCCTCTCGATCTCCTCGTTGATTCTCTGGTTCTCCCGCTCCTCCGCAGAGATGCAGCAGCCCGCCATCCTCTACCCGGCCCGTGTGTCCTCTCCTCCGCACAGAAACCCGCTAAAGAAAAGACTCAGCGACACTGAAACTCTATAAAAAACCCGTCCTCTTCAGAGACCAGGGCACGGCATCCTGGTTTCTGCTGCGTCCTCTGTCCACGGCCACTTCACACAGTCACAGATGAATTAAGAAGCAAATTAAACTAAAGAAACAATCGTAAAACTTAAATAACTTCCCTGAGGCTGCACCTGCCGTCAGTCTAAGGTTTTAATGGGGCTCATGATGTGGGGTGTGGCGCGGGCCGACTCGTGTGCTGCATCTGTCCTGCAGGTAGAGCGTCACTCTGGAGCGTCACGTCTCAAGTGCGGTTCACGTCCATTTTATTTACACAAATTGAATGAAAACTCAAACATCACCACGAATGTGCCTGTTCCTGGAGTTCAGACGATATCACAACATACAAATGATCAGGTTCAACTGTTTTGAATTTACCTTTTGGATATTTCATGACAAAGTACAATTAATCAATAGGGAAAACTGGCCCTTGCCCCCATGTGAGAGTATGATGTCATAGCCCTACTCACAGATTGGGGTAAGAGCCAGTTTTTATTTATTTAAAGACCTTTTATGGCAATTGTACTTTTCCATAAAATATCTCAAATCCACATGGGTGCACAGTGTCTGACTGAGCGCTCTCGGCTGCTGTAAAAAGGTTCTGTGGTCGAATCTTTTCCCCCTTTCCCCCGTGTGCTTTTACATTGAACATCTAAACGTTGTACTGTCCACTCGTGGCGCTGAGGTTAGTGAAAGTCAAAACTTCACACGCCTCATTTCTTTTCATTTGTGGCCATACCGGCTCGTCAAAGCCTGAACCCGTCAGATCTCAGAAGCTAAGCAGGGCAGGACCTGGTTAGTACTTGGATGGGAGACCACTGGGAATTCCAGGTGCCACAGGGGGGCGCCAGTTGCAACAACTGTCGTTGTGTCCTTAGGCAAGGCACATCACCCACATTGCCTAGTATGAAAGTGGTGTGTGCGTGAATGGTGGTGGTGGGTGGAGGAGCTGATGGCGCAGATTGGAGCCTCGCTTCCGTCAGTCTGCCCCAGGGCAGCTGTAGCTACAATAGTAGTTTACCACCACCGGGTCTGGAGTGAATGAATAATGCTCTGTAAAGTGTCTTTGAGTGTCCAGAAAAGCGCTGTATAAAACTGATGCATTATTATTATTTTCTTCATTAAATCACCACTGACCAGCACAGGTCTGCCTGTTTCGGTGGCAGTAGAGGCTGGATCCTCATGACCACAGTTACAGCTTCAATTCCTTTTTTAACTCTTGGAGATAAAATGCCACGTTAACCACACTGACACGTGGTGAGTGGTAAAATCTGCCTGTCAGCTTTACTTTTTAAGCTTTCGTTTCAAGATGATGGCGCACTGAGAAATTCAGACGGTGAGTATTCTTTTCTTTATTTAGAAACCCATAATGTTTGGAAATGCAATAGTTGGGCTGAAGTCGCAGACCTCAGGTTTAGATAAACACAGATAGAGTTATTAGGCTAATGACCATTTCCAACTGATGTCAGCTGAGATTGAACAGAACAGAGATGGGAGTGCCTCAGTGGCTCCTAGTAAAAAATCTGATTCTCCTCGAGTGAATAAGATTAAATGACCTTAATTAAGCCTCTTTGTGTGTACCACATCAAACATTATCATACTGGGTTTGAAAAAGAAGTGGTGTTCTGTTATAGAAAAATAAATAAGTAAAATTCTCTGTACTGTCAACCACAGTTCCACAAAATGTAAAAGCTTCAGTGTCTGTTCAAATACAGATTTTCATGATACATTTTTCCTCTAGATTTGATTTTCTCTTCTGACATCATGGCAGCTGGATCTGGTAAGTACATTTTATTCTAAACTCTGAGACTGACACACGTTTGATAATGAGCTGTTCATTCTGGGATAAAAGATTTGAAGATGAGAAAATAAACATGGATGGAGTGGCTTTCATTTCATTATCCAACCTTCTTCAGTTAAGATTACACCAAGACTCATTTTCTCTGGACTTATATATATGAAACTACCAGGCAAAGCAGGAAATGAATCATGATTCTCTACTTCGATTCAAGGCATTCTGTAGAATTTTAGGCAATGTGGAGAATAACTAACAAACACTTGGTCACAGGGCTGTTCATTTCTTCATTAAATTCATTTGTACAACACATTTATATAATAATATTATTTATTAATATATTCTATTATATTATTATTTATATAACACAGGAAACCAGTGCAAGAGCATACATTCAGATTTATACACATACAAAACAAGTAAAAACAGAGCAAATACAGGACAGATGCTGAGAGGCACCACAGAGCCCTGCCTACAGCTGGAATCTTATCTCATGTGCAGAAAAGGAAATAGTAACATAAAAAAACAACTCTAAAAGGTGTGACTGTGTCAAAGACAATCACCTGACAGTTTTGTTTTGTATTTGCAGATGTTCCACTTCCACTGAAGCGCAGCAGCAGCAGTTGCCCAGTTTTACCACCTCACAGTAAGTAAATAAAACCAGCTCCAACAGAATATAAAAGGTCTATTTGTGAAAAACTGTGGATTTTTCTTTTACTAAAAGCAATAAGGAACTGTTCACAGGGCACATTTTATTTTGTTAAGCTACTTCCTGTTTAGCCACTGGATTTATATTGGCGGTGGCTGAGTGGTTAGCACTCACGTCTCACATCAAAAAGGTTCTAGGTTTGATCCCTGTGTCGCTGGGCCTTTCTGTGTGGAGTTTGCATGTTCTCCCTGTGTCTGGATGGGTTTCCTCCAGGTGCTCCTGTTTTCCCCAACCTGTAGGTGTTAAAGTGGTGTGTGTGTGAGTGATGATGGTGGTCGGAGGGACCGATGGCGCCGATTGGTTTGGCAGTCGCGCTTCTGTGAGTCTGCACCAGGGCAGCAGCTACAACAGTAGTTTACCACCACCGGGTCTGGAGTGAATGAAAGAAGAATACGCTACTTTTTATTTAGCAGATATAACACGCACGACAAATTACTAACTGGTAATTATTTTCAAATCCTCACCTCTTCATCATGAAAAGCACGAAGGAGTTTGAATGATGTAAGTTTTAAGTTGAAGGCATCGATCTTGCTCCAGGAAGGAAACCGCTGTAGAGCCCTGCACCCGCGGGACCCGCGGGACCAACACAAAATAGTGCGGCGCAGGACCATGGATGTATAATAAGAGCATCTGAAAGAACATTCTGAAAGCTTACGACGCTGGAGCGGGACTGAAAATTGTGTCCCCACAGATGTCTACCTGCTGCTGTAACCTTGGTGTCAATTTTAGTGGAGATGATGAAAGTGACTTGTGGGTTCACTGCACAGGAGAAATGAAGGTAATCAATTACCGGTTCATTTCTGTTTTTGACCTCATTTTACTCAGCACATTTGCTGCCGTGTTAAAGGCACTGTTCAGAAAGAATCTGTTCAGGTACATAAATGTACATTTACAGTACAAAATCGTTCTGTATATGCAGTAAATATCTCATTTTTCAACATAGATATCAGGGTCTTATGTATCTGAACAGATTCTTTCTGAACAGTGCCTGTTAACACGGCAGCAACTGTGCTGATTAAAACGAGGTCAAAAACAGAAAAGAACCGGAAACTGATTAGCTTCATTTCTCCTGTGCAGTGAAACCACAAGGCACTTTAATCATCTCCGCTGAAACCACTGATGCCAAGGTTACGTGCAGCAGGTAGACGTCTGCGCGGGACACAATTTTCAGTCCCGCTCCTGCACGCTCCCATATCGTGCGGTCGCGCTCTCGGCCGTGCCCACAACAAGCTTTCAGAATGTTCTTATTACATCCATGGTCCCGCGCCGCACTGTTTTGTGTTGGGCCCCGCTGGCTAATTGTATTTTGGTTCTTGTGTATTTCCAGTGTCTGAGCTGAGGGTGGTTATTCTTGGGAGCGGCTGGAGTCAGAGGAGCTCTGTGGGAAACCTGTTACTGAATGAGGCTGTGTTTGATGCAACGAAAGAACCTGAAAGCCCCATGAGACTAACAGGAGAACTCCAAGACAAGAAGATCTCAGTGACCCACTGTCCAGACCTGCTCCAGCCCGACCTCACTGCAGACGCACTGTCAGAGTTAGTCACAGACATAGCAGACGCCTGTGACCCTGGTCCTCATGTGTTCCTGCTGGTTCTATCGCCTGAAGACTTCACTGAGAAACAGAACCTCAGACTACAGTCAGTCCTGAGGAGCTTCAGTGAGCAGAGCTTCCACCATTCACTGGTGCTGCTGACAGCAACAAAAGAGACAAGTGTAATGGAGGATTATGTGAATTCTCCCCCTCTGGAAGATCTGATTAGAAAGTGCAAAAACAGATATCAGTGGGTGAAGAGCCTTGAATCACATATGATCTCTGAAATACACAAAGAGCTCTTGACTAAAATAGTCAAAATATTTAAAGAGAACGATGAAAAACATGTCACCCACGATATATATGAGGATGTTCCTCCGGCTGCTCAGACCAAAGAAAGAGAAGGCCCCATTCTCACTGCAGTTAAAAAGGTAACTGCACTGACAGTTGATTTATAACCTTCATGAGTTTCTTTTAAGTAAATATTTCATTTTTCACAGGATTTAAAACGCTTACCACCTTGTGGTATTCTGGTAAGTACTTATTTCAAAATGTTCATTTTCAGCATTGCTTTACAGCTAAATCATTTTATCAGTGGACAAAACAAAATGACTTTTGTAAAAAGGTTTCCCTCATTAATGTCTAATTAACTATTTCTCCTAGACTCTGTTCTCAGGATTGTTCTGTTTGGAAAAAGTGATGACAAAAAAGCAAGAATGATTAATTTTATTCACCACGTGTTTGGCAAAGAAAGAACAGTGGTAGTGAAGACCCCAAACCTGTTCAGTTTGCCCAAGGAGACTGTGACAGAAGAACTGAAGAAATGTGTGTCTCACTGTTCTCCTGGACCCAATGTTCTGCTGCTGCTGGTGAAGCCTTCAGACTTTAGTGAGAACGACAGGAAAACTCTGACCTTCATCCTGAGTCTGTTTGGTCCAGAGGCCTTTAAACACTCCATGGTGGTTCTCACACACAGGGACCAGATGATCCCCAGTGTTTCAAAGCTCATTTGTGATTGTGGAGGAAGATTCTACAAGATGTGTGTTGAAAACCACAAACTGACTGATTCCCTCAAGAGCATTGTAGATCAGAACAAATCATCCTTCCTCACCCTCACTGAGAAACCCTCTCTGAACCTGGTGCTTTTTGGGGGGAGCAGAGCAGAGAAAACCTCAGCAGCTGAGTCCATTTTAGGGCGAGCAGATCTCCCTGCAGGGATCCCAGGGCAGTGTGTTAAACGTGAGGCAGAGGTGTGGGGGGGTCGTGTGTCTCTGGTGGAGCTGCCGCCTCTGTCTGACAAACCTCTGGAGACAGTGATGCAGCAGTGCCTCCACTGCATCTCCCTCTGTGCTCCTGAGGGCGTCCATGTCTTCATCCTGGTTCTACCGCTGGGTTCCCTCACTGACGGAGACAAGGCCGAACTGAAGACCATCCAGGACACACTCAGCTCTCGAGTGCGTCTCTTCACTATGATTCTGTTCATTCATTCAGAGCCCTCTGCTTCAGCTGTGCTTCAGTTTGTAAAAGGAGACAGAGACATCCAGAGACTGTGTCAGAGCTGTGGAGGAGGATATTTTATATTCAACCCCAGGAACCAGCAGCAGGTCCCTGAGCTGTTGGATTATTTAAATTCTTTGAAGACCAAGAATAAAACTTACACTACAGAGACACTTCTGTTAGCTCAAACAGAGAAGATTTCAGCTCAACACAAAGAAATTGAGGACATGAAAAGTAAAATGAACACATGTGAGTATAGTTTTTTTTTTTTTTTTACCATTAAATGTGTCAATAGACCCTTTTCACACTGCCTCCTGCCTAGTTCTGGAGTGGATCCTCACTTCCTGCTCCATTCATTTCCAATGGGGAATTATTCAAATCACACTTAAAATAAATCACAGATGGATAATCACAGGCAGCATGGACCTTTACTTTGATGAAAATAGTGTCTCAAAGCTAATGCTAACCAAATGTATATCTCTAAATTACGGTGACCAGACGTCCCTGTTTACCCGGGACAGTCCCAGAGTGACACACAGGGACAAATTGATTGGGGGATGAACATGAGGGTGTTTGTGTGTGTGGTAAGCGAAATAAAACATCCAATTACTAATTGTCAGTAATAGACAGGAAACATATACAGCTACACAAACATAAATTACTCAGTCCCCCTTTAACAAAACATACCAAACGCCAGTAGTACCAATAAACTAGGACACATAAAGCCTACACATGCGAGAATTATCTTAGCTCATGCTAGCAGTGCAGGCTAACAACTGTAAAAGGTGAAACTAGAAACAACATCATTCTGCGTCATTACAGGCAAACACCGACCTACTACCCACCTTGTCATAAACCACACTTCTTTAAACAGTCTGCAGGTAACATTTAAAAGGAAAACTTCAGTTGCAGGAGCCACGTTTTTCCCCAGTCACTGCTTAGACAATGTGGGAGTCAAGTGGACACTCCACAGATTACAACTGAACCAGACAAGAACTACAAATCTAACACTAGAAGAACATGGAAATGAAAGGTCCTCTGGTGCAGCCTCACCCATAACCCTGAGTAAACTGTGTTTACCATTTAGTACAAACTTTAACCTGACCATAACCTCCGAACCCTGAGCCCTAACCTATAAACCTAACCCCACCTTCACCAGTAAGGACCACACCAACAACAACATTGTGCGAAGAAGAAGTTTATTGGTAAATGGGCGAGGCGGAGGTTGGGTTGAGACTCAGGGTGGGGGCTCCGTCTCAGTTGTCAATTGGCCTCCACGTAGGCGTCTCATGGTTAAAAGACAAACAAGATGGAGGGTGGGGTCGAGTTCACTGAGACAAACTAGGATAGGCTGCTACAATTAGGCTTCTGGGAAATTGTAAGTGTGGTAGAAGTGAGCTGTGGTTCACTGGTGAGGGTGGTTGAGGCGTGGTCCTGGTCCTGAATCTCAATGAATCATATTAACTTTATTTTATAATTTTTTATTTAGCCTTTATTTAACCAGGTAAAGCCCCACTGAGATCCAGATCTCATTTACAAGGGTGACGTGGCCAAGTGGTCAGCAGCACAGGGCAAGAGCAGAAAACAACAAACCATAAGATAAACACCAATTATGAAAGTAAAGTGCAATAAATGTTGAAAATATTTAGAAAGTTCAGTAACTGCAACAGTCTAAGAAGATAAAATGCAAACAAAAAGCTTTAAATGAGACAAGTTCAGATAGTTTAATTCAGAATTCCACTTAAGCACTAACCCTGTTCCCCCCTTTGTTTTGTTTTACCATTTGACAACATAGAGTTTCTGTCATCACTATGGCCATATAGTGAAAATATGGTGTGTGTCATTGACTTTTTTATCTGGAAGCCAAAATAGAATTTTGTGCAACATTTCAGAATTCTTTTTTTAATCCCCAGATTAAATTTGGCTTCAATATTTAGGGGATGCTAATGTGCTCCCTATAATTGTCTGTACAATTGGGAGCTGTTTGTAAAAATCCTAATTTTTAAAAACTGTTTGAATTTTTGTGGCTTTGCTGCACAGAGGACATAGGGCCTGTGTCAAAAAAGTGATAACTTTGATGTCCCACCTTTTGATAATGTGCACCAAATTTGAGCGTGTTTGGTTGAACGTCCTACGAGTTCATAAAAACACGACGTTGACAAAATGCAATGTAATATTTTTTGCTCATCTTGCCATGATCTACTTCTGTGGCAAATTTCATGATTCTACAGGCATTTTTTGCCCCCGTTCCTTTACCCTAATGCATTTTTTTGTTAAAAAATAGTACATTAGATATTAATTTCAATTTTAGTTCGTATTTCCTTTGAGACACAAATACTTCCTCTATTTACAGTGTTGTAAAGGTCTGTGATTATCTGTCTGTAACTTGTTGTCTGCAGACTGATGTTTAAATATTGATTCATTTTAGCATGACTGCTAAATCCTCAGAGAATAATGGAGTGGGACATGAGGATCTACACGTTTCAGAAAACCAAACCAAGTGAGCCAGTGTGAAAAGGGCCCATATGCCAGAAGTAGGCAAACCTGTCTCATTATTTCCCTGTTTTACAATTTAACATTGAACCCAGCAGGCCCAGAACCTGGTTCTGATACATATTTATATTTAAGCAGGTTACATTTCTTACATGTTTTTATTATTTTTAGATGGCGACCTGCATCCTGACTGTCTGAGGATCGTTCTGATTGGAAAAACAGGACATGGAAAGAGTTCCTCAGGAAACACCATCTTGGGAAGAAAAGAATTCTCAGCTATGGCCAGTCAAAAATCTGTCACTAAAGTTTGTAAAAGAGTAGAAACTACAGTAGACGGACGCTCTGTGGCTGTGGTGGACACTCCTGGACTCTTTGACACAACCATGTCACAAGATGAGGTCTTTGAGGAAATGCTGAGTTGCATCAGTCTTTTAGCTCCTGGACCACATGTTTTTCTGTTGGTTTTACAAATTGGACGACTGACAGAAGAAGACAAAGAGACACTGAAACTCATCAAAGAAGCATTTGGAAAAGAGGCACAAAAGTTTACTATTATTCTTTTTACATATGGAGATAAACTCATCAATGATAAAATGTCGATTCAAGATTACATAGAAAAGCATTGTGAAAGTTCCTTTAAGGAACTGATCTCTAAGTGTGGGAACAGGTTCCATGTTTTTAATAACAATGATAAAAAGAATTGCACTCAGGTCCTGGAGCTGCTGCAGAAGATCGATGAGATGGTGAAAGAAAACGGTGGAAACTGCTTCACCAACGACATGCTCCAAGAGGCTGAAGCAGCCATTAAAAAAGAGATGAAGAGAATTATGAAAGAGAAGGAAGAAGAGGTGAGGAAAGAGAGGGAGGAGATGGAGAGAAAATACCAACAGGAAATGGAAGAAATAAAACAAAACATGGACAAACAAAGGGAGGAATTTGAAAAAGAACAACAACAGAGAGAGAAAGAACTCAGAGAAAAGGAGGAAAGAATTAAAGAGGAGCGAAAAAGAGAACAGAAAAAGAGAGAAAAAGAAGAGAAACTACAGCATGAGAAATGGGAAGAAAAAAGAAAATCTCTAGAGGAAAAAATCAGATCAGAGCAAGAGTCAAAAGAAGCGAACAGAAGACAGATGGAAGCAGAGAGAAACCAATGGGAAACAGAAAGAAAAGAATGGTTGGAGAAACGAAAACAAGAAAATGAAGAGAGACGACAACAGGAGAAAAAATTAAAAGAAGAAATTAAGCAAATTGAAAATGAAAAAGAGCAGAAAGAAAAAGAACTAAAAGAAAAAGAAATGAAGATTAAAGATGAACAAAATGAACGTGAAAGAGAACAAAAAAAGAGAGAAGAAGAGGACAGAAAGAAGAAGGAAGAAGAGGAAAAACAGCACCGGGAATGGGAACAGAAACATAAAGAACTGGAAGAAAAAGTAAAATCTGAAGAGCTATTTAAAGTAATGTCTGAAATAAAACTACAACAGAGCACGAAACAGATGGAAGATGAGAGAGAACAGTGGGAAAGAGAAAGAAAAGAAAGGGGGAGAAGCGAAAACAAGAAGATGAAGAAAGACGACAACTGGAGGAAAGAAGACAAGAAGAAATGAGACAAATAAAAATAGAAAAAGAGCAGAAAGAGAAAGAACTGAAAGAAAAAGAGGAAAAATATAACAGAGAACAAGAAAAGAGAGAAAAAGAAGACATGAAAAGGAAGGAAGCAGAAAAACAGCAGCGTCTTGAGTGGGAACAAAAATACAAAGAACTGGAAAAAAAGATCCAATCAGAAGCAAAATCAAAAGAAACACAACTAGAAGAAAACAGGAGACAGATGGAACAAGAGAGAGAGCAGTGGGAAAGAGAAAGGAAAGAATGGTGGGAGAAAAGAAAACAAGAAGAGGAAGAAAGAAAACAAGAGGAAGAAAAACAACAAAAAGAGATGGAACAGGAAAGGAAAAACTACAATGAAAGACTCAGAGAAGATGAACTAAAACTTGAATTAGAGGAAAAGAAGAGAAAAGAGTTAAAGGAGGAACATCAAAAACAAGTGGAAGAAATGAGGAGGAATTATGAAGAGAAGGTCAGAAGACAAGCTGAAGAGCACAACGAGTTCAAAGAAAAATACAGAAAAGACACAGAGGATATGAAACAACTTCACAAGGAACAAATCGAAGAAAAAAATAAGAGTTATGATCTGTTGCAGGCACTGAGCGCTCACAATGAGCGGCAGAAGATGGTAAAACATCAGAAAGAAATAAGTGCTTTAGTAAAACAACTTTGGAAACAACCACACAAGTTGCGTAAAATGAATCGATTAATGTCAAAACATGAAAAAGAAATAAATGCACTTGTCACAAAACATGAAAAGGAATTAAACAAAGCCACAAATGAGGAGAAAAAAACAAAGCAAAAAGAGCAGGAAGAAGAGAGGGAAACTATGCAAAAACAACATGAAAAAGAAATAAGTGAGTTACTAAAGGAAGTGAAATCTAAATGTGTGATTTCATAAATAAGTGTCTAAACTGAGAACAGGCACTTTGTCTTTGGTATTTTGAGTTGTTGGCCCCGAGCAGCCACTCTGCTCTCAGAGTAAAGCTCTGGGCTGTGCTCTGATGTAAAGTCTACGAGGTTTTTGCAGAGTCGCGATAAAATCAATAAATCCTGACAGATTAGTATAAATGCAGTGAAAACTTTACTGGTGGAAATTCTGTGTTTACAAAGGTACGTCTGCGTGTGTGTTTTGCTAATGCTAATTTTGAAGCCTAATACATATTGACACATTTTAACATCACAATCTATGCCTAAAAATAACTGAGTCATTTTAACTACAAGTTCCAGTTTGCTGCGATGTTAGAATTAACGTTTTAATAGCAGTTAGCATTAGGATCAAAGATGTACCTTTGCAAACACAGAAGTCTTTTTCCCACATTTGTAAAGAACAGAAGTGAACCCAAACCCTCCCGGATGTGATGTGCACAGATCAGCTCGTCTGTTTCAAGCACAAGGCCAAATGTGTCCAGATAAATATGAGTGAAAGTAAAAATGAATCGGGTACAAACCTCTGAGCGATCAGGCTCTACATAAAGAACTTCAGTCCGACTCCAGTCTGACTAATGCCTTAAAGTACCACAAATATTAAACTTTTACCTTCAGATGGTTTTATGTCATTGTACTCAGTGATATTATGAATGATTTATGTATGTTTGAGTAAATCTGTATTCAGCATTCTCACCTTCCCCCTTTCTCTACCCATGGCCCTGCACTTATTGTGGTTCCTCATGTTTTTGAGTTATTTTGTTGTGAGGTTTGATTTTTGTTTTTGTGTCTTACATTATCCGTCTTGTGCAGCTCCTGTTAATCCTTCTCTTTTCGTGTGGAGTTAAGATTTTCCAGCAAAAACATGTGATTGATAATTATGAATACCGGTAATTATAATAACTATTTAGTTGCTGTGATTGTCTTAAAGTTCCCTGCAGAGTCCCTCCTCTTCCTGAATGATGCCAACTTGTGCCAGTGCAGAAGAGAAGGGTCTGGCAGTGCCCGATGTGGAGCGCCCTGACGAGGGGCAGATGTTTTATTGTTATTGTGATAAGAAAACATCTTTGTCACTCTCTGTCAACATTTTATTTTATTTTCTCTTATTCACGCCTGTGTTAATGAATGTGTTAATGTGAAATTATTGAAGAAGAGAAGGAAACTTTGGAAAAATAACATGAAAAAGAAATAAGCGAATTAGTCGAGGAAGTGGACCAATCTTATTGTGTGATTTCATAAAACAACTGTCTAAAGATCAGTCGCTTTGTCTTTGCTATTTTGGCCCAGAGCAGCCACTCTCCTCTCAGAACAAAGCTCCTGTGAGCTCTGGGCTGTGCTCTAATGTGTGTGAGGTTAAAATCGCGCTAAAATCAATAAATCTTGACAAATACTTTATAAATACTGGGGAACAGTTTGTGTTTACACAGGTGCATGTTTGTGTGTCGTGCTAATGCTTATTTTGAAGAATAATACGTCTTCTACACCTAAACATAATCAACAAAAATAATACATTTACTACAACTTAAATTTTGTTTTGATGTTAACATTTTAATAGCAGTTAGCATTAGCATCAAAGATGTAGCTTTGCAAACATGTTTTTTTTTTTATAAGAAAACATCTTTATGTCATTCTCTGTCAACATTTTATTTTGTTTTCTCATTCACTCTTGTGCCAATGAATTTCTTAATGTGAAATTATTAAACAAGTAATACAATTTGTGTGTTTTTGTTAGAATAATTATGTATATTTATCCCATATTTGTCTTAATCATGTGTTAGATATTTGTGTATTTGAAATAATCTCTTTTGTGCTTGAAAACTGTGTGCAGTACTTTTCCACTTCTGTGCAGCTGAAGGCTGGAGTGGGGCTTATCAGGCCCCGTAAAACAAGGACGGTCTGAGTTTGGCAAAACATGAACTGAACCCAAACATGAACTCAAACTCGCGAGTAAAACTAAATAATCTCTCTTGTCTTTCTTATCTGAATGTTTTAGATGGTGTTTAAACCTAACAGTTTTCTTACTGACTGGATTCACATGGATTTACCATCTGTGATATGTGCTAAAAAAATCTGACTTTAAACAAAGTTTCTTGATTATTTGAAGATTAAAGCTTTACATGTGTGTCCCCAAACTGTTTATGTCGTAACAAAGATTTTGCCTCAGAAATGAAGTTTAGGTTTAAATCAAATACTAATTTTACTGATAACATAACAGTAACAATGAACAAAAAAAGTAAAAAACTTAGTTCTCAGTGAAATGATCCAGTCACAAAGCAGAATGAGCCCCTTACTGTGGGTTCCCAGATTGATTCATTATGTCTTAAAGCTGCACTGTGCAACTTTTGAACGAAGGGTCTGCTACCCACTTGTCTCCATGGAGATGTTAGTGCTTTGTCTGGAATGTTCCATGGTATGACTTTAAACATCCATCTAGCATTTATTCATGACGTGTTTCTGTTGCTCAAAAATAAACTTTCTTTTGTGAACAGAGGCGCCTCTCCACAGATCTGAACTGTAACGTAGCATAGTGCTCGTCTCCCCCATGACAGATAAAGATTTAATCTGTACTGCGGAACATTCTAGACAAAGCAATAGCGTTCCCATGGAGACAAACAGGTACCAGACCTTCTAGTAGAAATGTTACGCAGTGCACCTTTAAATGTAAACACGTGGCTGCCATAGTTCAGTCTCGGTTTATAGTCCTGATGAAGTCTTGGTTTGGTCCTGCTGTAGTCCAGGTTTAGTCCCGGTTTAGTCCCAGTCCAAATCAGTAGGAGCAAGTGCACGATACATAATACGACCTTACCGTTCACGAACACCAGAGGGCGCCATAGTAACACTTTAGATTTGAGAGGACACTGGGAGCGTCTCATTTCTCCTTCCTCGCTTCCTTCTCCTTGATTCCTCGATCCTCTACAGGGACAACTGCACAAGAACAGAGACAAAGTGTGTTTGACATGTTACATAATCCCGAATTTAACATTAAAACTAATCAAAAAATATGTTGAAACACGCTTATCTTTGTCTTACACTTATCTAAGACGTAGCTCTGACTTTGATTTAAAAATCCTTAACTAATAATATAAAATAATCCTCAGTTTAGTCCTCATTACTGGAACATTTGGACAGGGGGCGCCAGTCACAAAAACTGTTGTTGTCCTTAGGCACTTCACCCGAATTGCCTCGTAAGAAAGTGGTGTGTGTGAGTGATGGTGGCTACAATAGTAGTTTACCACCACCGAGTGTCGAGTAAATGAACAATGATCTGTAAAGTGCTTTGGGCGTCATGAAAGGCACTATATAAATGCAATGATTAATTAATGATGAATTAATTAAGTCCAAACCAGCGCCTGAGGAAAGTGTCCCGTTCACCCTCTGCTCCTTTTCTCTTCTGCTTCTTCTCCCATTTCCTGCAGAATCGAGGAGAGGAATCAAGGAAAAGGAAGCGAGGAAAGAGAACTGAGCTGCGCCCAGCGTCCTCTCAAATCCAAACAGTGTTCCTATAGCGCCCTCTGGTGTTTCTCAGTCTCAGTTTATGTGCAGCCTGTGTCTCTTATGAAAGCTCAGAACCTGCAGAATTCTCTCAAGTTTATGAAATACAAAATAAAAATCTTACCTTCAGTTCCTTAAATATAGAACATGTGGATCGGTGAGTAAAATAACACATTTATTTTAAGGTATTAAAGGGGAACTGAAGCTAAAGTCGTTTCTAGAGGTGGTGGAATTCTGTCCGAAGCCAAAAAACGGCACAGATCAGTGTTTCCTCGGTGGAGATCTCACTGTGACAGTGAGTCTGTCAAGGCAACAAACTAGTGTAGTGATGGGGGCAAGTTCTGAACTTCCACGTAAAACACCAATTTGCTTCACACTGAAGAAGCTGAACACCACTTTAACCCATCTTACAACAGCCACGAGTCTAACAAACAAAACGCTCTGCCTGGTTCACTCATTAGTGTCTGGAAACGTTAGAAAACAACTTTATAAGCACCTCACACTTCCCTCTGCTGATTTCCCACTGCACAGGCCAAAGCCCAAGGCTAAAATGTTGTAGTGTGACATGATTCATGAAACATACTTGTCCCTATCAAATAAACAAACAAATAAATAAATAAACAAACAAATAAATAAATAATCTGTTCTGAACTTGTCACAACTGCACTTTGGGGTTTTCTTGTGGCACATGAGTTCAAACGGGTCTAAAATGGCGGCGTGTGGGGCAGGTACAAAATGTGCAGTGCTCCAGCAAAGCATTAATAAACCGTGTAATAAAAAACAATGTCTTTACAACTACAACACTACAAGAGCCCTGTCCATTGGATTCACTTTGTAATGATCACTTTCATATAAAAATCGATTGAACAAAACAGGATACTATACTGGCATACTTCACCGTGGTTAAGATTAGAATTTGTCATTTCGCATTTCTGAAGCTGTTCCTTTGCTGTGAAATAAAAATTTGAAAAAAATAAATAAATAATTACACAAAATGTACATTCTCCTCTTAAAAAAGGAAAATAAAACAAGAACATTTTCGTCTCTCAAAAATGAATTAGCCGTTAGACATACAGTACAATTACACAGATACATAGTTTTCAATACCGCACATTCAAATCTGCCAAAAAAGTTATGATTACAAAGCCAACAAGATGCTGCCATATATATAGAGATGTATGTACAATGGTTATAGCGTTCAGAATTGCACTATGCCTCAGTTAAATGTAAATTACAGGCTTTTTGTGTTCAAACTCTGTTACGCCAATGTGAACCGTCTGAAATCATTGGTTTACTTTAGTACAAACTGAAACAACTCCTTTTCATTAAGAAGAAATTAGTCACGGTTGTTAAAGATGCAGCCCCACCTCCCTTTACTCCTTACGCTAAGTGACTCCCCCTTCAGAGCGCTATCCCCTTAATGAAGTAGTTACTAAGTGTGAATCATTTTGAATAAGGTTCATGCTTTATTAAGGCTGTAAACAGTGCAGTTATTAGTAATAGTCTCCTGTTAATGGGAAATACTGAGTCCATTGGAGTGGTACATTTATTAAATTACTGCAGTTTTAGTGGTTTGTTAATTGTAACTAGTTAAATTGCAATTTCAGTTTAATTTTTATCTCTGAAGCTCTTTTTTTTTCCTTTGCCACAAGAGGTCAGCAAAGAGTCAAGCTTATTCTGAACAATATGAAGTTACAACAGGAAAAGTCGGTATAATGGAGTTTATAATGTACTTATGACTATTTCCTCTTTGTATTTTATGTATTTTATGTTTCATTATGATTTAAATGTGAATTTGATCATTTTGACATTTTATTTTGAAATGAGCGCTGGTCTCGTGTGTTTTATTTTGGTAGCGTCACTTCCTCTTCGATCCTGTAATATCATGCACTGTAAACCCGAATAAGTAAACTGTATTTTTTAAGCTAAACTGTTTTAAATATATATATATATATATATGTATATATATACATATATATACATATATATATATATATATATATATATATAGTTTTGTTATATTTAATTAATGTAAAAAAAAAGTATTAGTATGTATTAGGGATGGGCATTCGATTAAATTTTCTTCATTGATTGTTGGGAGAATTCGCAATTGATTTTCGATTGTGAATTTGAATTGATTTGATTAATCATTAACATTTTAATATTAAAATTATCATCACTATTATTACTATTACTAATCTGCATAAAACTCAACTTTATAACATATAAACCATCACCACTACAGAGCCTCATCAGTGTGAGATCAGAATGTGTTTAATGCAGCTTTAAACATTTGTTTATGTTTTACAGAAACTACACTTAAAACCTCATGGCTCATTTGCATAAACAGTAAATGCTGAAAAAAAGCAGCTCTTTCCTTGTGCTGATTCTTCAGCTTCTGTTGGAGTAAAGGACTTGACTCAGTGAATATGAGTGTTCTCTCTGTGACAGAGGATGTTCTGCTGATGCTGAGTCTGTTCTGTGTGTGTCGTGTTGCAGATGCTGCGTAAACATGTGAAACCGGGAAACAGAAAAACCCGATCATACCTGGACACTGATGTGCAGGGAAACGCACTCTGGGGGATATAGTGATCTCCAAGGAGCCAGAGCTGAGACGTGGGACTGTGAGGCTCCAGAGTTTGTGCTCAGACCTCGACTCCTCAGGCTACGTTACGCACAGACGCCTACATTCAGTTTGTCGATTAAAATGAACGAAATTCTTAATGATCAATTATCGATTAGTCGACTAATCAGCCCATCCCTAATATGTATCACACAAAACCTTTAATTACATTTAATATTTAATTAAAAATCATTTTACATTCCTTAAAATATTTTGTTAAGAGTTTTTTTAATGAATTGATACTAAAGACTTTAGGTGATACTTGCACATATTTTAATTTACAGTAATTTAAAAAGTAGGATCACAAAAAAGGCAACTATTTAGTTTTTAAAAAATGTCAAAATATCCATTTACCATACTCAATAAAAAGCGAAAAACATGTTAAATTTAAATGTTTTTATTCATTGTTAACAAAATACAAATTCAAAAATAGATTTACTCCATTACTCCATAGAATAAACTGTAAAGAGGCACAAACACTTTTCCCCCACATTTTTCAAACACTTTGAACATTTTTTTCTCACAGTTCAAGAGTTAAATAAAGTTGACAGGTGCAATAACAACAATAAATTTACACTGTCAGATAATTTTTAAAGTCTGCAGTCTGGGGGAAAGCTTCCCATAGAGTCCCAGAAATACTTACTGCACAAACACAAACGTGTGGTTCAGATGTTTAGAATAACTACGGTGTAATGCATACGTGAGTCCAAAACATGAACAGAAATGCTTCCGGGAAGTTCTCCAGTGTGATGACCTCTTCTCCCTGCCAGTACGATGGAGACTTTGTTTGTTTGAGAGGTTGTAGAGGGTTTTCTGCTCCACAAACTCTGGACAGAAGAGCCACAGGTGCACTGGATAGAACAGGCTCCTCTGTGTACTCCTGTAATAAACACACACCAGTATCAATGAAAAGCAGGATTGATAAAGGTTTTTTTCTTCTCCTGGCCAGAATATCCACGGTTTTATAACCACAACATGAAAGGTGAACACAAACACACCAGGGAATTACTAAACAGGGCATCATCCGAGTTTAAAAACACCACTAAAAAGGCCAGTATGTGATTGTGAGCTCCACCTCTGTCAGTAGCACAGTGGAGACTGCAGAGGGCGCCAGTGTGCCTGATGTGTGCGCATGTAGCGGTTCTGGTCTGGTCACCCAAGGTTTAGGCAGAGAGACACAGGAGACAGAGTTCTGGATGGTGTTTTCCTTTAATGCCAGATGAGCCCTTTAAAACAATGGCAGGAGGCACAGTGTTAGCGGCACAACAGCTCCTCTCACAGCACAGGCTGCTCATCTCTACTCCTTTTTACATCAAAAATAAATGTACAAATTGTTACTTTTGTTTAGGTATAAAAGAAAAAAGAAAAAATCTTCAGCATAAAATATATATTACAGCACCAGATATTTTATATACAAAGTACTCCTTCACAAACCTTTAAAACAATGGCAGGAGGCACAGTGTTAGCGGCACAACAGCTCCTCTCTAGAGCAGAAGAAAAACGAACAGTCAACTACGGAGCAAAAATGCATTTTCATGGGCTAAAAATACCTCATGACCTCATTAAACTTAAGTTTATAACGTTACTTTTGTGTTTCTACCGTGTATATTACAGTATATAACAATTAAATGAGTTTAAAACATGCTAGCTTAAATCAAAGGAAGACACGAGGAGCTCCACTTACCACAGCACAGGCTGCTCATCTCTACTGAGGGACTGAGCAGAGCCGCACGCGGATAAGGGGTGTGTCACATTAATTACTGCCCCTGCACAACAGGTACCAAAAGGGAACTATAACATGTAGTACTGTAATATATATATAACAATTATTTTACATAATAGTTCACAAAACAGATATTGCAAAAAATAAAAGGTTTACACTGTGAGGTTTTGAGAATGTTCACAAAAAAATTAATTTGCTACACGCAGACAAACTAACAAGAGTATTTCTATGTCACAGGAGTAAAGCTGATTGACTCCACACCGTGTCCTGGTTTTTATATACGGCCTGAGGAGAGGTTCAGATGGGTAAGTAATAAAAGGACAAACTGAAAAGAAAATCAACTTAAATTAAAACTTATATGTTTATTCTTTCAAACTTTCCAGTCAAAGCAATGACATTTCCATGGAGACAGACAGACAACAGTAACATCCTGCCAGTAGTAACATACTGCCATTTTACCTGCAGACCGTTCATATTTACAGAGAATAAGTGCACTCGCAGATACAGATGGGCCTAATCACAGTGTAACCCGCTGTTCTACCGTGACACATGTGAGTGCGCGGTCCTCACCCAGCAGCAGCAGCTTCAGCTCACGCCGGGAGTCCCTCTTGTCTTTCCGCAGCTGCCTCTCGATCTCCTCGTTGATTCTCTGGTTCTCCCGCTCCTCCGCAGAGATGCAGCAGCCCGCCATCCTCTACCCGGCCCGTGTGTCCTCTCCTCCGCACAGAAACCCGCTAAAGAAAAGACTCAGCGACACTGAAACTCTATAAAAAAACCTGTCCTCTTCAGAGACCAGGGCACGGCATCCTGGTTTCCTCTGCGTCCTCTGTCCACGGCCACTTCACACAGTCACAGATGAATTAAGAAGCAAATTAAACTAAAGAAACAATCGTAAAACTTAAATAACTTCCCTGAGGCTGCACCTGCCGTCAGTCTAAGGTTTTAATGGGGCTCATGATGTGGGGGTGTGGCGCGGGCCGACTCGTGTGCTGCATCTGTCCTGCAGGTAGAGCGTCACTCTGGAGCGTCACGTCTCAAGTGCGGTTCACGTCCATTTTATTTACACAAATTGAATGAAAACTCAAACATCACCACGAATGTGCCTGTTCCTGGAGTTCAGACGATATCACAACATACAAATGATCAGGTTCAACTGTTTTGAATTTACCTTTTGGATATTTCATGACAAAGTACAATTAATCAATAGGGAAAACTGGCTCTTGCCCCCATGTGAGAGTATGATGTCATAGCCCTACTCACAGATTGGGGTAAGAGCCAGTTTTTTATTTATTTAATGACCTTTTATGGCAATTGTACTTTTCCATAACATATCTCAAATCCACATGGGTGCACAGTGTCTGACTGAGCGCTCTCGGCTGCCGTAAAAAGGTTCTGTGGTTGAATCTTTTCCCCCTTTTCCCCGTGTGCTTTTACATTGAATATCTAAACGTTGTACTGTCCACTCGTGGCGCTGAGGTTAGTGAAAGTCAAAACTTCACACACCTCATTTCTTTTCTTCATTAAATCACCACTGACCAGCACAGGTCTGCCTGTTTCGGTGGCAGTAGAGGCTGGATCCTCATGACCACAGTTACAGCTTCAATTCCTTTTTTATCTTTTGGAGATAAAATGCACGTTAACCACACTGACACGTGGTGAGTGGTAAAACCTGCCTGTCAGCTTTGCTTTTTAAGCTTTCGTTTCAAGATGATGGCGCACTGAGAAATTCAGACGGTGAGTATTCTTTTCTTTATGTAGAAACCCATAATGTTTGGAAATGCAATAGTTGGGCTGAAGTCACAGACCTCAGGTTTAGATAAACACAGATAGAGTTATTAGGCTAATGACCATTTCCAACTGATGTCAGCTGAGATTGAACAGAACAGAGATGGGAGTGCCTCAGTGGCCCCTAGTAAAAATCAGATTCTCCTCGAGTGAATAAGATTAAATGACCTTAATAAGCCTCTTTGTGTGTACCACATCAAACATTATCATACTGGGTTTGAAAAAGACTTAATACAAGTGGTGTTCTGTTATAGAGAAATAAACAAGTAAAATTCTGTGTACTGTCAACCACAGTTCCACAAAATGTAAAAGCTTCAGTGTCTGTTCAAATACAGATTTTCATGATACATTTTTCCTCTAGATTTGATTGTCTCTTCTGACATCATGGCAGCTGGATCTGGTAAGTACATTTTATTCTAAACTCTGAGACTGACACACGTTTGATAATGAACTGTTCATTCTGGGATAAAAGATTTGAAGATGAGAAAATAAACATGGATGGAGTGGCTTTAAATTAATTATACAACCATCTTCAGTTCAGATTACACCAAGACACAATTTATATGGACTTATATATATGAAACTACCAGGCAAAGCAGGAAATGAATCATGATTCTCTACTTCGATTCAAGGCATTCTGTAGAATTTTAGGCAATGTGGAGAATAACTAACAAACACTTGGTCACAGGGCTGTTCATTTCTTCATTAAATTCATTTGTACAACACATTTATATAATAATATTATTTATTAATATATTCTCTTATATATAACACAGGAAACCAATGCAAGAGCATACATTCAGATTTATACACATACAAAACAAGTAAAAACAGACCAAATACAGGACAGATGCTGAGAGGCACCACAGAGCCCTGCCTACAGCTGGAATCTTATCTCATGTGCAGAAAAGGAAATAGTAACATTAAAAAACAACTCTAAAAGGTGTGACTGTGTCAAAGACAATCACCTGACAGGTTTGTTTTGTATTTGCAGATGTTCCACTTCCACTGAGGCGCAGCAGGAGTTACCCAGTTTTACCACCTCACAGTAAGTAAATAAAACCAGCTCCAACAGAATATAAAAGGTCTATTTGTGAAAAACTGTGGATTTTTCTTTTACTAAAAGCAATAAGGAACTGTTCACAGGGCACATTTTATTTTGTTAAGCTACTTCCTGTTTAGCCACTGGATGTATATTGGCGGTGGCTGAGTAGTTAGCACTCACGTCTCACATCAAGAAGGTTCTGGGGTTGATCCCTGTGTCACTGGGCCTTTCTGTGTGGAATTTGCATGTTCTCTCCGTGTCTGGATGGGTTTCTTCCAGGTGCTCCTGTTTTCCCCAACCTGTAGGTGGTAAAGTGGTGTGTGTGTGAGTGATGATGGTGGTCGGAGGGACCGATGGCGCCGATTGGTTTGGCAGTCACTCTTCTGTGAGTCTGCACCAGGGCAGCAGCTACAGCAGTAGTTTACCACCACCGGATCTGGAGTGAATGAACAATATTCTGTTAATAATGCTGCGTAAAGCATCTTTGAGGACATGTGTCTGTGAAAAGAGTGAGAGAATAAAGTTACTTTACCTATAATAAAAATAGATTTTAAGTTGTAGACATATAGTTCTATGGATTTAGCTTGACAAGAACAAAATGGTACAGAACTGAGAACTGTACATGGATCAATCAAAATACTGTATTTTCCAGACTATAAGCCGCTACTTTTTCCCCAGGCTTTGAACCATGCGGCTTTTACAAAGGTGCGGTTATTCTGTGGATTTTTCTTCCACCGCTAGGGGCGCTCTAACCGGAATTTCAAAAACAAGATAGACGGAAAATTAATGCAAAGAAGAATACGCTACTTTTTATTTAGCAGATATAACACGCACCACAAATTACTAACTGTTAATTATTTTCAAATCCTCACCCCTTCGTGAAAAGCACGAAGGAGTTTGAATGATGCAAGTTTTAAGATGAAGGCATCGATCTTGCTCCAGGAAGGAAACCGCTGTAGAGCCCTGCACCCGCGGGACCCGTGGGACCAACACAAAACAGTGCGGCGCAGGACCATGGATGTATAATAAGAGCATCTGAAAGCTTATTTCTGCACGACGCGGGAGCGGGACTGAAGAACATGGACCGGGCTGGAGTGGGACCGAAAATTCTGTCCCGCTCAGACCTCTACTGTGCTGCTGTAAGCTTGCCGTCAATTTCAGTGGAGATGATTAAAGTGACTTGTGGTTTCACTGCACAGGAGAAATGAAGGTCAATTACCGGTTCTTTTATGTTTTGACCTCGTTTTAATCAGCACAGTCGCTGCCGTGTTAAAAGGCACTGTTCAGAAAGAATCTGTTCAGGTACATAAATGTAGATTTACAGTACAAAATCGTTCTGTATATACAGTAAATATCTCATTTTTCAACATAGATATCAGCGGCTTATAGCCCGGTTGCGGCTTGTATAACTTTTTTCTTAATTTTTTTAAAAATAGAGTGGATGCGGCTTATTTACCGGTGCCTCTATAGTCCGGAAAATACGGTAACTCAACTGAACTTAATGGAAAACCTCCAGCTCTGCTCAGCATGAAGCTCCAGTCTGTTTTTAATGCACTATTTCACAATAATTACAATTTTAATCATTCTTTTCCTGCATTATTGTTTTATTACCTGTACCTCTTTTACATTGTTAGTTTTACATATTCTCAAATGGATGTACAGCAACATAAAAAAAGAAAGAGAAAAAAGACACTGAAAGGCAAAGGCAGAAACAGTTGACATGGAGCAGAATTAACATGGTTTTTGCATTAGTTTCCCCATATGGCACGTTTTTAGTTACACACACAACATGTAATGTTGTCTGTAACTAAAGTTAATGTTACTCTTAATTTGTAAAAACACACGGCTAACTGATGTGTCATTACAAATTTTCTGTAAGCTAAAGTTGCAGTTGTTACGGTGTAAGAGCATTCAGAGCATTTAGCATTCACTATCTTTCCCTGCTCTTACAGTGTATTTGTCAGATTTCATCTTTAAGTGTCAATCTTCATTCTTTTTCTTTTTTGTTTTCACATATATTTAGTATTTTTTCTGAACTCTGTAAGTAACAAGTTTCATAATTAGTGCTGTTCTAGTATCTTCTAAAAAATATTACCACACAGGTTTTGCATTATCCTGTGGGCTCACCACCTGCAGAGGGGTTCATAGGGGGTCAGGTGCTATGAGTATTGGGAAAAATGCCCCTGCGACTCCAGCCGGATAAAGCGGGAGAAGATGGATGGATGGATGGATGGTTTTGCATTATTAGCACATTTTAACTGAGAGTCTTTTTCTGAGTTTGTCTTTTTCTTAGTTACCGTATTTTCTGGACTATAGAGGCACCTGCATATAAGCCGCATCCACTCTATTTTTTAAATAAAAAAAAAAAAAGTATATACAAACAACTGGGCTATAAGCCGCTGATATCCATGTTGAAAAATGAGATATTTACTGCATCTACAGAACCATTTTATACTGTAAATAGGTGGGCGATATCTCGAGATTTAAAATATATCGAGATATTTTTGAAACTCGATATGAATTCTGACATATCGATATATCACTATAATGCTTACGTTTACTTCTGGTTTCGCTGCTTCGCTTCTTTTGCCTTCTCTGTGCCGCGCTCGCCTCCGTCTCCTCGCGTTTGTCCCTCGAGCTCCTCCCCGGAGCCCGGAGCTGCCGCGGACTAAACCAGGACTCGGACTAAACCAGGACTAAGCGCGGCCGCAGAGCCCGGGGCTCGGCCGCGGACTAAACCAGGACTAGGACCAGGGCTCTACAGTGCGCCCATTTCACTCGCATTTGTGAGCAAATATTTCGTTGTGCGAATGGAGAGAAAACAAAACAGGCGCATCTGCGCGAGTGCTTCTGCAGTGACAATAAGGAGCTGCGCACAGACGCAAAGTGACAAGCTAAACGTTCTAAATGCACACCTGCCCAGCGCGAGCGCAACCGCACCGTGCCCGGGCCCGACACCTCCGACCGCGCACGACTCCAACATACGAGCTCCGCGTGTGGCCGTTATCACTCATACGAACACACCCACGCCCCTTAAACGAGGAGCGCCCCGCAGCAGGAACCACACCTTTCCCACCACTCACAGACACCCCCGTGCCACTGGACTTCCTTCTCCGCTAAAGCGATAGTTTTGTCTTGGTCTCGTCTCGGACTCGAGCGCATTTGGACTCAGTCTTGTCACGGACTCAAGGTCTGAATACTGAGTGCGGTCATATTTGTCACAATGTGCGTTTGACTTGGTAAATGTGCAGAGACTAAACATCACTTTAAAACAAGAGAATGTAACTCCAGTTAGGAATGTCAAAATACAGGTTTAAAAATCCTAGCCACTTTTTACCAGTGGAAGTTCTCTTAAAGAAGAGGTTTTTAAACTGTGTGAGGGTCCAAAAAGGGGCACAGAGTGTTTAAGTGCAGAACTAAATGAATATTAATCAGATAAAATTAGTTTGTTGTTTTTGCAGTAGTGTGGGGGGGTTATTTTTCCTGTAAATATATCGAGATATGTATCGTATATCGAGATATATTTTTGGTCCATATCGCCCAGCCCTAACTATAAATGTACATTTATGTACCTGAACAGATTCTTTCTGAACAGTGCCTTTTAACACGGCAGCAACTGTGCTGATTAAAAAGAGGTCAAAAACAGAAAAGAACCGGTAATTGATTTACCTTCATTTCTTCTGTGCAGTGAAACCACAAGTCACTTTAATCATCTCCGCTGAAACCATTGACCCGAGCTTACTGCAGCATCAGGTAGAGGTCTGCGGGACAGAATTTTCAGTCCCGCAATAAGTGTTCAGAATGTTCTTTCAGATGCTCTTATTATATATCCATGGTCCCGCACCGCACTGTTTTGTGTTGGTCCCGCTGGTCCCGCGGGTGCAGGGCTCTACAGCGGTTTCCTTCCTGGAGCAAGATCGATGCCTTCAACTTAAAACTTGCATCATACAAACTCCTTCGTGTGCTTTTCATGAAGGGGTGAGGATGTGAAAATAAATACCAGTTAGTAATTTGTCCTGCGTGATATATATGCTAAATAAAAAGTATCGTATTATTCTTTGCATTAATTTTCCGTCTATCTTGTTTTTGTAATTCCAGTTAGAGCGCCTTCTAGCGGTGGAAGAAAAATCCACAGAATAGCCGCACCTTTGTAAAAGCCGCATGGTTCAAAGCCTGAGAAAAAGTAGCGGCTTATAGTCCGGAAAATACGGTAACTGTATTTTGGTTCTTGTGTATTTCCAGTGTCTGAGCTGAGGGTGGTTATTCTTGGGAGCGGCTGGAGTCAGAGGAGCTCTGTGGGAAACCTGTTACTGAATGAGGCTGTGTTTGATGCAACAAAAGAACCTGAAAGCCCCATGAGACTAACAGGAGAACTCCAAGACAAGATCTCAGTGATCAACTGTCCAGACCTGCTCCAGCCCGACCTCACTGCAGACACACTGTCAGAGTTAGTCACAGACATAGCAGACGCCTGTGCCCCTGGTCCTCATGTGTTCCTGCTGGTTCTATCGCCTGAAAACATCACTGTGCAACAGAACCTCAGACTACAGTCAGTCCTGAGGAGCTTCAGTGAGCAGAGCTTCCACCATTCACTGGTGCTGCTGACAGCAACAAAAGAGACAAGTGTAATGGAGGATTATGTGAATTCTCCCCCTCTGAAAGATCTGATTAGAAAGTGCAAAAACAGATATCAGTGGGTGAAGAGCTTTGAATCTCATATGATCTGTGAATTACACAAAGAGCTCTTGACTAAAATAGTCCAAATACTTAAAGAGAACAATGAAAAACATGTGACCCACGATATATCTGAGGATGTTCCTCCAGCTGCTCAGACCAAAGAAAGAGAAGGAGGCATTAAAAAAGGTAACTGCACTGACAGTTGATTTATAACCTTAATGAGTTTCTTTTAAGTAAATATTTTATTTTTCACAGGATTTAAAACACTTAAAAAGACCTTGTTGCATTCTGGTAAGTACTTATTTTAAAATGTTCATTTTCAGCATTGCTTTACAGCTAAATCATCTTATCAGTGGACAAAACAAAATGACTTTTGTAAAAAGGTTTCCCTCATTAATGTCTAATTAACTATTTCTCCTAGACTCTGTTCTCAGGATTGTTCTGTTTGGAAAAAGTGATGACAGAAAAGCAAAACTGATTAATTTTATTCACCACATGTTCGGCAAAGAAAGGCCAGTGTTAGTGAAGACCCCAAACCTGTTCAGTTTGCCTATAGAGACTGTGACAGAAGAACTGAAGAAATGTGTGTCTCGCTGTTCTCCTGGACCCAATGTTCTGCTGCTGCTGGTGAAGCCTTCAGACTTCAGTGAGAACGACAGGAAAACTCTGACCTTCATCCTGAGTCTGTTTGGTCCAGAGGCCTTTAAACACTCCATGGTGGTTCTCACACACAGGGACCAGATGATCCCCAGTGTTTCAAAGCTCATTCGTGATTGTGGAGGAAGATTCTACAACATGTTTGATGGAAAACACAAACTCCTGACTGATTCCCTCAAGAGCATTGTAGATCAGAATAATTCATCCTTCCTCACCCTCACTGAGGAGCAGAAACCCTCTCTGAACCTGGTGCTTTTTGGGGGGAACAGAGCAGAGAAAACCTCAGCAGCTGAGTCCATTTTAGGGCGAGCAGATCTCCCTGCAGGGATCCCAGGGCAGTGTGTTAAACATGAGGCAGAGGTGTGGGGGTGTCGTGTGTCTCTGGTGGAGCTGCCGCCTCTGTCTGACAAACCTCTGGAGACAGTGATGCAGCAGTGTCTCCACTGCATCTCCCTCTGTGCTCCTGAGGGCGTCCATGTCTTCATCCTGGTTCTACCAGTGGGTTCCCTCACTGATGAAGACAAGGCCGAGCTGAAGACCATCCAGGACACACTCAGCTCTCGAGTGCGTCAAATCACTATGATTCTGTTCATTCATTCAGAGCCCTCTGCTCCAGCTGTGCTTCAGTTTGTCGAAGGAGACAGAGACATCCAGGAGCTGTGTCAGAGCTGTGGAGGAGGAAGTTTTATTTTCAACTCCAGGGACCAGCAGCAGGTCCCTGAGCTGTTGAATTATTTAAATTCACTGAAGCCCAAGAATAAAACTTACACTTTAGAGACACTTCTGCAAGCTCTAATAGAGAACATTTCAGCTCAGCACAAAGAAATTGAGGACATGAAAAGTAAAAATGAACACATGTGAGTATAGTTTTTTTTACCATTAAATGTGTCAACAGACCCTTTTCACGCTGCCTCCTGCCTTGTTCTGGAGTGGATCCTCACTTCCTGCTCCATTCATTTCCAATGGGGAATTATTCAAATCACACTTAAAATAAATCACAGATGGATAATCACAGGCAGCATGGACCTTTACTTTGATGAAAATAATGTCTTAAAGCTAATGCTAACCAAATGTATATCTCTAAATTACGGTGACCAGACGTCCCTGTTTACCCGGGACAGTCCCAGAGTGACACACAGGTACAAATTGATGGGGGGATGAACATGAGGGTGTTTGTGTGTGTGGTAAGCAAAATAAAACATCCAATTACTAATTGTCAGTAATAGACAGGAAACATACAGCTACACAAACATAAATTACTCAGTCCCCCTTTAACAAAACATACCAAACGCCTATAGTACCAATAAACTAGGACACATAAAGCCTACACATGCGAGAATTAGCTTAGCTCATGCTAGCTGTGCAGACTACAGGCTAACAAGTGTAAAAGGTGAAACTAGAAACAACATCATTCAACGTCATTACAGGCAAACACCGACCTACTACCCACCTTGTCATAAACCACACTTCTTTAAACAGTCTGCAGGTAACATTTAAAAGGAAAACTTCAGTTGCAGGAGCCACGTTTTTCCCCAGTCACTGCTTAGACAATGTGGGAGTCAAGTGGACACTCCACAGATTACAACTGAACCAGACAAGAACTACAAATCTAACACTACAAGAACATGGAAATGAAAGGTCCTCTGGTGCACCCAGCCTCACCCATAACCCTGAGTAAACTGTGTTTACCATTTAGTTCAAACTTTAACCTGACCATAACCTCTGAACCCTGAGCCCACCTTCACCAGCAAGGACCACACCAACAACAACATTGTGTGAAGAAAAGTTTACTCGTAAATGGGCGAGGCGGCGGTTGGGTTGAGACTCAGGGTGGGGGCTCCGTCTCAATCGTCAATTGGCCTCCACGTAGGCGTCTCATGGCTGAAAGACAAACAAGATAGAGGTTGGGAGGGTGGTGTCGAGTTCACTGAGACAAACTAGGATAGGCTGCTACAAATGGGCTTCTGGGAAATTGTAAGTGTGGTAGAAGTGAGCTGTGGTTCACTGGTGAGGGTGTTGAGGCGTGGTCCTGCTCCTGAATCTCAATGAATCATATTAACTTTATTTTCTAATTTTTATTTAGCGTTTATTTAACCAGGTAAAGACCCACTGAGATTCAGATCTCATTTACAAGGGTGATGTGGCCAAGTGGTCAGCAGTACACGTCAAGAGCAGAAAACAACAAACCATAAGATAAACACCAATTATGAAAGTAAAGTGCAATAAATGTAGAAAATATTTAGAAAGTGCAGTAACTGCAACAGTCTACGAAGATAAAGTGCAAACAAAAAGCTTTAAATGAGATATTTCAATTCAGAATTCCACTTCAGCACTAACCCTGTCCCCCCTTGTGAGATTTGTTTTGTTTTACCATTTGACAACATAGAGTTTCTGTCATCACTATGGCCATATAGTGAAAATATGGTGTGTGTGTCATTGACTTTTTTGATCTGGAAGCCAAAATAGAATTTTGTGCAACATTTCAGAATTTTTTTTTTAAATCCCCAGATTAAATTTTGCTTCAATATGTAGGGGATGCTAATGCGCTCCCTATAATTGTCTGTACAATTGGGAGCTGTTTGTAAAAATCCTAATTTTTTAAAAATTGTGCAATTTTTGTGGCTTTGCTGCACAGAGGCCATAGGGCCTGTGTTAAAAGCGATAACTTTGATGTCCCACCTTTTGTGATAATGTACCATATTTTAGCCTGTTTGGTTGAACGTCCTATGAGTTCATAAAAGCACAACGTTGACAAAATGCAATGTAATATTTTTTGCTCATCTTGCCATGATCTACTTCTGTGGCAAATTTCATGATTCTACAGGAATTTTTTGCCCCCGTTCCTTTATCCTAATGCAATTTTTTTGTTAAAAATAGTACATTAGATATTAATTTCAATTTTAGTTCGTATTTCCTTTGAGACACAAATATTTCCTCTATTTACAATGTTGTAAAGGTCTGTGATTATCTGTCTGTAACTTGCTGTCTGCT